>ML736162.1:0-342879 GCA_009193595.1 Aspergillus bertholletiae
TTAGGTGCTGCTCCCGCCACTGGATCTAGTTTCCATCCTTTTTGGGGCTGATAGCACTGTTGAGCTCGGCTAGATCGTTTCCCTAGAGCTTGTGCAAGCCATAGGCACTGGTAAAAAGTGAACCTCTATCTGTGACTAGGCTCCGCGGAGCACCAGTCTTACAGATAATCTCATCTAGGAATATGTCAGCAAGCTCTTCTGCGTTCACAGTTCCAGTTGTGGGTAGATATCTCGCAGCTTTTGTATATCTGTCCACCACCACTAGGATTGCATCATATACGCGCCCCTTTCGGGCTGACGGCGGCAAGCCGGTGATGGAATCCATAGTGAGGTCTTGCCAAGGCCCTTTAGGAACAGGAAGGGAGTTCAACTCGCCCTGGGGCAGTCTTCTTGGCAAAGTTCATCCTATGTATGGAAAGAAGGATCAAGGTAACCTTTTTACTGTAGCGATGAAGCGTTGACAGGTCTAAGGACTGTAATGACCGGGCGAAGGAGATCTGGATTTGGAGGTTGGATGGTTTGAAAAATGTATACTCGAGGCCACAAGATGTACAAGATATATGCCTGTGACTGCTCTCAAGCAGGAAGGCTCTATACAATATCCCACGCAGGTTATATGTATGCACTTTTCTCTGGCGCCGTTGTAAATGTGAATATCTGTGGCTCTTTTATTTCTTTTTCCGATGTCTAGATCCTCACTTACTGTTTCGGGAGACAATAAAACGCTCTGCTTTCTTTCAATGATTTAGGTTTTTTTTTAGCGTTGTAAAGCAGCCTTTGCCTAATGGCGGCACTCCTTCATCTTGTCAATTCGTACTAAAAAGTATTATCCATATACCCTTACACATCAAGACAGATGATGGATATGGAATTTCGTTCATTATCAGATGCCGTACCTAGAGCTACCCATGATAGCTTACTCGGGGTCTCTTCCTTAGCACTCTCCCACTCGCGTTGTTCTTGCGCTTCGTATCTCGCTTCCTTTTTCTGTCTGGCTGTTTGACGGTTTTTCTAACGGACTTTGGGACGGTTCTTTCACGGACTCTTTGACAGGTTTTTCAACGAGCTCCTCGATATGTTCTTGGACGGTTTCCTTGGCTGGCTCCTCGGCGAGCTAATTGGCCAGCGCTTGCTGAGGATTTATTTAGAGACGCTCATATAACCACCGCACATTTATAATTCAGTCTGAAGCTGGTAATTCTGCCATGATTTCCCCCCACGTTGTATCATTCTGCTTATAAACTAGCAGTGGTGACAAATCCCCTCCATCTTCTATGCCACCAGTCTCCGGGCGATGATGTCATACTTCGTATAAACCCCCCTCGCTTACCAATTCATAACTGAGACCGGTTCTACTTATAATGCAGGAGATATCACGCAAACTCCTGGGAATATTTCTCCATAGTGTCACTACTCTGCATGATAGCCTGTTTACCCCGACGAGCCAAAAATAGCACCATCCCACAGCACAATACACCAACCATGTCAACCTCCACCACAGAACCTGTCATCTATGGAAGCTGCTACTGTCAAAAGACAACATACGCCACAACAACCCCATTGTACGGGTTAACATACTGCTACTGTCGCATGTGCCGCCTCCTGCACGGCTCTCCCTTCGCAGCATTCACGAACGTGGATTCGTCTCATTTCCACTGGACCAGGTCAGACCGTCTTGTCGAAATCAATCTTAGCAAGTATGCAACTCGCACAATCTGTGGTCAATGCCGCAGTCCCATGACGATGATTTACCATGCCAAACCAAACGAGGTTGGCATTGTGGCTGTTACTGTTGATGAGAGTAAATCTAAGGGCAAGGTGCCGGAGAAAGTAGTGGAGCATATCTTTTTAGAATGCAAGCCTGCTTGGTTTGTTATTCCGGAGGATGGGGGGGAACGGAGGATGGGGATTTTAGAGAGGATGAGGGGGGTTATACCGGAAGGGTTATAGGTATTTGTAGTCTATTCCAATCAGGGAAATGCAGATTCTTGAGAAAAGTGATATAATAGGGACTCTTTTATTTTACGAATGCATCGTATGGATGAGATTGTATGAGAGAAGTTGATGATGACTGTTCTTATTTACTCTTGACTTCTTGTGATAGTTGGCATTTGAACCCGCTAGACCCACCCTGAACCCGGAAAACCTGTGAGAGCTTTTCTTGGTATTATATAGTTAAAAATCTGGATTTTCTAGGTTTTTTCTAGAATCTATATAGTGAAGGAGCCCGTCCATCTATTCAATTGGGGGTTCTCTGGGATTTGTTTGCATGCATGTAGGGTGGTGGCCAATATCGGGCAAAACGCACATTGCCATATATCGATAACGCTATTGAGTACTATTATAGGCAGCCTAAATAATTTGGCGAAACTTGAATTACTCTGTTTAATAAGCTACGAAAGATTTCTAAAGTCGGACAATACGTTTTCTCGTGTATAGTCTGATGATTCAAGATTCAAGAAGTACTATGGTAACACAATAAGTGACAGACTCATACGCAAAATTGAATAAAATTCCACCACCATCTGGTCTTATGCCCGTCACAGAACTAATATAAATATCACGCTCAGCCTAGAGTGCCGCGATTATAGCGCCGTAAGCATCCTTTGGTTGGTAGTTCACATCGAACAAACGGGTACTTTCTTCTGCGCGCCAGGAATCCTACATGTTCGACACGAAGCCATATCTCACTACCAGAGAACTCGGCCGTAGTACTCTCCCCAGTCCCGTGGTAACGCCGATGTGAGAGGTACCTCCATCATTGACTACGCCAATCCAAGCGGAGTAATGACGGAGAAGTGAAAGGTCCGCACGGTCACCACTAAACATGGAGCTAGTATTAAGGTGGATGGTGGCAGTTGAGATGGGGCCTAGAATTCAATGGGTTAAGGTATTTCTCGCTGCGTATAAGTCATTGGTTATTGAGGCAGTGGTAAGAGTGACCCCATTGTTAATCGACCACTTGTCATTGTCGGGATTGTGATTCTATTCCCATTGTGGTGAGAGGCTATCTCCCGTGAATTTATCGCTGTAAGTCTCAAAGAATGAAATGGGGGTAAACGGGGGAGTGATATTCAACGCGTCATAAGTTGTGCTCCATCCACCGTCAACCAACTCCACCGAAGGCCAGCCATCGCTTCCCCAGACCAAAGGAGCGAGAACGGGAATTCGTCCTCCAGGATAGGCATCGACAAAGGCTATATAATACCAATCCCCATTCGGGGGTGTCAACAATACCTCCCTGGTGTGGGTATCCCGCCCCTGAGACGGGATTGCCAGCATCGGAGATCAGTAGGCGACGCTCATAAGGACTGAATACACCGGAGGTCGACATAAGCACATGTTCCTTATTGGCGGGATGAACAACAAAGATGTAGAAGCTCCCATCGTGCTGATAGAATCGAGATCCTTTCAGATATCCAGCATCGTCCGTATGGAAGACCATCTGGGAGCTCACTTCGCTCAGACCATCGTCGGAGAGCTCAGCGACGGAGATCCCACTGTTCTCGTAGGCAACATACATTTTGCCATCGTCTGTAATGAGCAGACCACAATCATAGTAACATTCATCGATCGTTGAGGCTTGGGTCCATGGGCCGTCGGCGTTGGGGGCCGTGTAAATGTATATGGTACCATAATACAGCCCATCCAGTAGAAGGTGGACGTACTTGGTCGATAGTTCAATATCAAAGCCCATGTAACGCAAATGTACGCGTGGTTACCATCTTCGAGGTAGTAATTTGGGCCGAACGTAAGCTCTGGAATAGAGTGGCCGGCAAACTCCCAATCCAGAAGATCGTATGAACTAAGGACTGGAGCACCGGGTGAGTAGTGTATATTCGAGGCGGAATAGTGGAATGTATCATCGACGCGAATGATATCGAGGTCCGCAATATCCTCCCAAAAAGTTGGATTGGAGATCTGGGATACTGTTCTGGTAGCCATGCTCATCAATGGCCCCAGGAAGAGAAGATTGGCCTTTATGATAGCTCTTGAAGATTCTCTGGTATTGTCGAGATGGAATTCAAAAGGAAAAAAGGAAAAGGGGGACTCTTCTAGCTATGGTGCCAATGAAAGCCTGCGTGCCTTGTCAATATACAACAATTTTTTTCAAGTATATTTTATCGTCACGCAGTTTAAGCGGCGGAGTGAAGGGGCAACAATACCACATCAAGGAAATTTCCGTTGTTAATTAAACTTTAGTCAATAACAATATGAGTACTCTGTAGCTACTAGTAGTTCGACTTGGTAAGGCTCCCTCCACTGGATTTGTGATAAATCCCTTCCCTTGACTCTCTAGATGCAAAATATCCCAATGGGATCACCAGGGTAGGAAATCGGGAACGTACTGTAGAGGGATAAATATGCAATGTCCGTAATTGGTCCGCTTAAATATATAGGCGTGGCAATGTTTCATACCCCACACAAACCCCTCCCATCGTGCAGCGCTAAACTACTCTCTCTGTTAAAGGTGTCTGGTATACAACACTATTAAAATGGATATAGGCCATTATGGTTTAGACCTAGGTCTGTAAAAAATCTACGCTAGTAGATCTAGTACTGCCGTTCCAGAGGGGGCATGTCTCTAATAAAATAAATAGTAGAAGACACGTCTAATATCCATAATAAATCTATTTTGTTATATTTTATAACTAGCCTCGCCAAAACCGGCGGGTAGTTCCCGCGGATTGGACTTGACTCGTTTCATTGGCAGGTTTTTAGTCTGAACCCGCGGGTCGAGTCAGGTTCCCAATGTTGGACCCGACCCTATAACACCACGAAATCCAGTGGATACAGTTTGATATATAGTTTGAAAAGCTTCAAGATGTTAAAAGGTTAGATTTTAAAACGATTCTTTGATCTTCCTATTTCTACTACCTTAATGATACGATATAGCCTACATAAGGGTAATCAGAATACAGCGACCTATGGTTGTCATGTAATCAATTAAGGCCTTGGCCTGGGTGGGCTTTTCACCAAAGTCGAGGCCAGAAACTACAACAGGGCGGGGTGCAGAAGTTCTTGCAGATCTGTCAGCTAAGGGATTGTTTAGTCCAAAGGAAACGTCCACTATGAACGAACAAGGTAAATATCCGATATTTGCTCGTGTGGCTTGCAGTTCTGTCAGGAAAGTATCCTGGTCTCCATGCAACTACTATGGGTATAATTGAACACATGAAACACATTCGCGGCTGAATGGTTTCGTATTTTAGCCGGCGCTACAAAAGAAGAATTAAATCAAGGCTGTATTGGGGCTATAAATCTGGCCCGGTATCGTCGTTTTAGACTGCTACTACAACATTCTGATCCACCTTTGTTCCCCTGTTTGTCATTGAATACGGAGGCCACAATGAAAGTTGCAAAGAAAGTTCTTGATCAATCCCTATGTTGCACAGCATTGCTTGCCTTAGTGGGAGGTGCCGCAGCGCAGTGCGCCCTACCATCGAGCTACAGTTGGACATCAACCGGCGCGCTCGCGGAGCCTAAGGCAGGATGGGCTGCACTCAAGGACTTCACCAATGTTGTGTCCAACGGCCAGCATATCGTCTATGCATCAGTCGCCGATACCTCCGGGAACTATGGCTCGATGAACTTCAGTCCTTTTAGCGACTGGTCTGAGATGGCCTCGGTAAGCCAGAACGCCATGAACCAGGGGACTGTTGCACCCACACTCTTCTACTTTGCGCCAAAGGATGTCTGGATCCTCGCCTATCAATGGGGTCCGACCTCATTCTCCTACAAGACCTCCAGTGATCCCACCGACGCTAATGGCTGGTCAGCGGCCCAGCCTCTCTTCTCGGGAACCATTTCCGACTCCGATACGGGAGTCATCGACCAAACTGTCATTGGCGACGATACGAACATGTATCTATTCTTTGCAGGTGATAATGGCAAGATCTATCGTGCCAGCGTGCCCATCGATAACTTCCCTGGCGATTTCGGTACCCAATCCGAGATCATCCTGAGTGATACAAGAGAGAATCTATTCGAAGCGGTTCAGGTCTACACTCTCGACGGCCAAAACAAGTACTTGATGATTGTGGAGGCCATGGGTGCCAATGGACGCTATTTCCGCTCCTTCACGGCTGATAGTCTGGATGGGGAGTGGACTGTCCAGGCGGGCACCGAGAGCCAGCCCTTCGCTGGCAACGCCAACAGCGGCGCCACCTGGACGAACGATATCAGTCACGGTGATCTGGTTCGCAACAACCCCGATCAGACAATGACTGTGGATCCTTGCAATTTGCAGTTGCTCTACCAAGGACGGGACCCTAACGCTAGTGGCGATTACAACCTGCTGCCATGGAAACCCGCTCTCCTGACACTGAAGGTCTAAAGTGATAGTTACTTTATTAGCTGTTGCTAGTGGCTATAGTGAGGGTAGAGAGTATTACTATTACCTAGCAAATCTTAAGTGCGGGCCGAGTCGGTCATGAAAGGCTTGAAAGTGGAAAGGGTGTGGATAGAAGCACTAGTAACAGCCTATTACAATGATTATTTTGCAGCTATTCCGAACCTTTTGTAACCTGAAAATTAATTCCGGTCTTCTTTAGCAGCCGTTGTACGTATCAACTATTAAAATAGATTAATTAATTAATAACTAAATCTTTAGTCGGCAGGGCGTACTTTTGGTTGTCCATGCTTCAGGATTATGACTTCGGCCGATCCTAAGGATAATAATTTGCCTATACTATGATAGAGTACGGAAATGGTCAGCTCATAGAGTTTACTATCATTTTACATTAACCTTTTCGTTCCCAGCATATAAAACAGGTAATCAATTAGGATGAAGGCTCAAAAATAACTTCCTTGATACATGCATCGAGAGACAATATAGTTAGAAAATAGAAGGCACTCAATAGTTTCCCTCCACCTTCCCCTCCTCCATAATGCCAGTGGTACCCTATCACAAGTTTATGAGGAGTGCTGGCGTCATAGTTGTCAGGGGCTTGAATGATGCATTCCCGAGGCTGCCCATTAACGTCTACGTAGTTGAGACTGTTGCTGAGGGTTGGGTTTGTGCCGCATCCAGAGGAACTAGCTGCGGCGGCATGTACGGCCAATTCAGCAGCTACGACGAAGAAATAGGTCAAGGTGGGGCGCATATTGAGGGAGTAGTAACGTGTTCTCAAAAAATATGGTAAATAAGTGTGGAGTGGTTTGGTTCTAAGTAGGTAATAATAAATGGAATCGAGAATAATGAAGTGAAATGTGGGTTAAGCGATGAAGAAGGTAATTTTCCTCTTCTTTTTATGTCCCCTACTTCCTACTCTATATACAGTACCACCATTATGCAGAGCTCAAACTAATAACGTACAATTGATATCCTTCGGCGGTCATTCCTCAAGGATGACAAGACCCACACTCCGGCGATCATCAACCACGCGCGGGGTGACATTTGAGGCTAAATTGTTTATCCAAATCACATTTAGGTGATGAAGAGAATCAGCTGGCTACTTTAAAGTTGTGTCGGACAGTCCGCACCCTAAAAAGTAAGATCGCGGTGGGAGTGTTGATCGATGTCAGAAGTACGTTCGGCAATGGAGATCGTTGCCTATTGCCGAAGATGTACATAACTTAGGGTATTCTCGCGCTGGCCAAGACCTCACTAACAACCAGAAGGTTTCAACCCCCAAGTCTGAAGGCATCCCTTGTCTCACATTAGGATATTTCTACTCTGCAGATATGTTGGATTTAGCCAGGTCGACAGTGGATTACTAACTATATGATATGCCTCCGCCTCACGTCGGCACCAGTCTTAGTAGCAAGCATAGGCTTTCCCCTCGAATTGCAGCCACATCTGCCAAGAAGAGGATATATTAGGCACATGATGAGTCTCAGATTGATTGGAAATTAACCCGCTCATCCACTAAGCTTTGTTTTGGGCCATTTCGAGCACGAGCGGATAAATCTGTTTTAGTTTGTAATCCCCGAGGCCGAGTCAAGGTGATGTGCCAGGCTAACGTCTTTCCCCGGTCTACGCCCCTATCCTCGGCTATTTTCGTAGACACTATCCAAAGCCTCATTTGCCTGTACGGCCTGTCGGGTTAGAAGATGCGAGGCATGCCAGCCATCCTTCGAGGACGACAGCTAACCGGCCTTATGTGCACAGGACGCTGTCCTTGTCGCGCTTGTCTATTACACCAAACCGTTTGCAAATTTAGTCAAAGCTCATTTTTGTCTTATTCTGAGCTAATACAGATCGACGGTCTCACTGCTTCTTTATCTGCTTATTATTAGCAAAATCAACAGGTATATTATATTCCAGCACGCGTATCTTACTATATTAACATCCGAGCTAGGGCATTGCCATTGGTCCCACCATCATTAAGCTCTGTCATTTCGCTGGGGTTCTATGTACAAAAGCCAGGTTGTGTATCTGACAAATCCACATCGGCGCCGCGGTCTCTTTAGCCCATGTCGTCCAGCTATCCACCTCTTGCTAGAGCTCTGCTTCAGGAAGTATTCTTCCATAGCATTACTAGTACCACCCGTGTAGCCGATCTCCACAATCTCTGGCCATGCACTAACACCCCACCCGTTCCGCGGAAGCCTCAATCTAGTTTACATGAGTCTTGCTACCGCAACTGCTCTCCTCATACCTTGGTACTCGTGTCCGAACAGCCAACTCATACAAGACTAGTTTTTGCCTATAGGCAGGTTCTGGGAGTGGGATGCACCGGTGCAGTTTCGAACCCGGGTACCACATGGGGAGAAACCTGGTGCATCGGGAACAGTGATTATGTGTATGAATGCGCTTTTACCGTTGATGGTTGACTGCAGAGCATTCTTTAAAACTTCTCGAAGTTTTTGATCGATATATGTCGTGCCACTGAGTGCTTTGTCGGTGTGGATTCCTGGCGAGAATTCGGATGCGCGCTCTTCACCTGAGATGGCATCAATTTTTGAAGAGTCGGAAACGAAGGATGTGATAAGAGGGTCGACCTCTAACACAGTTGATTCCTTGGCCAGCATATACTGCTGAACAGCCGTGCGCACCTTGTCTCTGTTATACTTTAGCTTGGTACAGAAATATATACTGGAAAGTTGAGCCAAGTTACCCTCTCCCATCATCGCTGTTGCCGTCCTATTTTTATTCAATCTCACTAGCGGTCTCCAGCCCACAAGCGATGATTGGGCACTCGCATTGGGCCCACAATCCATGTATACAATACACCTTTTACTGTCTGGAGGATAGAAGTTACTCACTTCAAGTGAATATAAAGGTCCAGCGGTGTCCATCCGCTGCGGCGGCGTTTGCCGGCTGAGCGAGGTCAGAGCACCGACTGTGGGCAGGCCAGTTCTGGTCCTATCCGGATCCTGACCGCTGTTTCCTCGATAATCTGCTGCAATTGGAGATATACCGGTAGTATATAGAGCTCCACATTCAACGCTGCTGCCGCGGTACTTTTAAAAGCCCCGCTGATCAGCAGCGCTGCCTGTTTCTGAACCTGAGTAAATTCTGCGAGCATCCTCTGATTCCCTGAGGCCACTACTTGGCCGCCTTTTAGACTGAACCAGACCTTGGCCCCGTAGAATAGCTGTGGAATCACAACTGTCTAGTAGATCCGGCGCATGGCCCGCAGCGGGACGCCCCACGTGGATCCAGCGATCTCTTGTAAGGCTGTTAGTGTGCCATGTACCTTCGCCAGCACCTTCTGTCGGTGTGTTATGAGCAAAAGGGTCTTATCTAACCAGATCCCTAGATATTTAACTGTTTCGGATGGTTGAATGACTGTAACTGCGTAGATAATTTCCATTTGGTCGTTACCGGATGGGGGCATCGGTAAATCCTATATATCTAGTGGATCTGGAGCTGGGCTAGGGGACGCAGATATCTCCGGGGCTCTAGGGTTAGTAAAGTGAATAAGTTTAAACTTCTCTGGCGTAAACTTAGAGGTATATTAATTTGCCCAGCGGCCTGCCTTAGCTAGAGCTGCGTTAGGCATTTCTATATTTTCCGCATAGTAGTCTGAGGTAGCGAGAGTGCAGGCGTTATTAATCCAGCCGTACGCCACGGTTAAGCCCCCCTCGGTGTACCTGATGTAGGGGCTTTAATTAACGGGGTGTTGTAGATAAGATAAAGTATCAGGGACAGCGGGAACCTCTACGGGATACTGGTTAGAGTCAGGAATTCCGAGCTGAGCTCCCCGGCTAGGGAGATGCGGGTCGACCGGTCGGTGAGAAAGGACTGCAGCCCAGTTTAAGCTGGTGCAGGTTGAAGAGTAGGTGTTCGTGGGACACGTTATCGAAGGCCCCGGAAACGTCGAGAAGGACCATGCTGATCTTCTTATTCCGGTCCCACGCGCGATATATATAGTCAAGGGTTAGCTAAATGGTATGGTCAGTAGATATACCTTTTTGTAGATGTCTGTAAATGTCTGCAGACATCTGAAGGTGCCTCAGGCATATCAATCACCTGATCGTGATCTATTCCTTTGTTCTATACCACATATATAGGACCTCATGTCTCCCAGTTCTAGCTTTAGTTTCTAGTTTCTTTTAGATTCATCAAGTATTCAAGATATTTTGTTTTGACACCTTCCTTCAACCGTCCACACTTTCCGACCACAAAGATGGGTCTTTGGAAGTAACTGGTGCTCTTCCAGGGCCCAGGCGACTCTTATGGCTACAATTACTTCAAGGATCTTCCTAACTGTGTTCAGCAGGGCCACCAGACGGTAGGACTTAGGTAGACAGTAGTCCTGTGGCGCGGCCTTACGTAGAGCTACCGTGGTAGATATTTGAAAGTATCTGGGGTTGTGCCCCGTTTTAATACTCGTATTGAATAGTACCGTAACCTGTTTTAGGAAGATTGGGACGTGGAGTAGCTTATACCAGATCTTATTGGGGATCGCGTCCGGTTCAGGTATCTTATCCAGAGGTGCTTATTAAATTGTCTTAGTTACCTCTTTACTAGTAATCTCTGGGAAGTTGAGCTAACTTGGGAGGGTTTGTTCGATATTGGATAGATCAGCCGGGGGCAGTTATAGGAAGAATGCATCGTGTAGGACCTCTTCTTTGGCTTCAGTAGCTTCAGCCGGCCCGTGAGATCTATTTAAGATTGGGATAGTGTTGGTAGCTCGGGCCTTGCGGCTATAGGCCCATTTAGCCACGCGCCAAACCCCGTAGATACCTTGGCAGACAGCCTTCTGGACCCAATATCAGAAATCCCGTCGCAGGGACTTGTTAATAACGCGGCCCTTCCAATTACGGGTTTTGACGTAGGCGGCCCAGTCCTTAACGGAGTAGGTGAGGATGTAGACCCTACATAGCACTCTGGTTATCTTGACCGCGTCTCGGCATTCTGGTATAAAATTAGGGTTGGCCCAGGTTCTGGGATGGGCCCATAGGACCACATGCTGGATAGCGCCTTAGACCACCTCTATAAGGAAGTCTGTAGCATTGTCGATCACGCGCAGTATGGGGTCCTGGAGCGTATCCCAATATGAGTATATTGTAAGATTATCGGCCACGAACTAGCGCAGTTTCGCTGCGTCCATAGCTTTCTATTTACGTCGTTTCGGTGGTTGGTATGCCTGGGGGGTGAGGTCAAGAATTATATAGATTAGCAGGTGGTCCGAGTCGGTGTGGATTTAAGGCGCGACCTCACAGGCAATGAATTGGTCTGCCAGATTCTGCGCTCCGAATACCAGGTCGATCGTGGACTGGGAATTGTTCTAGTCTCGAGTTACTGTCCCCAGTTCCAGCTAGAGGTCTAGAAACCGGGAGTCAGTAAATTCTAGGAGTTCTGGGACTCTTCGATCTGTACGGGTATTTCGATTTCGTCCCGTGTCGACGGTAGTTGGTTGGGGATTGGGATTGACATGAGCATCCCGTTTAGACCAGACTAGGTAGTAATGATTAAAATTACTGAGCACAATGTAGTCCCCTTATGGGGCCACAACTCGGTCTAACAGCTCTATAGTATCAGTTCGGTCAGTATCCCACGGTCCAGGGTTGTACATATTAACAACCTGCAGTCACTTTCCCTGAGCCTGAATCTCAAGCTCTTGGCAGTCCGCTGAGTGCACCATGTGCTTCCACGTTTTTAGGTTAATTTTTTAAGGTATATAGAAGACTACGCGGGCCCTCTGCTCCCCGATATCATTAGCAGAGGGATATAGAAGCTGGTGACTCCCGTATACCGGGTGGTATGTTGTGTTGGAGAAGGGGCTATTTCAGGGCTCCTGGATCGCGATAATATCGGTCTTAAGGACGGTGGGGTCAAGGAGAAACTGCGTTATTACAATGTCCCTGAATCGGTTCACATTATATTGAAGTATCTGCAGTTGTCTATTTATTTAGTGGATCAGGTGTAGTATCTAATAGTGCGGTATTTAATTTTGTGTGGCTGCGTGTAACTACCTCTATTATCTATTGAGTCCCGCACCCGACGGTGTTTTCTGGGACTCACTGACCTGACTTAGCTGGGATACTGTGTCTTTTTAATATAGTAAATAAACCTTAGGCTGCGTCGCGTGCCCTCTATACTAGAGGAGACTATACTCCTCCGGGACTGAATCCCTGATATAGTTAGTAGAGTTGGGACGCTGGTCAGCGTTGATTCGGTCATGATATTGTTAACTGGTAGGTTAGGAGTGTCCACTGCAAATCTAATCCATTCCCCTATCTTGACTGCTGTCACGGTAGACGGAGGTCCCTCAGTTCCCTTACTGTCCCGCGGTGTATCTTTAGCAACCACAGACGGTCCCCCTGATAGCCCACTCCCTGTTCCGGTGAACACTCTGAGCTCCCCGCTACTGGAGCTCGTGCTGCGTGCGGCGGATGTGGTGCTACCCATATCAGAGTCGTGTAGGTAGGCTGGGGTCCGGTGATAACGCGGACGGTGCATCACGCGCCCCTGCGCCTTCTCCCGCTTCTGTAGGTAAGTCTCGCATTTTTTAAACCAGGTCGTGTGGTCACCACCGCAGTTGGTACACTTCAGCATAAGCCTAGGGGTACTATAGTCTGGATAAGCCCTGGTCTTGTGCTTTCCCGTACACACGCTACAGATAGTATTATAGGGATAGATATTTCCTATGTGGCCGTATCGTTGATAGTTGTTACAGTATACTACGCGAGACACCCAGTCATAGAATATATTATCCGACACCCGGTATTCCTAGATGATCCCTGCATTAATCGCCCAGTTTACGTAGTACAGTAAGGCAAATTCAATGACGATCGAGGATATGTTCTTACCCGGTGGGGGGTGGACAAGCTAACTAATATATATAATGTCGCAAGAGTCACCCCAAGTATAATAGTTGTTGGCCTTAAGCTCCTGGGCCACGCGGGCCCGGTTAGCTTTCTCAGTTAATTGGCTAAGCGCCTTGCACAGCATGCCCCAGACGACCACCCCTCAGCTAGGGAGAGCACCCGGG
This sequence comes from Aspergillus bertholletiae, assembly GCA_009193595.1. Classification (NCBI taxonomy): domain Eukaryota; kingdom Fungi; phylum Ascomycota; class Eurotiomycetes; order Eurotiales; family Aspergillaceae; genus Aspergillus; species Aspergillus bertholletiae. The sequence continues at coordinate 13,389 of ML736162.1, forward strand.
CCCCCTCACCATAGCTGCGTACCCAGGCCTTCTGGTGGGTGCGTGCAATCTCCACTTCCTTAGCACTACGGAGGGAAAGCCTCAGGTCACCTGACCGTAGAATTTACGCGGTAATAAATTGGATCGATATTAGGGTCGCCTTCACGTCCTTAAGAGCGCTGTTGCAGCGATATTTCTTAGCACACTTGATAAGGTCCTCGCTGGTCAACCGGCACAGGTTCTTAGCCATGGCGGAATCACCTACCTTGACCGTGACGGTACGGTTGTACTCGAGATTGTCTGGGCGTGCCGGTACGGTACTGACCGAGCCATGGCTCGACAGATGGTGACAGGGAGGTAGTGCCTTAGCTGCAGCTTGGGCGAATAATCGCAGGGGATCAACCCTGGCCGTGAGCTCGTTGGTGTCTTTGCGGACGTCGTTAATAGCGCACTGTAGCTTATTCAACTACGTCTGCCACGTGTCGCCCACTAGGAACTGGGCGAGGTCGTCAGTTAGGGTCTAGGTGAGCTGGATAAACTCCACAAACCGCTTCGGGGCGCTGGAACAGTGGGCTGTCAGATACTCAAGTATCTGGGTCACCTCGCGGTTAAGGTCCAATACGCGTTTTTGGAGGGGTCTCGCCGTGTTGCCGGTCGAGTCGGCAGCGCCCACAGGGGGCCGGAAGCTGCGTGCGACTTGGTGCCATCTCCTACCAGGTCAATGCTGGTATCGGGAGATAGCTCTCCTTGAGGCGAGGAACTAGGCGAATTCCGAGCCGCTTCAGGTTTGGCGTGGTGGCGGGATTTCAAAAATTGGATCTGCGTGAAAGTAGTTGTTTTTTTGAACCACTCCTTGTTGGTCCTCGGAACAAGAATTGGTCGTGTAAGATTCTACTATATATGGTACCTTGTTAGATAACGACAGCACCTAAGCGGCAAAGAATTTGATTCATATATCACGACAAGGCCTAAGGATACAAGGAATAGCAGTAATCATAAGTTCAAACAGGCAGAAAAGCTACAAACGATGTCACATAGCATATGAATAACGTGATGGTTTCACAAAAGTTGAGACAAGCAATCAAGAAAGCTTAATATTCCCAAACATATGCGCCAATCCATCTTCATCCTTCTTGGTTTCCTTTGGCATGACCTTCAACGGAGAGACAGGATATGCACCAGGGATCCGAGGAAAGAGGACGCGCCCTTTGGGTGTTGCCATATTCTCGACAGGGGTCCAGAAGACTTCAGGCGACACGGACGGCGATGCATCCGGTATGATCAAATGCTGTCCCAAGACTGGCTTTCCGTTTCGTGAGCGTTCAATTGGGGTTGGGGTTGGAGGATCGCTGTAGTCATCATCAGGCATTTCAGGCGCAGAGCCGGACGGAGAAAGTCCAGGCACCGATTCGGCATCGCCGTCGAGGTCCTGGTCCTTTCCAGTCCCTGTAGCATTGACCGCAACGGACTTGCTCGACGTATTCGGCTCGGAATCTGGCACCTCTGTATCCCATGATTGAACCCATCTATGAGCCCAATTGTACCACCTATCTGGATCGGAAGATGTAAACAGTGGGATAGACACTTGGGATCGCTTTTCAGGGCTCTGGAGGCCCTGTGAAAATTTGGACCAAATCTTAACACGTTGGTAGAGGTCTTCGAGGTCAGTTTTGAACCATTCTGTGTGAGTCACGTTGCACCTGAGACATTTATGCTTGTACCGATGCTGAGTACACTCTAGCTGTATCACCTTTTCGAATACCTTTGAGTTTGGACAATAGATACACGATCGTTGCGTAAGATTAGGATAGCACTTCTCATGTTCACTAGCCCTTCGCGAGAGGTCGGAAGTGCGCCCGAGCTTGCACATGCCTTCCGCCTCCTCACATTCGAAGATGTATAAATAATCTCTCTTATTCTTCCAGTCATGGCCAATGGGTTTTTCACTTATTCTGCGGTCCATCTCGCCATCTAGTTTGTGGAAGAGCTCATCCTTGATAAGTTTGTCGGTCTTTGTTTGATAAGGTGTGAATTGCAACTTCGCACTCGCCCCGTCATTGCTCGACTGTGTATTGACCTTTCTCAGTGGTGTTTCGAGACCAACAGCCGCAATGTCTTGTGGCTGAAGCTCGGAGTTCCATTGGCGTGTGGCTGCTTCTAGGGTTTCATCTGATCTCTTTTGATGCCCGCAGATAGTCAGGCTGGCAAACTCCCTTAACAATTGTTCTCTCGTTTCGGCATCAATCGGAGTCTCGTAGCTTTCCTGAAGCCTTGCGTGTAATTTGTCGATCAGAGAGATAGGACTTGGCAGCGTTGACGTGCAGCGTTCTCCATTAGGCTTGTGTGCGGCACACACGGCAGTAAATTGGGGGTGTAAGGACGATAAAAAACGAAAAGGAACGACAGACTTCTCTTTTACCGGCATATCTACTTAATCTTGGCTGAATATGGCCAACTTTGCCCAGTGAACGATAGGGGCCTGGGGTTCACATTGCTTATCATATGGTGCTCAGTCCTCCTCAAATTAAAAGCAGCCCCGGGGAACGGAGAGCAAGAAATGCGCCTGGCGACCCATGGGACGCCGGCGCCAATGATCCCCTCTCAACTTTTACCAAAGGATTGCTACCCCAGCTTTGGATACGACTGCGAGTCATGTCCATTTTCAAAGAAGAAATGATTGGCCCGAGAGACGAATGAGGTGTCGGCGGCCCGTTCTAGCGTCCGTGGTGGATACAACGAGCTACCTCCGTTCTTTGACCTCAGGGGGTTGGAGCTGGCCGAGACGGATTTGTTCACGAGGACAGGGTCGAGCCCCATATCGGTGAGGAGAATGTAACATTTGATTGGCTGAGCCATATATTCCGTGTGTTGTGTCTGTTCCTGCAGCTCGGCTTTCAATGACAAATACTTTTGATTACGGTCTGAGCTGCGACGACCATCTCACTTTCGGTCTCATGTCATATCACCTTCGAGGAGAATTGTGCTAGCCAAACGTAGAACGAGATGCGAAGATAACCTATCGGGGCCAATGTCTATCCAGTTTTCCTTTTCCAAGCACTTTGACGGCGTGTCATTGCTAAACCACTATGTTGACATAATAGCCTTATATTGCCTAAGAAGACCCCCCCCTGCCATCTGGACCGATCCTTTAATGACATCGCACTTGTGACGGAAGTTATCGGCTCCAAAGACCCAATGGTACAAGGCGGCAACGACAAGATCCGGGAGTTTTCTAGTTTGCTTTGCCACGGTCATTCCAGGCTGCCCCTGATATGGTACATACTACAACAGCATTTTTTGCTGGGATTATTGTGGCTATATATCGTCCTGCCAAGTGCGCCAGTGCTTGGAGTGATGGACCAAATAGCTAATCACAGTCCAAAACTACAAGATAGCCGGCACTAAAATTCAAAAGCTAGGCAAGATAGGCAGGTCAGCCGGTAGGGAGAATCTCACCTTGACCATTGCGTACTCACCCTAATCTCACCCTAGGCTCACCCGGACAGCACCCGCCTGACTTTTAGCCGCGGCGCGTTGAAGCCACACGCCCGGGGGTTAGGTTAGTAATTGGTGGGTTTGACCACCAGCCAATATCGCATGTTATATTTTTTTTTTTGTTCACTCTTTCTTTCTAAGCGCAGAATATCAGCCTTTATATAGTAGGTTTCTTGCTTTCGAGATTTATAAACTTTTCAGATAGTAGTGTTATAGATTTCACATATACATGTGAGCCGGGAAGTGTAATATATATTTATTGCTCGAGTTTAATACAATCTTGAGCGCAATCCACCGTAGCAATATGGAGTAGCCTCCTATACAACTTCATATTACCGGTTTTTATGTAGTATGGATGAGTCGGCTGTTTTAGCAATAACTTTATAATCGATCTCTCCTGATCTTCTACAGGTAAAATCGCGGTTTACAGATTGTTCCACCGATGGACTCGCCCGAAAGGTCTGGTCAAGTCACCGTGTTTCTAATATAGAACAGCGTAAACGCTACTTCCATTCTATTCTAATCCTCTATTCGAATTCATATTTTTCTATTCCATTCTCACACTCTTTTCTAACGGTGGTCAGGATATTCGTAGCCTAGCTAGAGAAGGCTGAAATTGTAATGGAGGACTACTATACGGGGTAGAGGACCCGTCAATTAGGTAAGGATACGTTGGTAAAGCAAGGTAGAGACAACTAAGGGTTTCCGATAGTAAGTCTAATACAAGAAAGAGACTGATTCTTGTTCTGCTATACTAGTCAGAACAAGCCCCTTTATACCCGGCGATCGACCCTTTCTCGGGGTCGACGCATTATTGAAAAGTCAATCAAAAGGTCATCCGACCATCTTTTCAGACCGATTCTATACTGCACGGTAGACCAGGGTGGTTCCTGCACATTGGACCAGGTACTGTCTGCAGGTATCCATTACCTGCCCCAAAGTCTGCGATACACCAACTCAGCAGTCTCAGGGATTCCGTGACATCTTCATTGAGGATATGGTATGCGACCCAATATCCAATGGAGAGGATATGCCGCAGTCTACATAATGGGGCTGATGTGGCTCTTCAACTCGTTCATCTTCTGTTGATAACATATATTAGGTGTTATTGTTGTACAGTTTCTTCACAATATATATAGATTTGTCTGGATATCGTGTTACACTTCTCAATAGAGAGAAAGAATCAATAAAAGAGAATAATATTTCTTAAAACAGTAAGAAAGCTTGGATTTGTATGGATTATTGAGAAATACAGATTATAAACGTTGGCACTTTACTCATGAATAATAGTTGTGAGCCATGGACAGACTGAGTCCTGGATAGTACTCTGTTACTCGTTTCTGGACACGTCACAACAAAAGGAGATCGACTGACGTGTCCGCCCCACAATTCGCTTAGGGGTAAAACTGATCCAGCTTCAGAGAAAATGAAATTGTGATTTGAATCTTCGGATACCCCAGATTTTGGTCATAGAGAGTCAAGTTACATCAAATCATCAAACATTTCCAACATGCCGAAGACCTACGTCGGTTTTATCCAATCTAGCTGTCTATGGGCACTACTAATCGTTATAGGCGATGCGATTGCTGTTCCAGAAGAATGAATTGAAGCAGGTGGCGATACAATGGGAGAAGAGGTATCTACTAGCATTAATATAGCTCTGTTGGTGGTTCTAATCCTTCATGATCGTAGGTATATTTCTGAGATTGCCAAATTGGGAGGTCAAGTGGCTCGCCTCAACACCCCACAGGCTACTTCCGGGACAAATAGTGTTATTTACCAGTAATTATATCCCAGCTGGCGATCCTAATGAATATGCTGATTAATCGATGCTAGTGTGACAATGCCCGATAAGTCTGCTGCACGCATTGAGGCGGTTAATTTTGGGCCAAAGAGGTTGGAAAAAATGGGCAGGCTTGTCGATGGTTGGATTGTGCCTGATAAATGAGCTCCTTGTAGCCTTGCTAAATAGAGAATGGTAGCAGGCTTCTCTAATTCTATATCTGCGATTGAATGTTTACCCTCTGGTTGCTTTGATTGCATTAATTGTATAGCTTCCACGCTCAAGAAGGCCATATTTTGATCCCTTATTTTCGCTTCGTCTGATCTCGATTATACCAAGAATTGTAGATAACGTTTAAGTCAAAATTAGGGTGAAGACCGTTGTTCATGCCATGTGTGGAGAAAATTATGGTTGGTACACTGAAAGTGAGAAGGTAGCCCCCAGCTGTGAGTCAAATTTCAACCCTTTCTTTAAGATTCTTGCTGCTAATGGCATTATCGCGGATAATCTCCTCGCCATTTGAAGGCTCAGGATCATAGTAACCACTTTTTGGGGCAATCTGCTCAATGGCATACTCTCTCTCTTACGAATTTCATATTCTGAGTTGGCCAGATCCAACAGATTGCGAAGTAAACGATGAAAGATGTCACAAATGATGTAACCCAGGCAATATCCATAATATGTGAGGCTGCTGTGTAAACGCTAGCACCCAAGACACCATAAAAGCCGGGGAAGGGGACTACAATGCCAAAGATATAGGCTGCGAGGGCCTATAAATTCCATCCGCCGTGGCAGTAGTAGTTCTTATTGGAGTTTTTGGGATTATACAAGGAGGGAATCACCACAGTACCCTTTGTTAACAAGAAGTCTATATACGTTAGGAATCTAGAAAATATCGATAGTAGCGGATACAGATACTTACGATCGCATAACATAATAGCAACAGCACTGGAATTCAGGACGGTTAGCAAAACGGGGTAATCCTCCTCCAAAAGCAAGAGCACACACCATGAGAGCGTATCCACTAAGAAAAGCCTGGAATTTGGTAGCTGATACGAGGATCTCCAAGGGAAAAACCGCCCTATCGAGAAACTCGATGATATACTGGCCACGGCGCATATCAATATATGCAGGCAGGAGCATAGACGAATCTGCGCCAGATCATATTGGCGGCGATATTGGTGCCACAATTTGTGCTAACCACGCAAAAGTATAAAGGAACACTGCAAATCGGGCTCTAGAAGACCAATAATGGTCTAAGATTAGGTTCATCGAGTCCTATTGATTTCTAGATGAGGTAAGCAGGGGTAAAATAATGCCGCAAGCGGGAAGGGAAGCCGAACCATATGTTGGTGCCATATTTTGAGTTAACCGCAGTGGTCGCGATAATTCCGAAGCTGGCGGACAATGTTACCGATATAGGAGTAACGACCTACCCCTGGCGTCAACGAGTATCTATATTGCGCATTATCGGGTGGAATGATCAATGACTTACCAGCTGGGTCCAAACAGACGCATTGGGAGTGTTAGACCAGCGACTATAGTCCGGTTGATTGATGATTAAGTTTGCCAAGTTGCTATCCTGCCATCAATATAAAAGCGTCCGAATGATAGTTACAGCATACCCGATTCCACTATTTATGCCAGCTAGAATTAACCACGCTGTTGCGCTAGATGATCGTGAGGTAGATGTAGAAAGGCTCCTTATTCTGGCTTTGGTATCAACCATGGCTCATATGAACAAGCCAAACATAGATAGAAGCGAGACGATGCTTTTGAACCAGAAGAATTTGCGAAGCTGATACGGCCGGAAGTGACAGAATGGAAGCTGAACCAGCCAACAAAGGAAGAAGGCTAGTATGAGTAAGGAGGTGATGCCGGCGCTCGTGGGAAGGCGATTTGAAATATCTGTAAAATGATGGCCGAATATGGCGCGCAAGATGTTGTACATATACTCCGCACTGTATTACACTTCTAGGATCAAAATAGTACTTCCATGGAAGATTTGCATGCTGGTTTAGCTTGCACTCCGTACCAAATAACGGCCATCACAGCCCTGGCCACGACAAAGTGGTAGTTCCCCCATATGCCAAAGATGCTGTATACAACGCAAGGGTAACCAATGTGGTATACACTCTCCGCACGCGAGTTGAAGGCCATGGCGATGGAGCAAATGAGTTGCGAGACAAAGATGACGACAATAGACTGCCACCAACTTAGGCCTATTCCAATCATTGACTACTTGGGTTATTAAAACGCAGAATCTCAGGTAAAATGGAACCAAGATATACGGATCCTAGGGTCCAATTGGTAAAATTGATAGACTAATATAGGGTGATATAATTCCACCAACGCCAGGCTATCCAAGGCCAGCTAGTAGGAATGTGACATGGACGATGTCGAACTGACTCTGCTTTTCGGGTGGTGTAGGCAGGAGATCTAAACGGGAGCCTTTCAGTCATCGATGTTTTATCAACGTGACTTCTCCATCTCACCTTCATTAACCCACTGGGACTGCTCTACATGTCCTTCCACTACCGGAAGCATGGTCTTTTCTAGAAGATATTTGAAGGAAAGCGACATTATTCACCAGGAAAGCAAGTCTGCTTGTAGGAGAATGTGAGTGCAGATCAGGGGCCTTAGCTCGGACGTTTAGGTAATCAAAATACGGGACGGCAAGTGATTTCAAATGATGGAAAATACTGCTTTAGCTTCCAGAATCTAACCGGTTGAATGGACAGCAGCTGATGTGTACGCCAGTGAGGAGTTACCCAGAGGGGTACAAGTCTCGTGGATAAGACACTATAATGACGAATCAGAAGATCGGTTGCACTATAGTTCTCTGGTTGTTCCGATAGGGTCCGAATGATAAGGAACATAGAGAGACTAGAATTTGATATTTAGATGGAATGGTTCAAGAGTCCTTCTGAGGACGCGATGCGGGGAAACGTGTAGTTAACTAACTAATGCATTCCAGTTGATCTAAGCAGATAGTAAGGGCCCCTGAGCCAATCAATAATTGATTAATTGATTGACACAAAAATACGTCTTGTGGGGGATTACCTGGCATATATATGCCATGTCCTATCTGGTCATGGAATAGTCTAGGTTTTCTAAGTTCCAATCTTTATGAAATAGCCTTATTAGTTAGTGAAATCCATACATGGTTCCAATGAGGTTTATTTATCCCCAAAGCGGTTGAGTACGAGGTTTTCTAGAACCGAGGTATTGGTGGCATTAATTCCCACACTCCCGCTTCAAGGATGGTCACATAGCGCGATAAGGTTAGCTATTGAGATAAGGCTTATTGCTCCGATTCTGGATGCACATCCGCATTTTCCCTCTTTAACAAAAGATGGGTTGACCCCGCCACCGGGAGACGGAATAAATTAGCATACACCCTTTACCTTGCGAGAGGTAACAGCAGACTTGGCTTCTTACAAGACAGGCATTGTACCGAATGAATGCACCTTACGCTTTCCGCGTTCCAGCTATATGTAGAATCCTCCGTTGATTTTGTGTGGATATACATCGCCTCCCTCTGCACGTTAGCAAGATATACTCGTCGCCCGTGGTGTATGCCACCGAAGTAATCCAAACTTAAGGATTGCCTCGTAATGCTCGTGATTGAAACCTATTCGCACATACCGACTGGTAGAGCAGCAATTGTGTGATTTTACATAAGTTTTAAGGCAGAATTCTGCAGACAAAATATTACCAAGGGTGGAATAGATATGAATTCTGAAAGGAAACAGGCGTAGGTTTTTTGTGTATATTTATTCAACATTCGCAGTCGCAGTTAGCACAGTACTGGCAAGTAGCAATATATCTCCCCAGCTGGTCCCACAGTAGACATGGAAACGCACGGTCGACACTAGGCATGATTATCCAACAGTGATCAACGGTTTCAACAATCCTGGCTTGCGTGAAATAAATTCATGAAGTCCGGTTTCAATATTGTCAAAAGGTATGACCTCAGAGAAAATAGGGGATGGATCAAGAACTCCATCTTGAATAAACTGTAGGAGAGTGTCCATATAGGCTGTGTTTCCCAGGCCCATCCATATGGTGATGTTCTTCATTTGCAATGCAGCGAGTGGCATTTCCACAGAAGCACTTGGGATTCCCACCATTGCGACTTTTGCCCCTACTGCAGCTACTGATGACCAAGAATCAACTGACCCTTTCACACCAGCTGCATCAACTATGGCTTCTGCACCCCGGCCGCCAGTAAGCTCCATAACTTTCTCAGCCACACTCTCCTTTGCCGGATTAATGACGTGGGTTGCCCCCAGACGTTTCGCAACATTCAAACGATCGGGCAATACATCAACCGCGATAACCTGTGAGATGCCTTCTAGACGCGCTGTGTGAACTGCAGACAACCCTACCGGTCCAGCTCCAAGAACCACAAGAGTGGAACCTGGGGCATGGACGGAATTTTTCACAGCAGACCAGCCAGTGGAAAGGATATCTCCGACAGCAAGTGCCTGCGCATCATTGACGTCGTCTGGCACGGCGGACAGGCAATTATCGGCCCAAGGAACTCGAACAAATTCCGCCTGAGCACCGCCTAAATCACCGAAACCTTTTCCGCTTCCAAATATACCGCCTCGTTCACAAGCTTGGTTTTGATGGCGGCGACAACTCTGGCATTCGCCACACCATACCATCGCCGGCGCTACTACGCGATCACCCATTCTGAATTTGCGTACTTCAGCGCCAGCTTTATGTACAACCCCGACGAACTCGTGGCCCAACGCAAAGCCCCAGGGCGTATCCATATCTCCATGGATCAGATGCACATCGGATCCACAGATGGTAGTAACGCTGACCTTCACAATGACATCCGTATCTGCATAGATAGTCGGCTCAGGGCTCTCTTCCAATGTAAATCCATTGGCACGCGAAACGAAAACATGCCGCATTTTGTATGATGTGATATATGATGTAGGCAGTATATCAAAGAAAGCAATCAAGCGAGAGGCTCCATTATATAGCCAGAACGAGATCAGGAAGATTCAGAGTGATCTTATCTCGGGAAGTTGATAAAAGTGGAAAGCCCCATTCCATCCGTTTCGACGGAGTAATTAGACACTAAACCTATAGGATTGCGCAGTTATTGTATCCGCAATTTACCTCCCTGGCGGATGATATTCCGAAGGACCTCGGGCCTCGAGCGGGGGAATCTAAGATATCTTCCGAATCCGCCATCAATTGGGTTTTGTAGGGGAGTAGTGCGGCTGGTCTCTTATTTGACCTCGGCGGATGTACTTCCGTTTGCGAGGAACCAGCGATCCGTGGTCAATTCGAGCTTCGCAAACAAAAGATTCATCTGCGCCCCCTCAAACCCATATTGATTAAGAAATTTTGAGAATGAAGATATCGACACCCATCGCGTATTCCTTTTTTTAGGGGGGTGGGGGGGGGGGGGGTCCTTCATTTGTTTATAGCATAGTGTAATCAACTGCCGAACCGCGGATACAAGCCAGCGGTCACTTCAGTATCCCACACCACAATTTCTAAGCACTGTTTAGCATTACTTTGACTGACTAAGAGGTAACAGGTCTGTCTATCTCCCACGCGTACCCCTAATCCCACGATTTTCCAACCCAGTTTGTAACAAACGGGAGAACCTGACATCCACATAGCTATGCTGGATGAATACCAAGCACGTTGTCCCGACTGAAGAGATGGCGTGGTATATATTTCCAGAAATGGCATGACAACTCTAACACTTATGGCAGAAATGGTGCATTTAGCTATAGTTGGGATGGATTAACTAAGTCACATAGCTCGAGGCTGGATGAATTGGGATCGAGGGTGGGAGCGCAATTTGCCAGGTTTGAAGTCAAATGGTCAGCCAGACCTCCGCGGCCTTCCGAAGCAGAATGATCATTGTCTTGATGGGGAGCTTGTGGAGAGCCGAGCGAAATTGCTACGAATGGAATTTGGAAACGCTCCCGATGGACAAAGCCTCGAAGAGCAACGTTGGCCATCCAGCATATATGCACACATCGCTGAGCTCTTTCAAGCATTCATTTCCGTATTCGAGGTGAATATAGACTTCTAAATGTGTCTGAGGGTCGAGAGATCGCATTTCCTGCATGTGAACGGCTTCTAGAGACAACCTAGAGACAGTAATCTAAACCACTGCCTAGACACATATATCTGTCATAACCAAATGGCTCTATATAGATGTTAAACTTGATTAAATAAATAAATAAATAATAAATAGTAGTCGTACCATGGTCGCGACAAAGACATGTGAGATTAGGTGCTCGCTAGTTGCTTATGATTGTTATATTTATTTGAAATCAAGAATATACAAACCAAGAATTTAAATGGCATTTGTCGAGAATGCTTCCTCCAAAAACGGAGCAAATGAAAGCCAGCTCATGTCGGTAGAGTCACCCATCCAGCCTGGCAACTGATCAAAAGCAAAGTCGCCTTGAGAATTCTGGGAGAAAAGGCTGGTATTAAATGGTGGAAAATCTCCCCTTGGCAGCCCTACATCGGCATCCCTGCCCGAAACTGTCTCGTATGCCTCTGGGCAAGTAGCATTTGAACCACCCAATTTATTGTCGCCTATAGACGCCGTGTTAAACATCATGGTCATATTCACAGCCGACTGGGGGTGGAAAGCACACCATTCTCACAGGTAATTTCTCGTTGGGCCAATTCCAGGTCCCTACAGTAGCGCTGTGCTGACTGACTGCGGGTTTTGTAACCACGGAGAAAGGAAAGACATCTGTTCCAGCTGTCTAAGGTTGAAGGATTGTTCTTGAACTGGGCTTTCTTTGTAGTATCGAGGAGACCAATGAGAATGACCATGGCACAACTATGAATATCTGCATTGTCTGATAAGCAAGTTGTAGAAAATGAAGCAGGCCCTTTCGTGTGGTCATGGGTGCAGTTGACCGAGAGACATACAGAAAACACTATACCAAGGGGGCGGCAGGATATTGACATCCGATCCAGCAGTATTTGTAATCAGATGAACCAGCTCTTGCGCAACCGAGATACAAAGGCTGGCCGCCTTAAGGAGCATCGCCCCTTCCATAGTGGAGTCGGTTGGATGGTGGTCTAGTGGCCGCTTCGTCTGCCTTTTATTCAAGCCACATACAATTGATAATGCAGGACGGAGCATGATAAGTCGCGTGTATAGGTACCTTCATCTTGGTTAGTTTCTTCTAACGCCACAAGAAAGCGAGGAACGGTGTTCCATACCTGGTCTCCAGGACATTAGCCTGTCTGCAAAACAAAGGACCCTGCTCTCCATAGGAGAAACCGCTAAGCCCGTCATCCTGTTGGTATGTATGCACTTTCAAATGAGTAGGCAAGCTCGTGTGCCAGGACATGAGCAAACTGTCAAAGTCCAGCGCCATCTGAAGGTCGTAATCTTTAATCCCATTAGCTATCGTGGACGTAGCCGTATATCTGACACCCGCACCTAACTCTGGACTACCTTTCCGGATGCCATGATCCCCGTAGTAGAATGCGGTAAGGACCTGGGCAACGATATCCTGTAACTTGATGGCTTGGACATAGCATTCTAAGATGCTGATGACATCTACTGGCTGGGAGCCTGGTTTGTCAGGGTACTGGGTTAGGAATTTATCGTCAATAGCGCATGGCGGAACGAAGGTATTCTGCGACATGATCGTGCGGATCATCATTGGGCGTCCGTAAGCTAGAGATAGTACCCTGTCGCAGACATTAACCCATCATATACGATGGATGGCATAGATGGTAGTATTTACCGATCAAGCAAAACACATCCTGCCCAAACTCGCCTGCGCAATTCCGTCTCGGCTTGCCCTATCGGTCCCTTGGAAGAGCCTGTCTGGTCGCATCTATCTGGCTCGTGATGAAGCCCAATATCCTGTGCGACCCTGATCGCCATTCCCACAACATTCCAACAAGCACTAGACATATCGGTGCTCTGGAGGTATTGCCCCATGAGAAGTAGTGTCTGGACCAGAGCCAGATTTCCATTTGCAAACATATCGAAATCGAGAAGTCGTTTTGCCCGCTCAAAGAAGACAAGACTTGTATTAATACGGTTTCTCTCCTCAATTGCTGGGTTGGATTGACTTCCTAGTGCAAAGACGGCATTAAGAAGACAATGAAAGAGTCTGTCACCTATGTTTCTGTAGCAGTGGGTAGGCCTGGGGAGTTCTAAGAGTCGATTAGATGATCTTGAAGACTTAGATTCCCAGACGGCCAGGTAGCGTTCATTGAAGGATGGCTGATGTATGAAAGGATAAAGTGGATGGAACCATGTCCAGTAGCTCTCCACCAAGGCATCTGCCTCACTTCGCGGAGGAACACTTAATCCACGAATAGAGTCGCCATTGTCACATCCGCTAGACCCTAGAAACTGCGATTCATGGGAGGAAAAGCCGCTTAACGGAACAGCCTTATCTGGGTGCATAACGCCAGAATGGTGGCTATTGTGGGACAGCCCCCCTTGGCTCATTACCCGGCGCGCCTTACTCAGGAAGTTTACAGCGCTCGAGGGGCCAAAGTACTCCGACCGATGTTGTGGGCATGTATCTGTGTCGTCTCTGGGAAAAGAACAAGCAGCGCCCATAGCATCTGCTCCAGGACTGTTATCCTCGCAGATGACATTGCGGGTTTCACAACGTGCACTCATAACGGAGGCCCTTTCTGCTCTCGGGATATGCCTTGGGGAAACAGTACTGGGTGGACTGGAGATAGCACCAGCCTCACAGACGTGATTGTCTCCTGCCGAATTGAACTGGGTCTCGACCACATTCTCCACCGCAGTTGAATCAATAGCACGGTGTACAGGCAGTTTATGGTACCCCGTGCAGTTCGGGACATTCGCTTGGTCAATCGATCCCAGTGAGTTTTCGACCGTTGCAAGGTGCCGCCGTTGCGCCTCCTCTAGCTCCTTGACCCGCGACCTCAGTGACTTTACATAGCTGCGATAAATTAGACCTCCATATGAATTAGGACTTTTTAATAGGCTTGATTATGGAATAATAGCCACAAGCACAAACCACTCTTACCTACTGTCCCATCCTTTGCTGTTCCGCTCGTCATCCCATACACAATGCGGTAAGGGCCGTTTAGAACATGCCCCACATACAGGCTTGATTCCGTCGCATTTGCGTTTTCTCTCACGGCATTCATCGCACGCAATTGTTGTGCGACGCCGTTTGCGTGGATCCTGTAGTTCATAGGATCGTGTATGTTTAGTTCCAGAAGTCATTCCTCTAAGATTGCGAATAGTGACATGTTCCGAAGTGCAAAGACAACATTTGACAATGACATCCGGCAAAGCCGATGAGGTCATGTGATTAGCCAGGTTTCCCCGGATTCCCTGCGTTCCCCAGGTTCCCCCAATATCCTGCAGAACGACAATTTCGTCCACTTTTTGGCTGGTTTACAAATACCATTAAACGGGCTGCAATACCTAAACGCTACAGTGTACGAACATTTTTCGAATGTTGCCACTTCCAGTGCTCTCTGTTGATTTCACTATAGAAGAGTGGCATGCTCAATGTCTAGTTTGGCTCGTGGAGTCTTAGAGACGGAAACGCAACCGGATAGAACTTTGTGGGACGGAAGGGCATCCGCTTGTCCAGTGTGGTAATCAATTTAGCGGAATTTGGATCATTCCATCGGCCCAGGGTTTATTACTATTTAAATGCACTGTCATTGTCCGCTGTTTCATATTTCTTGGCATTCGGATAGCCCATTCTCGTTAGTAGGAAACAAAAGCCCTGATCAACATGCCAACCTGCTTGCAACAGAGGTCTACTATACGGGGTAGAGGACCCGTCAATTAGGTAAGGATACGTTGATAAAGCAAGGTAGAAACAACTAAGATCCGATAGTAAGTCTAATACAAGAAAGAGACTGATTCTTGTTCTGCTATACTAGTCAGAACAAGCCCCTTTATACCCGGTGATCGAACCCTTCTCGAGGTCGACTCAGTATTGAGAAGTCAACCAAAAGGTCATCCGACCATCGTTTCAGACCGATTCTATACTGCACGGTGGACCAGGATAGTTCTGCACGGCAGGCCAGGGTGATTCCTGCACCTTGGACCATGTACTGTTTGCAGATATCCATTACCTACCCCAAAGTCCCTCATACATCAACTCCGCAGTCTCGTTAGGGATTCCATGACACTCTGGGCCAACACGAACAGATTGATAGAATAATCAGATCATGAGTTTGATATTGGCAAGGAGTTTATTCACGTATCCGGCAGCATGGCTTTTCGGACAAAACTGGTCGGATGAAACCAGGCCACAGACAACTGCAACTTTGCAATGACACAGCTCCCTCCTGCCATAGGATACCAGTCTGTGATGGAATATTGGTTTGAGAAGACCAAAACAGGGGGTGACTTGACTTTCTCAAATGCTATCCATACACACCGCAAATGCAAGGTCATTCCTTTTGAAACGGGGGAATATTATCGTAGCTCGTCAGCAGGCGGGGTATCCGCATTCGATGAGACACAGTGCATTAGCCTTTCCTGGCTGTATCCATGCGGAGCTACTACTTTTATGCTCCTCTATCCCATCACGAAACTACGTTGTTGTTGTTGTTGCATACGTTTGCCAAGTCTGGGTATGCCACCTTTGGGTCTGACCTTCTGCATGTACTTTCAGTGGCCATTGCCAACAAAGTTCCTTTGCTTGATGATTTCGAGGTTGACAGGCCCGGGCCTACAAGGATATCCACTCTCTGCAGCCTAAGATAGCCCATGAGGAAGTCAAACTTTTTCTACACCGAGGAACCTTTCTCTGTTGCTTTTATGTTACAGCCTCTTGGTTCACAAATAAGGGTAAAAGGACCTTCTGCCCGTTATGCTTCCATACTTTTTCATCGCAGATAATAAAGTCGCCTTGAACATTCATATTTCGTCCTATCACGTATACTTATTCTTCTCTTAACCTGGAAGAGGGATGCAGGTAAAAAATATACAGCTTCCACTAGACGGTTAATCTGTTGCATATCGATCATGGAAGAGCAGCACCTCGCGGAATATCAACCCTTGCTGTGCTCACGGTACATTTAGTACGCTTGTTCGCCATCGCCCGAAAATGACCCTCATCCTCAGGAGCTTTGTTTGTCAAAAGATACAGAGTCTTCCCATCTTCACCGCCGAGGGTACATGCCGTTGCGTGTCCGTCCACCTTGATCTGGTGGGTAATGTGGCCTTCAGCGTCTAGGCGGATAAATCTCTCGTAGGATAGCATGCTGAGCCACATGCCATCTTCTGCATCCATACATCCACCATCAATGGAGAAGACAGCATATTGATCGTCCAGTGATGCTGGAGGGGGGGGTGACCATATTATCTGGCGATTGTGCAGCGTCCCATCATTTCCAATATCGTATTTGGTGAGTTGTTGTGCAAATGTCTCCGCCAGAATCAAAGACTTTCCGCTGCTATTGATCATGAGGGCATTGGGGAAATTCAAATTCTCCACAGCGACCTTCACTGTGCCATCAGTTTCGATACTCAACAGACGGCCCGCTTTAGGCTGCTCGCCATGAAGGACTCGCGCTCCAACATCGTCCACGTAAACTCGACCAGATCGGTCAATAACCATGTCACCGCAATAGCCAGTCATGACGTGGGACATGTCAGCGTACAACTCGGATGTGCCATCCCTGAATCGATACAGTTTGGCGTCAAACATGGACGAGTAGATCAGCGACCCATCAGCCGCAATACACATGCCATTGGGCTGGTTTTCAACTTCCAGTAATATCTGTTTGTCGCCTGATGACGTGTCGATGGTGTAGATTCGACATCCTGTCATGTCGCTAACGTACAGAATTCCGTTGTGAAAGCGAGGACTTTCACCAAAATACATGCCACTGACAAGAAATTTGTGAGGCAATTGTTTCACGCCGGGAAACAGTTGGTTGGCCGCCGAAGACATACTGGAATAGAATTGGTATAGTGTACTGAAAGATGTTTGTTGCTTGAGATAATAGAACAAGCTGTATCAAAACAAGAATAACGTAAGGGAGTACTTATAGGCACCAAGTCCTTTGGTCATCGGCTCGTACGCTCCGCATCTCCGTTCGGTACGTAGCGGGGGAGTGATCCGGCTAACAAGGGCAGTGGATAGACTCCGACTCTGAGCTGCGGTTCCAAGTCGCGGGGCCCCAGCTTCGGATGAACGCGAACCCCTCTTGCTCCACTACTCTACGATCCCAAAAGGTAGACGTCCGGATACAAGCTATTATGGAAGTACCACACTCCTACGGCATTGGACTTTCAGGAAAGCAGGGAAATTAAAAAATCCAATATTCTTGAACTAACTTCTCTTTCTCCATAGTCATCCTACCGGCTTGGAACCCGCTCAATCACAGGAAATGCAGGGCCACACGAATCGATATCCGAGGTAACTGGCCCAAATTCCGGTCGACATGCACATCCAGTCGCAATCTGACAGCATTGCCGTCTCTCTCGTATTTGTTTCCCCTCTGTGTTCTGTACAGTCATTGCCGCTGGAATCTCGGAAACCAAGAAGGGCATCTGTAAACGGTCCTATCATCACTAAGGCGTATGTTGTTAAGAGCAAAGGCGCCCCGTTTATTCTGTGCGATGTCATCCTCGACCGAATATAGCCAAGTGAAGTGCTTGTGGAAATCAAATACATTGGGCTATATCATACAGTTTGGACCATTCTACTCTAAGTATGACGGTTACTTTTACTTACGGTGTTTTAGGACATTGTTGTTCAACAAGGTGACATGCTAATCGGCCAGTATCCTGAGGTCCTTGACCGTAATGATATTGGGATTATCTATAGGCTGGACTCTTAATTTGCAAGATAAGTCCTTAAAAAAAGATAATAGTATAATACCATCCCTTTATCCCTTGTAGATATTGCATAGTATATATAGATAGATATTGTAGAAGTTGCCTGTATATAACTGAGATCAACTTTTTCTCCAGTATCCGGTTGGATAATATGTTATCTATGAAAATACCTGACGGAATGCCAGCATAGGGGCAGTTTTTTGCATAATCCTTACAGAGAAGTCTATTGTAAATGTATTGGTATAAGAATTAGATCTCTATTTTTTTAGTTTATTCTTGTACAGATACCTGACAGGGGCGGAACCAGTATTAAATATATTATATCCTAACAGTACCTCCACAATTACTATTATTAAAATAAGGTCAGTAGGCATTGCTGCGTTGCTGGTTGTCAGATCTATCGGGATTCAAAATATCATTGCCGTAAATATGGTCGATATAAAACTTGAGATCGCAGCAACTCTCGGAGCCAATCACATATTTAATACCAGAAAGATAGAAAGCCTTGAAGCTAATGTCTGTGACATTTACTCCGATAGTATAAATATATAATTAGTATATATTTTGTTTACATTCATCGTTGTATGGTACTGGGCCTATCGAGAAAATATACTGATCTCATTAGACCAGTTGATATCTTATCTGGTGCAGATCTTTAACAAAGTGCTACCCAGCGGCTGATACAACTAATCCCTAGGCCGTGAAGGTATTCCTATCTTGGGAAGAAATCTAACTAGGCCAGATTGTTGTTGATGAACCTTATATTTGATCATGAATGGTTTTACATACTTCAATGTTTTTATTACTTCCAAAACCTATCAGTAAGATTCATGTTCTCCGTGTTACACCCGTAAATGATTACGTCCATAGGAAATGGTACCATGATGATCTAAATCGCGGCCAGTATTGTCTAGGTTTCAAACTTACCCGAAAGTTCGCTATTAGTCATTTATCAGTTAATCAACTGCTCTGTACTTTCCGTTGTTGGCATTTACTTTTTTCTTGTGTGACCTATTTGATATGATCGCGTAATGATCTTTGATCGAAATCTACTCTACTCTTTCAATGTTCTCCACGACGCCAGTGGGAGTTTCCAAGTTTATTAGGGCAAGCTGTCGTATGGATTACCAGGCCAGCATCTGGGGGTTTGCGTACGGATGATCGATTTTCTCATGTGGGTTGACTGAGACTATCCCTAGCATTTAGTGCAGAGTCTGCCCCGTGGTTCTTACTTGCGCCGAGAGCAACCCTTATAGGGGACCGATTTGACGAACCAGCGAGACGAAGGCATAAACTAGACACCACAGGCCACGCAGACAACAAATATACTGCAAGTGTTAGACTGTCCCGTCCTAGTGCCGCCCATAAGCTCCGACCAGAGCCGATCCAATAGGAAATCATAACACCAAGGATATTTGGGCAGTAGTAGAAAGAAGCCAATCGTAACCATTTAAATCTCCATGGCCTGTGGTGAATTGACAATCAATTAACTTGGTTAGAAGACGAATTACTATAGTTTTGCAATGTAAGGACATATTTTTCAAGCTAGTTTAATTTATGAGGTACTTTAAGGAGGAAAAGAATGAAGGTTAATTGTGCGATTTGTCATGACTGAGACAGGAATATGCACGTTTAAAAGCCCACAATATGCGTATGATCATGGCGCCTAGAGGCTCCCACTAAGTCTTGGAAACAGCTTCGACGCATTTTCCCAGTTAACCTCTTGAGATAGTTTCTTATCCTTGAATTCAAAGGCATTGAATCGTTCAACATGGTAGGCAACAATCCTATCATCTGCATACGGAACGTCGCTTCCAAACAACAGGTGGCCTGGTTTAGCGAACTTCTCAAGGATAGTCAACGGAGCGTCGCCACCACAAAGCGCAATGTCAAAGTAGAAGCTGCGCGCATCATCAATGAATTCCTCGTGCTCCCGCTCACTCTTTGGCAAACCACTGGCTGGACGTTGTATCATGTAGGGCAGAGCTCCTCCCCCATGAGACAAAATGATCTTGCAATTGCGGTAGGTTCGGACTGTCTTGTTGACTATCATGTCGAACGCGCTGAGAGTCGTCTCAAGCGGGTATTGCATAATTGATTGCGGCATACCGCTGATGAGGGTCGTAGATACAGGATGGGTAGGATGGACAAAGACCACCGCGCTCCGTTTATCAAGCTCTGTCCAGATATCCTTGAATGCTGCATGGCCGAGATAATGACTCTCTGTACGATACCTTGTGTACAGGACCACTCCATCAGCCTTCAGCACGTCCAGGGAGTACCTTATCTCCTCAATCGTGTCTTCCTTGTCCAGCAGATCAGGCAAAACAGCAAAAAAGCCATATTTCTGAGGCCTTTCATCACGCAATTTGGCCGCGTACTCATTCACTCGTCTAGCAAGTTCGGCACGTTGCTGGCGGTCAGGGATTACACAAACACCAGGAGCAGTAATTGAGAGAACAGTGGTAGTGATGTTAAATCTCTGATTAGACTTCTCGTCTTGTTCAAGGCTCCAGGTCGGTGTCGGCCAGCCGCACGGGTCACCGCCGTTGGCATCCATAGCTTGAGGTGGTTAGGCCTTACTTCGATACACGGTTAAGTTAATGGTGAGACTGACCTTCGCGCCAAAAGTCTGGCACAAAGTGATGGTGAACATCAATCCGTTTCAATTCCATTTTGATGAATGAATAGGGTGACGCGAACAAGTAGTATATCCGTGACTCTCGAGATACAGATTTCAGGTCCCAAACTCAGATACAATATGGGCTATATATATTCACTTCCGACCATCCGGAATGAACCCGTCAATTTAATACAAAGTTGGAGGACTGTTCCCTGGGGGTTAGAAGCTTAGCCTAGAAATGTACGATTGGATAGCCAGCCGAATCCCCAGTTTACGGCCCCGGCGGATGGTATTCCGAACATCGTCGACCTCCCGCGAGGAAATCCGATGTGTACATTGTACGTCTGGCTACATCTGGTCAAAGTAAAGATGACTACATTGCACTAGACACTAGCCCCATCATTTTACGCTATCTTGGCTGCCTTCCGGATCCGCCACCGGATTGTTTGTTGCGGGGAACACTACGGCGGCGGCTTTCCCGTTTCATCTCGGCGGATGGACTTGCGTCTTCGAGGAACCGGATAGTCAGTCCCACCAATACTCCGTAGATAGATGGGTGGTAGTATTCTCGCCGATTAAAGTCTATACCCTAGTACATGGGATACGTACGTACATCTCGTATCCGGCGCATATGATTGTTCCATTTTTGGTGTTCCCGTGTGCCCCCGGCTGTGCCTCTCTACGGCGGACTAAATCTAGCTTACGGTCAACCAACGATTTTTTATCGAAACCTTGGCGTTTTACACTCGGCCACGCATTGACTTTTACTTCCACTTCTACAGATGCTTAGATGATCATTTTTTTGAGGTTTTAAAACAGATCTGCCTGGCCACCTGATTCAGATTAGACATTGACATCTCCCACGGGACTCCCACCGTGGGACCTGGGACTTCCCGCCGTGGACGGGAGTTGGGACTAACCTTTAGTCCCATGGGCGGGACTAGAAGGGCCGTGGGACTCCAATGGGAGTATGGGACTTTCCCACGGGACTGTAAACAGTGCAAACAGTTAAAAACCTGCGACTGGCATAAATTATGCGCTTTTCCTAGTATTTTTAAGTATTACATTTACTATATTACTCTAGATAGCTCTATAGATCCTCGATGGAGACTTAATAAAAGATAGGAAATGTGTATTTATTTGTATGTTATATTATAGTCATCTAGATTTCTTGGACGTTTCCTTACCCTTCTAAATATCTGTATTTAACTGTAGCCCTCCTTATCCTGCGGTAAAGGGGGTAGTTGAGGTTCAGTCTCGTTATCTTTGTAAGAATCCACACTTTTTCATCTCTTTCCTAGAGCTCGTTGGCTAGGTTAGGATGCAGCGGATGGTATGTAGGCGTCTAAAGGAACAGAGTTTATATTTTTACCTTTGTCTTCATCTTCGCCTCTGCCTTTGTCCTCATCCTCATCCTCTTCATTGTCGCTAATTGGAACCGGGGTAAATTAACCTAGTTTTACCTCTCTTCGTAGCGCTGCTTGCTGTCTCTCTTTGGTGGTAGGCTCTTTCTCCTTGTCAGATTTACCTGTAAGATCTGTTGTATCAAGATCAAACTTGGAAATACAACAATATATTATAAGGTCTTGTATAGCGGTCTCATTGAGACAACCCTATTAATAGTAGTACATGTCATGAGTAGAGTTAAAGAGACGCTCAACACCAGCACCGCTAGCAGGGATAGTAAATATATCGCATGCTATACTGGCAAGGGTAGGATATTGATACTTATACTCCTGCTAGAAGTCACAAGGATTCTTGTTCAGTGTTCCAGTTAAAGAAAGGTTAGAATAAAAAATCAGCGGATGTTCAAATGGCAGAAATATACCACTATTGAGATAATGTGTAAGCTTATTATTAAATACAGGGCCAGTTTGTTTCTCTTAGGACTGGGAGGGCTCGGAAGGGTTATTATTATCTAAGAGCAGCTTAATATCATTCTTCTACTGGGTAGAAGGTCGGCTGAACTGTAACTGTTGTATCTCCTTTTGGCGCTGTTAGTAGGGCTCAAGGTATTTTTTTATATAGCCTCGGTAGGTCTTGCGCTATTGGTAGTTATTATCAGACTATTCCCACTTCAAAAAGAATTGCAACTTATACCGCGGTGTAAGGATAGTGCTGATTATATACAGATTACTATGAGTATTAGTCTGGCTATAATAGTCAGAGAGCTTTTGACAGTCTGCTTTAAATATCCCATATATTATTTCCTTCTAAGGAACCCGTTTTCGCTTTAGTTAGCTAATAGAGAAGTTAACATGGTTGAACAGCTTATTGTAAATTCAAAAGATCTGATAGATTATAATATCTTTAATCTTAGAGATAACCGTGGTCCACTGGTAAAAGGATTGAGTAATATAAAGAAGGTAGTCAACCTGCCACTACTCTTCCAAGTTTAGTTTAAACTGGGGATAGTTATGCTCATTGCAGTACTTATTATATACCTTTAAGAACCGCTTAGCGCGCTAAAGTATAAGGAATATTGAATTTCACCGCGTTTTGACATCCTGGATAGGGAGAAGCTTTGGTTCTTTACTTTAAAGGTTTAAGGATGCTTATCAGTGCTGAGGACTAGCGTTGATATATATAGCTAAGCTATAGACCTAATATTAATTAGTAGATAGACCTCTAAAAGATAAGATAAATAATAGATATAAAGTAAGACTTACTTTTACAAGAGTATAGATAATACCTCGCTTTTGAAGATATTTTAAGGACATATCCTATTTAACTAACCACTGCCAATCTATACTCTCATTCTTTGGGTCGAGCTTTATCATCGCGAGGAGATCCTTTAGACTGAGTTGGATAACATACACTAAGCAAGGAATTTAGACAATTAAAATATAGTTTAGAAGATCTAGGGTTTGCATTGACACCTGTATATTACCAACCAGAGTTTTGTTATTTAATGTATTATTAGTTGTAATAGTAAATACCTGATCTATAATCCAATGCCCCTGCAGATATTTAAATAGAATCTGGCCTAGATTGACACCGGAGTGCTTTCTATGTAAGAGTTCAAAGCCAAGAAGGATCTCCCGGTACTTCCAGTTTTGGTCGAGGAAGTAACCAGTAATTACCATAAAGGCCTGTTAAAAGGGAGATGTCCAACAATTAAGAGTAATAGAAAGCTTCGTATTTGGTGGGAGGCCTGAGAGGATACGATGCTGATCCTCTTGCACGATCTTTCGAAGATGACACCAAGCAGTTCAAGGGGTAAGGAATATAGGGTTTGACATGGTTAGCTGAGCTATTAATATAAGATCGGCAAGGTCTTTATACGCAAGGATCTAAAAAGGAAAGTTTAATTTAATAATAAATTTAACCTGACATCATTTTTATTGCTCCTCACTGAAAGATGGCTTTAAATATGGTGTTTTTTCGGCCTAGATTAAAAGAGTAGATCATTAGTTTACTGGAGTTAAACGGTGGAAGGTTAATATATACTATATCCGCTGTCTAACCAAGGTGTCAAGATCTAGGACGGCAATGGTAGCCGCGAGTTCCTTGATAAGATCGGGCTCGGCCACCGTAACATCGGTAATCTGGGCCCTGTATACGGGCTCTAAGTCGACACTCCGGTGCTGAGTATATGGATACCAAAACTGATTACACAGGACAAGATGTCAACCGGCTCACCGAGATCATCCATAAACTGAAATATAATCCCTTCAATCGCCGCATCATCATGAGCACCTGGAACCCCGCCGACCTGAAGATGGCCCTGCCGCCTTGTCATATGTTCACCCAGTTCTCCATCTCCTACCCCAACAGTTAGGATCCTAAGGGTTATCTTCACTGTCAGCTCTACCAGTGCTCTTGTGATGTCGCTCTCAGTGTTCTATCCAATATTGTCTCCTACGCCCTTCTGACCCATATGCTGGCCTATACTGCTGACTTACTCCCCGGTACCTTTGTTTATACCATGGTGACTCCCATATCTACCTCGACCACATTGAGCCCTTGCAGAAGCAACTCATCCGTGAGCTTACTAAGTTCCTAACAACCTCCCTTAAACTTATTAACTCTGAGTTTAGTCTTCTTCAGGGCCCATAATGGGCCCCCCCCCCAAAGCCCATTTTTGCATAAAATTTCAACCTTGGCAATCATAAAGCTGCTAAATAAGCAAAATAAAATACTGTTTTTACCTCTATTTTGGTATGTGTAGGAAGTAATAATATTGTAACGGAGAGCCTACTACGCGGCATAGACAGCTGGCTAGTTAGGTAAGGATACGAAGGCAGGAAGAAGGCATATATCATAGCCTAATAGTAGGACTAGGAACATAGGGAGACTGATTCTTGTCTCCCTTCTCTATGTCTAAGACCCTTAAATAGCTTGGGGTCCTTCCTTGACCGCCAGTCCTTTGTGCGCAGAATGAGGGGTAAGGTGGAGAAGCCGAGGGTTGGGGCTTCGCACGGCTTTATATACCGATCCTGCGTTGAACCCGTAACACTAGAGATAATCTAAGAGATCTAGGACTAGTGGAGGAAGTAGAGAGTAGGGGGGGAGGATAGCGGAAAGGGTAGCCTAGATACGCCTAGGTGATACCCAATAGACAATGAATACCGAGGAGGGCATAACCCAAAGGCACTGGCGCAAATAGGCGGTTTGGGCGAGGAAAAGGACCAGAACGAACACAAAACAGGAGACAGGGGGCTGGTAGAGCCTCTAGGGACAATCTAGAGGCAGTGGTCTAGACTACTCTCTAAACGCATGGGTCTGTCATAGCCAAATGGCTCTATATGGACGTTAAACTTGATTAAATAATAATAATAATATAGAATTGGAACTTAAGATTTAGCCTAGGGTGAGGTATATTGCCCGAAAATATGATATTAAAATATTAATTTAATACGAGGACTTGGTTTCTATCGATCCTACGTCTTACGGGAGGACCCCACTCGATATTATACCCTAAACGGGCCGGCTAATCCATGCCCAGTGGGAAGGCCCACACCACCCGAGCATACCATCATCCGGGTCCCCCTTGTGGGATAGAGGTGATTTTGTAAATATGATTGAAGACGTATACTCGGAAATGCTTTACTTATCAGTCCTGTAAGTTTAATATATAGAGACAGTGGTTGAAGCACAAGGCGGGGGTGGGTTTTGGCTAATGGAGAGCCATTGGACCCCCAGTATCCCGACGGTATACCGCTATATAGGACATATACACGAAAGGGCACTTACAATTAAGCCACTCTAATATTAGAGGGAACTGGCTGAAAACAGGTCATCTGACAAAGGAAAAGTTTCAACAAAACAAGCGCCCTAGCCTGACCATCATAGTTCTTACCAAGAAGCTGATATCTGAACTTTGGGAAAATTGCATTAGAGAATTTCAATTAGACTCTAAGAACATCGGCTATCGCCAACGGCTTTCATTCCCATCATATAATGAAGACCATAATTTATAAGTACTGTTTGTAAAATTCCACCAACTTGGGACCAGATTCAGTCAGGTTATCATAGAGAGCCGCATGATCTCTTCCAGGAATAATGAATAGTTCCTTGGGCCGAAGTGCAGCTCGAATACCATCTTCACTATAGAACTTAGTTCCCGCATCGGCACCTGCAATCATTAACAGAGGGCGTGGGGCAATTAAGTGGTTGAAAGCAAAGGCATCAAAATTGCCCAGAAGATCAGCACTTCGGGTAGCAAATAGGCCGGGTGCGCGCTCGTGCTGGCCTCGGGGTGTTTTATAATACTGCGCTAATTCCTTGATCTCATGCGGGTACTCAGGCGGAACGTCTTCAACGGTCGGTGGTAGAGAGGGATTGACTGGGGCCTCTTCACCTCTTGCTTCAATGAGTCGGGCATCATTGGCAGCCTTCAGTGACTGTCGCAGAATTTCAGGCCCACCCAGTCCCTGTAGGAGTCCTTCACGGTTCATACGGCCCGTGCAAACTCCACTAACAGTTGCAACAGCCTTGATGCGGAGATCAGTCTGCGCTGCAAATGGGACGTACCCGCCTGAGGCGCAGATTCCGAGAGCCCCGACGCGCTCAGTATCAACATCATCTCGAAGTGAGAGGTAGGTAACAGCAGCTCGCACATCTTCTGCTCGCTGTGCTGGATCTTCAAGGTAGCGCGGCTGGCCCTCGCTCTCGCCCTGGTATGCGGCATCAAAGGTGAGAGCAATAAAGCCAGCTGGAGCCAAACTCATTGCGTAGAGACCGGGCGACTGCTCCTTCACCGCGGTCATTGGATGAGCAATAACAACAGCGGGGTATTTGGTGTCGGGAGTGTACCCAGGAGGGAAAAACAGGGTTCCAATGATCTTGATTCCCTTGCTGGGGAAGTCGACCTTCTCGGTAGGGGCCATGATAGTGGTGTGAATTCAGGAATCAGGGTGTGAAGTGGAGCAATTTTCAAAAGGATAGAGCTAGTGATCACGGAAAGTTTTCCATGGAGCATCAGGCTATTTCTTATATAGCTCAAGCCTCTGGAACCCTGAAAGAGGCATAATAGGATTTGGGATTTACCATTAGTTGATTTCCCAAGTCCGGCATTCCTCGGGAATCCCCACGGTAAGCAGCTAAATACGGTCAGTTATCTTGATATCGCCAATGATATCATGTCAGCTTTCCAATGATGAGACGTGCCGATACTACACCAGTCTTAGGGAGTGAAAAACCTTGCCCCACGCAAACATTCCCGACCAGAATAGCCATTTTCTGCCGTGTCGGGCTCCCGTTGGCGGATCCATCTGTCGTGCTTCTTCACCCGCAGGGGCTATTTTTCTCGGGTGTACCATGGTGACGGTTTTGCTCTTCATTACAGCCCCTATAACTCCGGATTACCGTGGACTTATGCTCGAGACTCGGGGTAGTCAGCGGGGTGTGGAGCTGCTTACCAGCATACATCAAACTCTCTTTATTACCGGGCGTGCTTGGCAGTGGGGCGGTCACCGATCAAAGTTACTAAGATCCGGCTAAAAGCTGCCTCTGATTGGCCTCAAAAGCCGACGGCGCTGCGATGGGGAACGAAGGGCGTTGAATTAGTATTTCGTCGGGTACTCAATTAAGAAAAGGAGCATGGAATTGAGAAGCTTTAGGCATCTACCAAGATATTAAACATCTATGTTTAACTGAAATATGAAGCCTTATTACCACCTGTGGCCAGAAATAGACATTCCAATATCAACCCGAATATGAGCGGCCTGCTCACTTCCACGGAACTTTGCCACACCAGCAGAAGAATCCTGGCCGCCCATGGCCTGAATAGGCTTCTAACCAGGTGAACAATTTGTCCCACCAACCCTTCGTGGTACTCACTATTGCCATAGTTAAATATGGCGCGGGTCGACTCAAAGCTACAATTTTTCTTTTTAGAGATCTGTACCAATTAAGAAGAGGAACTGGTTCTTTTCCCGGACCCAAAAATG
The DNA here is from genome assembly GCA_009193595.1 of Aspergillus bertholletiae. Classification (NCBI taxonomy): domain Eukaryota; kingdom Fungi; phylum Ascomycota; class Eurotiomycetes; order Eurotiales; family Aspergillaceae; genus Aspergillus; species Aspergillus bertholletiae. The sequence continues at coordinate 41,492 of ML736162.1, forward strand.
GTAGGCAATCAAGAGTCCTGGGACATTGGCTCGAATATCACCAAGAGCTTTCGTCAAGAATGCGTCGACCTACGAGAATAGATGTTAGAGTGATAACAAGATATACAAGGCCCTCAAATTTCATCACGCCTCTCATCTCGTCTTTCTTTCCATCAAGTAGTCGAACTAAAATCACGCCATTTGCAGAGCCACCTGACGCCATCAGTTCTTGTCCTCACGCGTAAGATAATTAATTTTGTGTGTCTTGCAGTGGTGTGGCAGACCACGATGATATTACAATGCCAACTAGAGGGGACGGGGAGCATTTGTATCACTACCCATAAAGTTTAAGGATAAAAATACATCATTCACATAATAGCCACAACACAAGACGCATAAGCTATGTAGTAGTCCGCCATTTTCGGCTTATCCGGGAAGTACTTGTTATTAATGACAGTTACATAAAGTGATCTTCGGAGGACATATCTTTCCGCTAAGTGGTGTAAGAGCACAACCATAGCTAGTCATCTGAGTCAACTATTTGATCAATTTTAGGTGCTCTCAATAGAGCAGGCCCACTAGCAACTATAACCTGAAATTATTTGGGATGTTCTGACCAATCACCACCAGTAGAATTTCGGCTTTCTGAAGTGTTAGCTAATTCCTACCAAAAGAATACTGGGCCGGCTTTGAAAAATATTCTCACCATCCATGAATACCCCCCCCCCCCCCTTTGAAACTATACAAAGATATGTATTGACAGACCTCGGGAACTAAGGTGTACATTCATGAAATAGCCGTCAGATATGAATTATAAGAAGATTTGCCTTTTTCATATGCAATGTAATGTTCCTAATATTTTAATATTTCAATATATAATTATATACATGCTTTCTTCTTGCGCAATCTTGAGGACCTCTTCCCAAACACTAAAACCCCAGTAGGTAGCACGATGAGTAACGGTTCACATAATTCTGATATGCACGTCCCGTGGCTAAAGCGTGCGAAGCGTTGACGCCCCCACCCAGGAGATATGTTCATCGTCCTCCAGAGTCCCACCAGAGGCAGCAAAAGATCCAATGATTTTACCATCACGAACCAGAGGGATACCTCCGCGCACAGCGATAACGCCAGCCGATAGATAAGTCAGGCCGAGGCCCCCCGCTGTGACGATATTCTCAGGCGCCTTACTCGTTGCCTTCATCAGCACTGCCGTTCGTGCTTTTTCATGAGAAGCACTGATAGAAATAAGAAGGGCACCATCCATGCGTTGGAATGCAACCAGATTGCCACCAGAGTCCATAACCGTGAGGCACATTCTCAAACCCCGTGCGTACGCTGCTCTCTCCGCAGCTGTAATCAAAGCTTTCGCCTCATCCAAAATAATTGGTTCGCCGTAAGGGAATTCGAATAGATTTCGGTGAGGGATTTGATTCGGGGCAGGATTGGGGGGGATTTGTTCCATTTTGTGCCTGTTGGCTTCGTTGCGATGAACTTGAAGTGGTCCCAATTGATGGTAATGTTGTTGGGAGTGTTGTGGTTGTGATGATAAGTCACCAGGCTGCTTCCAGGTGTATTGCAAAATTAACAATTGTGAAGTTTGGTTTAAAGGAGCCTTTGTTTGAAAATCCGATGTTGGACTCTCTTGATACAAGTTTCAGTATAAAGATTTCAATTCCAGGAACTGGAGAGAGTAAGCTGCTTATATATTAAATGTACATGTTTGGTCCAAGCCGTCCATGGTTCATTGATGACAAGGTGCACACTGAATTTTGCATCGCCATAGATCTAGAAACCCCGGTTCGGAACTAGTGAGGACGTTATTGATTGCTGCCGGCTACACGAATCCGACCGTAATCAGACTTTAGTCCAATCTATATCTTGCAGATCGTCTCCAGTCCATGAGCCGCTCCAAAATTCTGAGGATATTTGGATCAACTCCGAATACTCTAAGAATTAAAGAATGTCTTTTTGGAAGCTCATGACAATGCCCTACACAGCCGCGGCCCAACCACTGCCGAAGTCACAGCTTCGGCTTTGTTTATCATTCACCTTGAACGAATAACTGCCTGTCACACGCTAGAAAAATCTAGAGTGCGGACATCCGTTAGATATTGTTTTTTACAAAATCCCACTGAACGACATATTGTAGTACTGAGGTTACCTAGCCCTGTACCAAAATTTCTCCAGCCACGACTCATCTCTCGTACTATTGGATCATAGATTGGATTCACATGTTGATCACTACACAATTTTCGGTGTTTAGAAATCTCTGCGGCTTTAATGCCGCAGTAGTTACAGATCGCTGACGCCAAGCGCGGCGTTAAGACATACAGCCTAGCATCCTGTAGAAAAAGGCCAAGCCAGGCCAAACAGGACTGACAATGTTGGACATTTACATGTACGATTAATGTGATCTACAAAGAAGTCACTGAAAACCCAGTAATGTTGTTCACCTTGGCCACATTAACATCCGGCCTAGGTATAACATATTCAACGACCGAGCCGCGGATTTTCAATTAAATTTCCACTTTTCTTTATTCAACGCGTGAAATTTTTACCAACACGATTAAAAATGTCATTTTCTAAAGAATCAAAGATTTAAATACTTATTTCAGCCTATCAAGAAAGTTTAAATTAAATCAACTCTCAGAGACTGCAAAAGTTAATTATAAATATAATTCATATATAGTTGGAGATATAGTAAGAGATTATTTATTTATACAGCTTGGATATTAACCCAATATATCATCTCCAGTCCAAACACGATAACAAAAATCTTTTGTCTTGCCTCTGAATAGGTATTAGTACCGGTACGGCAACCGCCCACTGTGAATAGGAGTGGTGATACACCAACTTAAAAGACTCTCCTGAATATAATAGTTATGATGCTTTATGTCAGGTTCCGATACGGAATCGGGCCGTTGACTGCACGGACCTCGAGCAAGTCGGTCCTTCGTGCGTACTACCTGGTCATTTTCGCGGTTAGCGGTTATAAACCAACCTGAGAAGGTATCGCCTGGCCGTTTAGTCCTGTTTCTGATACCGAAACCTTGGCCGTCAAGGGAGGAACCTTAGCTATTTAACAATGCTATTAGACAGAGAAGGAAGGCAAGAACCAGGTGTTTTGTATTCTGTTCTACTATTCGGTCAATGATAATACTTTTCCTTTCCCCCTTGTATTCTTGCCTAGTTATCAGGCTACCTACCATCCACCGTCACACTTTACTTGTAATCAAAAAGGGCATTATTATAATACCTATCCCCAGAAAAGGGCTCAGGAAGGGAATCAAGGCATTCTATCTGTTACAACTAGAGATCAATCGAATCGATCTAATTGAGTGGATAGATCGTTCATTCTCTTCAGTGTCTTTAATCTTCAGTTCATTTAGAGCCTCAGCGCAAGCAGTATAGCGCACCAACATATACAGAAACCCAGTTAGACTTTCGTTATTCTAAACGGCCCGCCAGCAGGAATTTTCTTTCAAAGACTTGAATTTTCTGATGTTTTAAATAATACGAAAAAGGGCCATTGGAGTCTCACACGCTCAGTAACTAACTGTTGCATTGGCCGTCGTTGACGTGTTATGGCGCCAAATTTCCTCCAGTAACATCTCCAAAGTTAACTGCGAATACTACAATATTATTGTATGACTAGTACGGTTCTTTTAGTTATGATTTGAGTTTATTCCTTGGGAAGAGAGCAGAAGCAAGAACCGTCTCCTGTGTCTATTTTTCTCGCAGCTAATCCGTGGCAACACGGGAAAGCTATAATGTTGTCATTGCATGGGCCCTATAGGCTATAGCTCGTCTAGAGCATGATGCAAATGGTGCGAGACTTGTAAACCCATGGGGAAGACCGTCATAAATATGGAGCTCTGTGGGAATGCCCGCATCCAAAAATGTCCCTACATATTTTAATGTCTCGGGGAGCAAAATGTCCAACTGCCCGCAGTCGATATACAGCTCAGGCAGTCCATCTGCGTTGGTATTCCTGGCAGCTACCGCATAATGGGGTACTGCATCTGTGCCCACAATATCCTCTCCGAGATACGCTCCCCAACCGGTCATATTGTCTTCCGGTGTCCAGAAGGCGTGTCCCTCCGTGGCGTCAGTGCTCGTTCGATCGTCCAGCATAGGATATATCAATAGTTGCTTCGCCAATGGCGGTGATAGATTCCTATCCCTAGCCAGCATGGCCAGATTGGCAGCAAGACCACCTCCAGCGCTCTCGCCCATCACACCTATCCGTCTAGGGTCGATGTGGAGACTTTCTGCTTGAGAGTGGACCCAGGTCAACGCCGCCCAGCAGTCCTCCAGCGGGATCGGAAATCGATGCTCCGGGGATAACCGGTACTCAACAGACAACATCTGCACCCCACTTTTGGAAACGTAGTCGACTAATGCTTCTGTGCTATGCAGGGCACTAAAGCTAAAGTAGCCTCCTCCGTGAATGTGGAGCACTGCTGGGTTAAGCCCTGAAATATGTTTCCTGTCGCGAAAGTGATAAATGGCAACTTTGTGCCCATCGGTAGTGGAAGCATAGTGGACAAGTCGCTGTAGCCCTTCTGGAATTGGGTAGTTGGCATCCTTACTAAGGGTCTTCGTAAAAAGGGCCCTTCTGGATTCCACGTCATGCACTGCGGCTTTGGGTTTGGCTGCATACTGCTCGAGTCTAGGACCGGCTGCCTGCGCGAACTCGGGGTCATATCGTAGTGGCATGATGCATCTAATGTGTTATAGTTGCGTTCGTAATGGAAAGGGTAGGTAGAAACGAATCAGCGGTGAATTAAAATAAATGAGAGATGACGATCCTGTGGGGTGAAAAATCGAGTTTCATATAGCGCTCGCTTTCGGGATAAATCTGCAGGCAACCCTCGGTAATTCTTTGAACTACGAAGACATCACTTGCTTTCGTACTCCAATTTGCGTAAGCCGAAGGGATACCCGCCACCAAAAGCTCCTCGGCTATCTTAATTTAAATGGAGTTGTGAAGTGTATATCTCACTTTCTCTTTCCGCGATATCCCACGGTCAACAACAAATTGGGGCCAACATATGCTGGGTGGGGCATGAACACGACCCAGCAGATACTTACCATGTTTTGGTATATGGGGTTTGTCTCAATTAGTAGATGAATAAAATGAGAGAGACCCCTTGAAATCTAGAATGTTCTTCGTTGAATGCTCTTTATCTCTCATAGAAAAGGGTATGAACGTCTTCTAGAATAGATTCTTTGTCCATGAAATAAATCGATGAGCTAGCTTATGCAACAATGCACTAAACCGAAACCCACAATCTCTGCCGTCATTATCTTACAGTCATTTGGATGACATATTGAAAAAGTCCAGATTTTGCCAATTATCCTGAAATACCTCATCAAGCAGTGAATTTGGATTAAAGGGATTAAACGGGAGATCGCACAGCGGGCTTTCTTGACTGCCCAGTATTGCTTGATCTAGATCACCTTCATTCGTTTTATTATCATGTTGAAGGCCTGATGTCCAAAGAGAATGTAGATGACGCGGGCTCTCTGGCACCTTCCCGGCGGGCATCAATATACCTGTCAAACTGAATACACTTTGGAACATTCCCACCAATGCATTAATATATGGCCAGGTCTTAGCCATGTCGCGGAGAAATTCCAGCATGCTCTCGATACGCAACCTGCTTAGACACATCTCCAAAGATGATGTCAAGGGATTAAACATTTTTTCAATGTTCAGGGCTAGAGCAGTCGAGATGCATGTATGACTATGTAGGAACGAATCAGCACGGGAGCCCTACCTTCGGTTTATGACATGACTTACAGCAGCCAGGTATTGAAATGACCAGTATTGCGGTTCATAATCCTATCGATTGTAGTGTTAGTCTCGAAGAGGGCGGAATGCAACTTCTGTCGTGCGCATTCCTTGGTGCCATGGTCACTGGACGAGGAGCGGCATATCATTCGAAACATTATACATTCACACACATAGCTCCGAGTGATAAGGTTCAGATTCCAGGAAGCAAGATTGGTCGACTCGGTGATATTCGAGACCTGCAAGCCGGGAGGCAATGTCTGGCGCCATGCAGAGAGCGCCGAGTCAAGCTCAGCATAGCACACATTCAGAGGAGCCGACGCATAGCTGTGCCAAAATTTGCCAACTGCAGTAGGTTAGAATACAACCAGATGACGGGCGCGTAGATGTCATACTGATGATGGACAGGTTACAACTCTCAATCATATAAGACTTTTCGGTGCTCTCCACCGGATGAAGCCTCTCAAGGAAGGCTACGGGAACCTCTTCTTCCCAATCCGCCTCTGTGAGACGGGGTGGGTGAGATTCGGTATCACGTCTGCGCGTCATATCCATGCCATTAAGAGTCAACAGGGTATCCCACGTGTATAGTACCCACCAGATACGTCGCAGAAGCTTCAAACTTGATATATCTAGTGATTGGCTTGCTATACTGCGTTGTAGCCCCATTTTGGATGCTAGGCATGCGGCATTAGACAACCAATAGCGGTGATCTCGTTGCATACAGTGAGAAACATGGGTAGTACTTAGTAGCAACGAGCCCTGCAAGAGGCGTAGCTGGCCTTTCTCGATGTCAAAGTCATATAATAATTTGGCCCTGGTAAAGAAAGTTCGTTGCGCCGTGCAGTGATCTGGAAAGCCAATTTTCTGCAGCAGTCCTTTTGAGACATGTGGTATCGCACATGCCAGAACTGCTTGCAATAGAAACACAGATAGAGTCTGTTCTTGGTATTCTTCTAGGAAGCTAATGCGATCGATTATCGGTACACATAGGTATACATGCCTGAAAAATATGTCCAGGAGCTCATTTCTGGGTAAGGTCAGCAGTAGCTATCAATCTAGGATTAGGAAATGAACTTGCAGCGTTTCTTCTGGAGGTACTGTGAAGGCACCTTTCCGGTATAGAAATTCAGTATCGACATCATCTACAGCACTCTGCTGCTTCATGAGTGGGGCCTGATAGCGAGTACCGTTGTACACCAATCCCTTAGGCGAAGTCGAGCCAAATACATCGGTTAAAATTGTAACCGAGTTCGTCCCATCATGGTATTCCAACATGTCTTCATGGCCGGTTGAAGGTTCACTACTGAGAGACGGAGGGGGTTCATGGATGAATTGGAAAGGCTTGGGCGCTGTGTGAAGTGAAAAGGTCCGATTATTGAATTGTGCGCCAGGTTGGAGGGATGAGGATTCGAGCGAATGGTGTGGTGACATCCGATTCTCTAGGGACAATCCATTGCTGAGTGATGATCCTGTGTCAGTAGCACTGGCGTGCCGGTCCTTGGGCGACGTTGAACTGTCCTCATTGTACTATTGAAATAATCAGCCTTATCTCGAGTGCGCACCATTCCCTTCCTAGAGCTTACAGATGCTCTCCTATATGTATGAGGCGACGCCGATGGGCTCTTCTGCGACAGTTCACGGCGTTGTTTATTTGGCTGCTTGTCAGGCGCTGTCCCGTTGGGATCCCGCTGTCTCTTCAAGCCACTCACCCAGGTAGGTCAGTATTTTCCTCTCAGAGATAAGTACGTCCACTGTTCATCTTCAGTACTTACGCGGCCAACATGATGCACGCCTGGGTTCGATTATTTTCCGTACATCGGGAGCATGGAGTACCAACATCGGCCGCGTCACACCGGACTTTTCGATCATGACAGGGAACGCAAGCCTTAATCTTTCGCCCCATTCTCTACTTATTCATGACATACGAATGACTTGAGCTTTATTGACGGGCTTCTTTCTCCTTGATTCGGGGAAGTAGGTTGGGGCTGGGGATCAAGCAGTACATGGCTCTAGGGTTCATGATGCTACGGACAGTTACAAGAATGCGGGGAATCACACTTCCCCGCACGCCGATCTGGTGTCTCGTCCCATATTATGTTTCGTAGTTACATCAGAATCTATCGAGAGATATCATCATGTTCATTCGACGGAAAGAGGCGGGTCGAGGAGACACTATTGACTTGAGAATTAAGGGTTGGTGATCACCAGTCATCCAAGTGGGTCTGCTCCCCCACAAACTCCGCTTATGTCCAACAAACCAGCGTCGGCCGTCGGTTTTCTCGGCTTTTCATGGCAGTCGCATGGAAGCTCGTGGACCCAGAATACCGAAAGTTTAGGCGATAGGATACAGTGTGGTACATACTTTCTTGGCTTGATTCCGTCTGATCCGTTTACAAACCCACACGGCTGATATAGCTAGCCTATCACAGTTTAGCTAGAACAGACGTCCATTCCCCGCCATCCCCTTTGACAAGTTCATCTTCCCAGTAGTTCGGGTTGAATGTGATTTCGTTCAAGGGGTTGAGACGGTGAGCTCGGTGGAACAAGTCCTCATAAACTTTACCGTCAAATCGTCCGAGCGCACTTGGCAGAGTTCCATCAGCATAGTCAAACTGGGCAACGAAAGGGTAGTCTCACCTGTCCAGAAGATAATCTGGAATTTTCCATGCGTCAACGAGGGCAACGGCATGAGGCTCAACCCGAGCCATGAGCTGTCGCACCTGGTTTGGTAACTGATCGAGGTCGCGTTGTGAAACCGCCCCGGAACGGAAAACTACTGGGTTGTTAGTTGGCCAGCTTAGCGAGTCATGGGAGTTTCTTACAATCATAGGCCTGCGCTTCCATATGAAAGAAAGCGAATAGAAGATACAGATCACGCAACGTGTCCTTCGCCGGTTGAGGCAGTGATCGATCATTCTGCAAGGTATCATAGAAAATTTCGACTAGGAGTGCAAGAGAATGGGCTAGGGTTAATCTGTCAGCTGAATCCCCGCATAGAATATTGCATCAGTGTGCAACCTACCCTGACTGAGTCGGTGCAACTGAGTCATGAGACTAGTCCACGACATCTTCTTGGTAACACGCTCCACATAAATATCATAAAGCTTGTAACAATTTAGCAAATATGGAAGATAGAAAGATTATCTTGCCAGTATCAGAAAGAGACCAGCTTACCAAGGCAGTTGTTCGGCGGTGGAAGCTCTTGACAATTCTAGAGTCATCATCAAAGACCTTATACGGGTCTAGATTGACTCTGTCCCTGTTGGCCCTGAGGAAATCCTTATACAAGTCCTCGGTCTCGTTACCTGTCGCACTGTCAATATTCGCAACAGCTGCCTGCATCCGCTTGATCAGGTAGGCAGCCACTTGCTGGGTAATCATCCAATTATCCCCCTCCACGGTTACACGGGACAGGTAATCTGGAGATAACCGAATAAAACCGCTTGCACCACCATAACCATGACCTCCTAGTGCCCGACGACAAGTTTCAATTCCATCAGCAACGATACTAGTACAAAAGCTTTTGAGTCCCGAAGACAGGCTATGCATATGGGCCAATCCACTAAAGTCCCCGGCTTGGATATTTTCCCGCGCTGTTCGGTAGGTCCGTTGCATAGCCTTCCCAGCATAATGTAGCACATATGTAGTCGCTAGCAGGGGGAGAATACGTATTTGTACTGTGGGATACTCTAACACTGCTACCTCAGGGCCCTTAGGGTCATCACGGTCTCTAAACTGCCGCCGAATAGTGGTATAGCGGACCGCTATAGTGACTGCACGCGCGAGGGCCATTCGGGACTGGAGAACAATCAGAGACCGCACGTATGTCATCGTACCATAAACAACAGAGGACACAGCCGGCTTTGAGAACTGTCCGCTGTCTGGGTCGAGCTTGGCATATCGCGACAGCAATGCGGAATGCGGAATTCTGGCGGTCGACGTGGTTAGCAAAACGCGGCTGGGGCCCCAGACAGGGACTTGGGCCTACCGGAAATGATGAAATAACATATAAGCATTGTCGATGGTGGCGTACCCAAACTTGGGTCCTATATCACCAATCACAACCCCCGTCCGTGGCTGGTGGGTTTGCATATCCCGGACTTGCACAATGAACAGATGAGTACCATGACTTTCATATTCACCCCCAGAGTTTGGGACGAGAAGTTGGGCCACTATAATGGCATGATTCGCCGTACGTCCCAGACTACCATTCCACCATTTGCTGGCAGTTAACGTCGGGCTGTGAAGAATAAACTCTTTACTCCCAGGATCCCAGCGAGCCTGTAACTCTAAGCCCTGGACATTACTTCCGTGGCCCAGTTCCGTCTGAGCATAGGCCCCAATGATTTTGAAGGACTCAATCAATGGTAACCAGTAGGCCTGCTGAGCATCACTAGCCTGCTCACGGATGGTGGTGATAAACATATGCATATGTAGATAGTAGGGTGACACGTCGTCAACCAAAGTCTCGGCCATCTTATAATCATCAATATCCCACCTATACTTATCAACAAGGCGGCGCAGCAGCTTTGCTCGTGCCAACGCAAGTTTAAAGAGATCCACTCGCGATAGATTTGCCTGACGCTTTTTATCAAAGAGCGGTTCATTCTCCAGAATACGTAAAATTCGAGCTTGGCGTTCAAGATACCCATCATTGGCCAGTAAGTGATGCGCCAATTCGTTGACAGGAATATGAGTCTGGGCTCGTTTCCTGGCTAGAATTTCCGGGCCATTTGGCTGGCTGGGCTGCAGATGATCTGTGAAGTCGGACATTTTACTCAACCAAGACACGGTCCTGATAGAAGGGTGAAAAGTATTGCGAGTGAAGATAGAATAGACAAAAGAACTACTCCCCTTATAAATCCCCTTACCAGGGGCGGGTGATTCTCTCGCACCATGGTTATTTATCGGTTAATAGTGCAGACAGTGGAACAACCTTTTGACGCTTGATGATACTATTATGTTTGGGCTCGGCATTCGCTCTCCCCCGCGTCTCACGATGTTCGTCGTATCGGACGAGCCTAGGTTACTCGGCTTCATGTATCCATTAGATTCTTCAATCCCGAGCTGCATACTAGTGCTGTCGTCTGTTCGACATCAGCGTTCCTGGCCTCCCCCGCACCTCATCCACCAATACCACTCGTACCGTAAAGCCAACTCCGAGGTATCCCATTGCCACACAACGCGTATTCTCATTATGCAGTATATCCGTTTGCATATTTAGGGGCTCTCTGAAGAACGACCTTTCTGAAGTGGAAGTTCATTTTTCTGTTATTTTGTCTTTTTTCAAATTCTTTTCATTATTATTTTCTCAATCTCCTTGAAGAAACAGCCGGCCATGGAGGAATTCCAGGCAGTGGGGAGTTTTGAGAGTCTCAGTCTCGAACGACGAGGCTGTGTCTTCATGATCACCATGAAGCTCAGTGCTGAGAATCGATTGACGGCTAAGTTCTGCCAGGAGCTGATTCGTGCCTTCAATACTGCGCGTCAAACGCTGGGTACCAACTCAGAAGGCGCTGTTATTACTAGAGGGAACAACGCGAAATTCTTTTGCACGGTACAAGATCCAATAGTTGACACGCTAGACTATGAAACTAATGGTTTATCTTAGGGTCTGGATCTGGATGAAGCCGAACAAAATCCCAATGCAACCACTGAGGGCTTCTACCCAGTAAGCGACTCGATATTAGTTACCTGTTGAGACGGCTGCTGACAAGGCCCCTGGATAACGTAACTATAGCTATTGCATACGATCCTGGATTTCCCCTTTCCAACTATCGCGCTTCTTACCGGCCATACCTTTGGCGGAGGTTGCCCGGTGGCATTTGCGCATGACTACCGTGTAATGAACTCGGAACGAGGGTTCATTGCAATGCCTCCCGTAGACCTAGGAATGTATTTCTCTGGCGTCGGAGTTCTTCCCCGGTTAAAGCTGCACCCACAAATTGCGCGAAAGGTACTCCTTGAGGGCCACCGCTTTACTGGTAAAGAGGCCTTACGGGATGGCCTGGTCGATTTCATTGCCCAACCAGATGACATGCTAGCGGTCGCTTCCGAGCTGGCAGCGAAGTGGGCGCCAAAGGCCAAAGCTGGGTAAGTCGCATTCACTACCCCCCTTGAATTAGAGTATCTCTAGTGACATCAGAGCCCTTCATATAGCGTGTATGCACTTCTCCGATTAGAACTAAACGGCGAGATGGCCAGGGCTGTGCAACAGATCAGCCATGTTTACGGTCGGTCTACGTTTCTTCCCGGAAAGACAAAGCTATGACGCGAGTGCAGCAATGTCCCCATCCCGTTCATGTGTGTATACCTGCAAGTCGCCAGTGTTCCTGAATTCCTTCAGGCAAGCCCCTCTACCGAATGGCAATGTTTCTAAAGCCCAATAAAATATGCCATTGAGTTCTGATTAGGGACCACTTGTCTCGGGCCGTAGAAATATGCAATTTACGGCGACTAAGGCGGGTCTCAGTATCATCACAATTGTAGATTTAATCAACACAAAGATATATGGAGGAGAGTGACACGATGGACAGTTCATTCATAGACGCTTAAAATTGACGATTGCCGGCCACAACCGTCAGCGTCCGTTAACCTGATAATACCGCGTCGGTATTTATGTCCGTACGGCTGGCGGTTCGGCTTTGATGGAGTTGCCCTTCTGTGGCACGGCATACTGTACATAATAAGACAACATTTTTCAGCGGTTTAGTTGTTCGGCTAACATATCATACCACAAAGCTGCTCGGACCTCGGATTGAATAGATAACTATATTAGATATATCCGTTAGCGTATAAGTATCATCCGTTAGAGATGGAGCCTCAGAACATACTGAAAAGGCATCCCAGACTCCATCATTACCCTTATTATACTCTTCATGACGTCTCCGGGTGGGGATAGTGCGTATGTGTTGGGAGTGGGCATGGCCCAGTTCTTGAAACCTCGTGGTACTCGTCCATACACAGAGTTGGCATTTGAGGCGGGTGTCAAGGCAATGCTGGACGCCCACATAACCTATGACGATGTGGAAGCCGGAATCGCATGTTATACCTCTACTGGCCCTACCTGCACTGGTCAACGAGTGTTTTACCAGTTTGGTATGACCACCATCCCAGTCTACAACACCAACAATGCTTGTGCCACGGGATCGACCGGGTTACACCTTGCCCGAACGTTCGTCAAAGGGGGCACCCACGATTGCGTCCTTGTGGTTGGCTTTGAGCAGATGGCCTCTGGGCCCCTGGTTACCAATATTGCGGATAGACCGACCCCATACGACTTGAGTGTGCGGTTGATGTCAGCGACTCGAGGCCCATCCGAAGCTCCCAAAAACCCCCGAATGTTTGGCAACGCAGGGAGAGAATACATGGAAAGGTTAGTGACTAACTCCCCTGCCATCATCTACTATCTCTTCCGTGGTCAGATCTGATTACTTTGGTCTTTCCCCAGGTACGGTGCGACCCCTGAAGACTTTGCCGAAATCGCTCGTATTTCGCACGAGCATTCGTCGCGCAACCCATATGCTCAATTCCAAACTGTCTACACAGCGGACGAGATCCAGCGGTCCCCCATAATCTACTACCCACTCACAAAACTCCAGTGCTCTCCCACGTCGGATGGAGCCGCCGCGGCAGTTGTAGTATCTCAGAAATTCCTAAATGCGCACCCCGAGTTAAAGAGCCACGCCATATTGATCGCGGGGCAATCTCTCATGTCAGATAGTCCTCTATTGTACTCTGGTAGTGCCATGGACCTCGTTGGGTATGATATGACTCGAAAAGCCGCTCACGCCGCATTAAGGGCAGCCAGCGTGACGCCCAGCGACGTTCAAGTGTGTGAGCTGCACGATTGCTTCTCAACAAATGAGCTCATCTCGTTGGATGCGCTCGGCTTTTGTGATCCAGGACAAGCCCACCACTTGGTTCGCAATGGGGATATTACATACGGCGGGAAGGGGCCTATTGTGAATCCCTCCGGGGGCCTGATCTCCAAGGGTCATCCTCTGGGGGCTACAGGACTTGCCCAGTGCGCAGAGCTGACTTGGCAGCTTCGAGGATGGGCGACAAACGGGCGTCTAGTCAAAGAAACTCGCGTGGCCTTGCAACATAATATCGGATTGGGCGGGGCCATTGTGGTTACAGTTTACAAGCGGGCCGATGGGAAACGCAATAGCGACATAACCAGCACAGACCATGACGCTGCATACATGAGTGGTTTGGGTTACAACCCGGCTGTAGAGGCCAGATATATTACTGTTGAACAGGCGGACGCTGTCAGGAGCAAGAAAGCTCCCAGCGAATTTGCGTTAGATAACACCATGAGAATAATCCAAGAGAGGCAAGCGAAGCTCTAGAGTTGTTTAGCAAGTTTTAGCTCCCTGTACGTGCCACCAGAACCGTCAACATATATGTGGATAGTTCAAAATTTTGCAATGAATGCACCGATTATGGACAGGAATCTTTTCAAAAGCTCAATCGATCCCATGAAAACATGAAACTTTATCTGATAAATTTGATGTCAATAAAAGCTTGTAGTTTCGCATCATTAACATTATAATCCTTTCATTCTATTACGCGACACAATGGCGTATTTCCGGTTTGGATAAGATAATGTTTGGGTCGCTGCTTGACATTCGATCCGGCAAATGCTCCTGGCTACCATATGTATGTGTCTACCCCTGCAGAACGCAGCGAAAATGGCATAACAAGCATTATTCTCTTACCACTGAGCATGGTCGTAATAAGTACATTATCTATACGTTTCGTCTTCCATACACTGGATATACGTACCCGGGGAGGCAAAATGAGGTGCTTTCCTTGCTCTTTTACTACTGCATCCGTGATAAGTAGACTGTACATCTCGGCTTTCTCCAAGTGCGAATGACTTCCGCGTTTTTACTGCCATTCTTGATTCTCTACCGTCGTACGTACTAGTCTCGAGGCCATATCGCCTCACCTAGTCGAATTAGAGCCAAGCATCAGGCTGAGGGGGTATTCGTCCATTCCTACCAATTCGATAGCTATATATAACTGACCATCTCATGGTATTGCAAGTTGTTCGACCCTAGTATTATTAAGCTGTATACAGGAATGATTGATATATAATTTCATTCCCCAAAAGCAGCGATATCGTAGAAATTGCAAATGCTTTCCTGAGCCTCCGTTGATACCTCCCCTATTCCCTGTACCTGTAGATTCACGTCTGGCTCCCATTTACTCCAGCCACCACGATCGCTAGAGTTGGCCGCTGATGAGCCGCATTGCTCCATTGTGAGAACATGCGGTAGCCTAGACCAAGAGGGTGTATTCGGTCGTGGAGGAAATGACATTTCCTCTCAATATCCATATGTGTAGCGTTCAAGCTCCACCAGGCTGGTAGTGTTACATCAATCGAATCGTTCCGAATTTTGGATCAAAGATAGCTGGTCAACACTAGCATTGGAGACTGTGGCATCCCCAGAAAGGTAGCTGTTAAGGTAGAGACATAAATTAATGTAGATATCTGGCTCTCTTTCGAATATGTCAGAGAAGGAAGCAGCACTAGCTCCTCTACGGCCAAGACTCATATTAGTAATATCTGCCTGTAGAGCTGCAACCACTCTTTCTAGCCAGTTCGAAGATACGGTTGGCATCGAAGCGGGTAGCATAGATGCGGTTCATCTGGCGAAACAGGGGCGGGTTCAAGGAGTTCTTGTATCGACTGGTCGAGGACGTTGATAACATAACATTTATGATCCCCAAAACCATCGGGAGCACGGTTAATGCCATTCTGTTTTTATAACTCAGGAGAAGGGTCACATTTATCTGCACGAAGGGAACGGAGAAGTATGCAAGAGAGGATGTCATACACACTGATGGGGGCATATTTCGCCAAATCGGCGACAAGTAGGTCATTTACCTCACTAGTTATTTTTTATAACTGCATCCTCGAGTTCATCTCTATAGCTGGTAAGAGGCCTTATACGTGTCGATAACGCTATAAGCTGAATCGTCATACGACAGGCGCAGGTACAAAGGGTCAAGCGTGCTGCTCTGGTGAACTACATCAGCAGACTGGCTCGGGATTATTTTGTGCTTCACTTACTGATAATAAATAAATGTGAGTGATACAATGAGTTTGCTAGAGTCACGGACCGAAGGCTGCTCATATTCAGCCGAGGTAACAAAGGCGAATACCAGAGGGACAAGCTCAACCGAGCTTGCGCAAGCCTCTCTAAGAGGGAGCAATCGGGAAGTCGCTCTGATTGATTCGGGTCATTTGATTCTGAGTATGCTAGCAGCAGAAGATCCGTCAGGGAATCGGCAAATTCACACTGTTGGATAAGAATGCGGTTCCAAGATGCCTTGATTTCTGGTGTATAAACTTCATATTGGCAGCTCTCTTCCTGTAGATCCTCAATTGATAGTGGGTCAGCAAAGCCGCAATGGGATTTCTCTGGTACAATTTGGAGAGGGCGGCGCATCCCCAGTGAAATCACCCGATCCCGGATAATGCATGACCACCAAAGCCTTTTTGAGAGTACGCTGCTCATACTGCTGAGACGGTGGCAAAGAGCTGTACTGGTGCGCTTTGGAATCTTTTGCGTGCCGGATCGCCTCAGTGAGCCAGGTGGAGTTGCACCTGGTGAGAGCTCTAGAATTAAAAAAGCTCAGTAATAATGCTGTCTGACAAAGCGCTATACTATCACGCTCGATGCCCGACCTATAAAGTAGCTAAAATATGTGAATACGGATATCACCACTACAGCTGTGGAACATATGCCTTTTGATAGAAATGATTTTGTGTGCTGACGATGGAGAAACAACGGAGTTGTTCTGTCATTTCTTGAGGAATAAACTGACATCCCATGTTAGTGGCAACAGTTGTTACCATTCCAGGGCAAAATGAACCATCACAAACTGGTGTGGCAACACAAAGTATTGCCTGCAGTAGCACTAGGGAGAATCTGTCTGGCGAGGACTGCTGAGAATGGAATTGGCGCCAGAACCTGGCCTCATCCAGCACAGGAAAACAAGGATTCACGTAGAGGAAGTAGTGACGGAGAAAGATAGTTAGGACGGATCTTTGTGGCAGGTGCAGACAGCCTTGCAAATCTAGGGATTCAACCTGACCCTCTTGAATTTGGCAAAGGGAAGAACTGTCGAGAAATGGGTAATAGAAAAATGGCAGAAAGACAGATTTCTGCTCATCTAACAATGGAAACCATCAGCAAAGTGCTACCTTGAGAGCATTGAGGACAAGCGCAATACATACCAACATCTTTGGGCGGGTTTGACACGATCGGGTGATTGGATGCAGGCTTGGTGAGAGCATCAACTAATGATATGAGAGTCTCTGTAGGTGTTTCTACCGGCGACCGATCAGATTTACGGTAGACATTCTCTCGTGTGTAGCGCTGGGGTTGCTGTAGGTTTTTGAATTTCGTGTCCCTCTTAACGCACTCCCTCTTAAAACAGTCGACATTGTCTAAACGGCAAGTGGTACATGGAAAGCCATTAACCATTGCGTCACATCTGACTTTGCGTGCATGGCAATGTATACAAGCACTGGAGGCGCGAGTCCTGCCTCGGCTTCGGTAGTTAGGAAGAGAGCGCGACATGGCCATGGGAGAATCGCCTGGCATTTCTGTGGATATCTGATCTGGATCCTGAGTTATTAGCAAACAAATAGGGACAATTTAACCAATGCCAACTGTCATCGGTAGACTATAATATATTCCGTCTTGTTGGAAAGTATTGAGTCGGTAGATGCCCATCGTCTATAGCACATTCTTCTCTATGCGTCCGAGTTCCTTAGTCATCGACCCTTGCAGGAGTTAATTGCTTTTGACCCGCATGAAAAATTACATATATCTTACAAAAGTTCCGATGGTGGGATCAGCCGCAGGTGACAGACCTTCGGCTTATGGAACCGCGGGCTGGGTGTCGGCTTTTACCACCAGATTACTAGAAATACCGATATGTAGAATTCCGACCACACTGTCCGGACTATTCAAAGTTTCAGAAAGCCACACCATGTAATCAAGGATGGTGATTAATTTGGGAACAATCGTCATTCCTGCCGCCCCACATGCATCTCTACGTGATAAACAAAATGATAGATACCTAGCGGCTTGGTTCATCAGGCGAGATGCTAGAGCTCCTGTCACGGGGCGCCTGCAACCCTAGAAAGGTAGCAAATACCAAATGTGATCGAAGGAACTATACCTGAGTAACCCATGCCGAGTATCGTTCGAATACTTTCGCCAGCAACGCAGGTAAAGTAAGTGCCATATAAATAGATCCCCGAACGCCGCAGTGTGACCATGTAACTGTTGATCATGTAGGCAATAGGCAGTACAACACTACATAGCTGTACAAGTCTCAAGAAATTACAGGGACAACTCTAATTATGGTGGCATAGCTCGGCTATATCGGTTGTAGCATTTGCTTACGACCATCTCTTCCCCGAGTAAACCCGCTCACCAATAGGAAGGGCATGATCTCTTAGGATCATGTACATACGAGCTGATCATCACGCCTCTTTTTAACCCCCAGTCTGGTGGCAACAACTCCACAGACTATGCTCTTATGATTTCAAAAATATAGCCGGGTCAGGGGAATTCTACCCTCGGCTTAAGGCGGAAAACTCACCTATAAGAATGATGGTAATTGTCTCGTTTTTTAGTTTGGAATCAAATACTGCATCCCTGATAATTATCCCAGCAACATTAATTTTCACTGTTATTCATACAGATCATCGCATCTCTGAATAAAGTTCGAAAATCATGATTTCTGGTGGCTTTGCCAACGGTGTGATATTTGTTCGACCTCTTGATGGAAAGAAATCGGAGGTAAGAGCTACAATATGAACACACAAGACTTGATGTTTTAGGCAAGTTTGTGATGCCTGAAATGTGACAGGTAGATGCCTTCTTAACCAAAAATCTCCAAGACATCCGTGACAACGTCCCGGGAGTGAGAATCGCCTACCACTTCTGGGTGAGGGAAAAGAATCAGTTTGTGGTTGTTGAAAGGTGTGTGGTCTAACTAAGAACTTTGGTTCGGTATTAGCACTATGGCTAACAATATTTCTTACAGTTTTGAATCAACCCAAGCAATGTTTAATTATGGAAATAGCGAGTACCACGAAGGACTGGTATCTCAAATCATTGGCCTGGTGGAGAAGCCGCTCGAGGCATTGAGCGACCAGGACTCGACTGAGGAATTGCACGGCTTCCGCAAGAGCGGACAAGCTGCACATATCAATGTGTAGTACCTAGGCCCCGTTGGCTATTAAGAATGCCATTAGCATTCTTCCCCGATATGTCCCTCAGTTTGATAATATATATCCACTGTGGTTGGGGCGGGGAACGTAGTCAATCTTGAACAACAATATAAACCCATTCATTGAATGTTTGAGGAATGATACTTATGACACACTGCTTAACGAGACCTAATATTTCAGTATTTGCTATAACCCTTAGCTCCCTGGGACTGTGTAGAGTGAATATCTGGAGGGTCCAATGTAGCGTAAATGACAATAGTAACTCAGTACAAGGCACATTATACAAGACCACGATGTAGTAACATTAATCGCCCGTTGAATTAGATCTCCTAATCCCATTTAATTGTTAGTTCTTACACCTTAGGTGGATGAGGCCTTGGAAATAGCCTTGTATAAGTTTGGCCTCTCAATTATCACGTGACAGGTAGGACAATTTATTGCCCTTCTATGGTAGGGCTACTCTTTGTAATTTTAATTTTTGAAAATTGAGAAATCATTCAGAATAAAAAAACATATAGAGGACATAGATCTCACAGCTTGAACAGTATTATCCCTGCTGACATGGTTGCTGACGCCAAGTACGGAGGTAAGACCCACCTTCTCGTTGAACCCACGTTGTCCGATTATGCCGCTCTATTATAGCTGGTTTGTTAAACCCGGCTCTTTGCGTACAGTGGTACGACAGGCACCCGCGGACAGAAGCAAATCTAAGCATCTCAGTGGTATCCATATTGGCTAAAGGTCTACGTATATCCTCAAAACATACTCATGTTCCAACAGTGAACTCTGTGAACCGTGTTTCGGGCCTCGCATTATTCTTGAGCTATTCGCTAGAACAGCGAGTGGACTTGTGAATCTTCTCCCTTTATTTGCATCTTTTACATCTCTTCTCTTTCGAAACGATGCAATTCCCAACTCTTTCCTCGATCCTGTTCCTTGCCGCCGTCCGGCAGTCACACGCGGTATCTCCGAAACGGGTTGAGTTCGAGAGCAATGGGATAAATGTGGTGGGAAACTTATTTGTCCCTGACAGTGTGAACATGGACTCGGTTAGGCATGCCTCGCTTCCAGCAATTGTCGTGGGCCACCCCTGGAGCGGGGTGAAGGAACAAACATCGGGGTTGTATGCGCGCCAGCTAGCAGAGAACGGCTTTGTAACACTGGCGTTCGATGCCGCCTACCAAGGTGAAAGTGGTGGACTGCCGAGGTACTTAGAGGATCCCCACCAGCGCACGGAGGATGTTAAGTATGCCGTGTCATACCTATCTACCTTGTCCAACATAGTTGACCCAGAGAGAATTGGTGCACTCGGCATCTGTGCCTCCGGTGGCTACGTACCATATGCTGCCCAAACTGATAAGCGCATTAAGGCGATTGCAACCGTGAGCGCCTTCGACGTCGGGCGCAACGTGCAAGAAGCATGGGGTGGTGGAGAGGTCAACTACACTGCCCTGAATCATATGTTATCTGTTTCCAGTCAGATGCGCACAGTTGAAGCCGAAACTGGCTCGATCGAATTGGCATATGCTATGCCCATGACTCCTGAACAAATCACGTCGGACACCCCAACTATGTATGCTGAAGGATACGACTACTACCGGACTCCTCGTGGAATGCACCCCCGGTCTCCTGGTGTGTATGTTGCTCGAAGCACCGAGCTCATGGCCACCTATGACTCCTTTTTGGCCATGCGGCTTATCTCTCCTCGACCTGTTCTGTTGATATATGGATCTCGTGCGGATACGATCCACTTTTCTAAAAGGGCATATGAACTGGCCGCGGAGCCGAAGGAGCTATTCTCTGTACCTAACCGAACCCACATTGACCTATATGATAGCACCGATGTCACCCTGCCAAAGCTTGTTGATTTCATGCGCAAATCACTATAAAGAGCATGCTCTAACGCACCTATGAAGAATATGTTGGCATAAGTCTCTGCCGATTGACAGACAGTTGCCTTATGCAATTATTCTCCTCCAAGCTACCTTTGCCATCCAATACATTGTTACTGCTCTATATATCTCTGTGTTTCTCTGACAATCATATGGGAGAGATGTTGTTCAGTATAATCTAAACTATCTGCGTGGAAAGGGAATTGAAGACGACGGAAAATAGGTGCATCACATATAGTGCAAGTGATCTAGCTGTTATCCATTATAGTATTTATTCAGCCGCTACTCAATAAATATATGATTGACCCTGAAACCTGCAGATCATTTAGAAATTTAATCAATTCTAACCTACGCATAACTAGTAAGAGAAGGATGTGCGTTTTTTTCCGAAAGCCGCTTTGGAATTCGGGGTATTTCTCTCAAGATCTCGGCATTATACACCCTACCAAGAACACCATGTAAACATACCATATACTCTGTCCCAGGAGCGCTAAACTCTCATAAGTCCGGTGGTTTGCCCTGCATGTGGTCAATATTATACCCGAAACTGTCAGCAGGCACCCACATGAATGATATAAGTAAAAGGGAGAGCATCCGGTATCCGTGGACATCCTCTCCTGAAGGTTTTTAGCAGAGCTGACAGACCACAGCAGCAGATATTAAATTCGTTCAAAGCTTCAAAATGGCAGCTTCCCTGGCCAACAAAGTCTTTGCAGTGACCGGTGCTGCGTCAGGCATGGGTTTAGCTACCGCAAAGCTCCTCCTTTCTCGCGGAGCATCGCTAGGCATCACCGATATTAACTTCAAAGCGTTGCAGCAATTCCACGATTCTCTGGATTCCACACAGAAAACCCATGTGGTTTCTCAATCAATTGATATCGCCGACCGGAATGCAGTGAAAGGGTTCCTTGACGCCACAAAAGGGCAGTTTGGATCTCTGGACGGCATCGCCAACATAGCAGGTACTTGTGGCCGGTTGATGGGATCACACTCGATTTGGCAAACCCCCGACGACGAATACGATCTAATTATGAACACCAACGTCCGTGGTGTGTTTAATGTCCTTCGTGAATCACTCCAACCCGGGTATCTAGCACCATCCTCCAGCATTGTCAATGTTTCCAGCTTGTACGGGATCAAGGGAGCCCCACTGTCGGGACCGTACTGCACGAGCAAGCATGCCATTATCGGGCTGACCAAAGCTGCCGCCTACGAGGGCGGGCCCAGTAATATTCGCGTCAACGCGTTGTGTCCGTAAGTTCATACTCTTTCCATCTTGTATTTTGGACTCGTCGTTTGGGTGTTAGTTGATGTTGATATATCTCCGCGTATAGAGGCGTCATACTCACCCCGCTTATGCAGTCTACTGCTGAGAGATTCGGGGGGAATCCGGTCGTTAACACCCCACTTCCACGGGTTGGAGAAGCATCAGAGATTGCATCGACGATTGCGTTCCTTTTGGGGCCTGACAGCACGTTTGTGACGGGGGCAGTCTGGCCGGTGGATGGTGGGGCCAGTGCGTGAGCTGTTACAATCATTCATTTCCTTGTTGTTTCTATTATTCCTTGTTAGGGTGACGACTCCTACCTGACTCTTACAGGTCCAGGTTTCCTATGCGCCCGATAGGTCCGTTGTATGCTAAGGCATATCAGAGTATAGCCTTATACCCAAGTACCTGCGGGATGAACCATTCATCCCGGATCTGAATACTCTGATTGGCCCGTTTTCAGTATTCCTGTGTGCCCCCATTTCTTAGAGTGTATAACAATACTGTAACGGAGGACTACTATACGAGGTAGAGGACCCGTCAATTAGGTAAGGATACGTTGGTAAAGCAAAGTGAAACAACTAAGATCCGATAGTAAGTTTAATACAAGAAAGAGACTGATTCTTGTTCTGCTTTACTAGTCAGAACAAGCCCCTTTATACCCGGGGATCGACCCCTTCTCGGGGTCGACTCAGTATTGAGAAGTCAACTAAAAGGTTATCCGACCATCTTTTCAGACCGATTCTATACTGCACGGTGGACTAGGGTGATTCCTGCACCTTGGACCAGGTACTGTCTGCAGGTATCCAATACCTGCCCCAAAGTTCCCGATACATCAACCTTGCAGTCTCGTTAGGGATTCCGTGGCAAATACATCATCAACAGAATATACATCTACCGGTAGAATTACTTAGATATAATATCTGTATTGATCTACAAACAATAAATCGTAAAATCATCCTGTTTTAATTATTATACATAGAGTGGCATAGCCCTAACTGACCCCGGTTAAGGATAAAGATAGGTTAACCGCGGTTAACATAGACGGCGGTCTGCAAGGGCTCTCAAAACACTGTCGGCAGAAAGTAGCCCTAGTCCATCGCTTGCCTAAATGGGTTTGTTTGGCGCCTCAGGCAGAAGTAGGTTGACTGCAGGTTAATCACGGATGGAACGATATATATAAATACCTAACCACAGTCAAACTAGGTAAGAACAGCTAATCCTATTAATCTAACATAGCTATGGACCAGTCTAGGGGGATTGATTGATAGTAAGAACAATAATGATGTTTCTTGGTACATCTTCCGGCGAAGCCCAGAACCCGATGCGTAACTTCTGAATGTGTCCCCATAACTGTGTTTATGTGTGCTGGTCTGCGTCCGTTTGGGCCTCTTATCTGCACTTTTAAGAGAGTCTTCTTTAATAATTTGTATATTTTCTCGTCCCCTGTTGTCTACGATTGATGGAGTACAGAAGGTATGGGTAGCTTTTATATCATCAGTGATGTGCCAATGAGGCTGCTCGATTTGAATGAGCAAGAGTGCTAAAGTGGATGAGCATTCCAGCTGGGGTAGACCGGGGTGGTAGAATTATCAGCTGGCTAATGCGGTATCAATGTGCATCTTTATGGAGACATGTAGTACTCCTTAATGAACGGATAATTAATTTGCAGAAGGATCCAGACGTCGAATTGATGCTGTTAGTAGGTGGGGTGGGTGGCTTTTTGTATGAGACAGTATTAGAATGTGTTGAAAATAATGTAGAAAGGTATGGAACCATAAGGCAGTTTAGAATTCGGACGTCATCGATGGAGGTTAATGTATTGAGCTGGGGGGAGGATATCAATATCTTCTGTTGACACCGGGGGGGATACTATTTCTTTGATTTAGGTCTAGTGAGATTTCTTGGTTACAGTATTGAGTTAGTGGATCAAATTAGGCTTCTTTGGGATCCTGGGCCCAAGTAACAAGACCTAAGCCCAACATTAGCGAGACTACAGAGCTGGCGTACTGAGGACTTTGGGCCAGGTAATGGATATCTGCAGACGATACCTGGTCCAACACGTAGGAATAATCCTAGTCTGCTGTGCAGGACTATCCTGGCCTGCTGTATAGAAACCACCCTGGTCCACCGTGCAGTATAGAACTAGTCTAAAGAGATAATCCGGTGACCTTTTGATATACTTCTCAATAGTGAATTGATCCCGAGAAGGGGTCGATCCCTGGATATAAAGGGGCTTGTTGTGGCTAGTATAGCAGAACAAGAGTCAGCCTTTCTTGTATTAGACTTATTATCGGAACTTTAGCTGTTTCTACTTTGCTTTCCCAATGTATCCTTACCTAATTGACGGGCCCTCCACCCCGTATAGTAGTCCTCCGTTACATTCTAGGTATCCCTATAGAACAAAAGGCCAATAATATAGTATATAGTACTTTAAATAGTCTCTTTCTGGCAGTATATCTTAGGGTCCGGCTCATTTAAAAAGATGATTGCGGTGGCTAGAAGTATCAAAGTGATTCAGTAATCGAAACTTTCATACATTTGTGTTAGTGTCCATGTACGCGACACTGCATTGAAAAGATAGATCTCCTTCTATGTACATAGATTATATATATATTCGCTTTGTTATTATGTATTCAAAGCCAGTCCAAGGCTTAAGAAGGGCGAATAGAGTCGAAAAGTCCCGCTCATATAGCGTCCATCAATCAACCGTTTGGGACATATAATGGCATCCAAATCTTCTAATTTTCGATCATATTTGACATACATTATTGGGCCCCAACTCCAGAATTGATAGAAGCTCCTTGTTATAGTCTTCTATCGATTAGACTGATAGGTTAGATGGTTAATCCGTCTCAGTCCTCTCGACCGGTAGGGAGGTCAATTTCTCGGACTGCCTTGTTAACGGCACCACACCTTCAGATAGGCCGGAAAACTCATCAAAGTCCGAATTATACGGGACTCCATCCCGCCGCCATTCGTGATGGCCAGAGAATGTATCCAAATACCATGTATTCTGAAGAGGATCACGGAATTCAAAATCCACAAAACCGCTGCCCAAATAGCCGAAGCGATTCCCACTCCAGTACTGAATGTCATAGTCCTCCAGGAATGGCCGACGCAAAGTCTCGAAGAAAGCCAGCCGGGAACCCGGCCACATCACTAGTTCGCCATGAGTTGCCCCTTGCTTGAACCAGCTGGTACAAGGGTCTGCCCAAACGGTGCGCGGTAAGTAGGTCCGTGTGTGTTCCAAAAAATCGGCTACTGCGCTCACTTTCGGACTGAGCCTTCGAACGTGTTGAGTGCGCATGGTTTTCACAAGATCCAGGAAATATCTTGTCAGAAGTGAAAGTATCGGGAGGACAGACCCCTGAGCGACTGGGGTGTAGGGTCCGCCGTACGTGAAGTAATTGGGGAATCCGTCTACTGCGACCCCCAAGTAGCTAGCAGGAACGTCTGCCCATTTGTCCGCCAATGTGGTGTTTCCATCAAGGCCAACAATGGGGAATCGAGGACGGAAGGATGTATCAAACCCGGTTGCGCAAATGATAACATCTACCATATGCTCGGTGCCGTCAGCATCGACTACCGCAGCAGGGGATATAGACTGAATATTTCCTGGGAGTACTGTTGTCTTCTCTCCCATCAAAGCTGAAAGATAACCATTGTCAGGGGTTGGGCGGCGGCAGCCAACACTGAAATCGCTAGGGAGCATGGCCTGCAAGATATCAGGCCGGTCTTTCAATTTGATCGACATTTCCTTGAACGCAAACTGGGACGCTGCTTGTCAACATCTCATGGAGTCACTAACGGGGCGTGGGGGTTTCTTACGGCATTCGACTCGTCCGACTCAGCTGAATTACGGAGAACGGTGCGGAAGCGATTATTCAGTTCATGCTCAATCGACTTGTGGTAGCGATGATAAGTTTCCGGGTCTTTCTGAAATAAAGCCTTTTGATCCTCGGTGTCTGTTGATGGTCAGGCAAATTGGGTAAGCCAACGAGAATACTCACAATCAAAATTGTGCCCTCCTTTTCCAGCAAAGCGTTGCCCAATGGCAGCCGTAATCCAGGTCGGGCTGCGAACCCATGTATACAGTTTCTTGACTTTAGGATAAATAGCAGAAACTGTCTGGATACCTGAGCTACCAGCACCAATCACTGCAACCGACTTGTTTTTCAGGTCATAGTCCTCCTTAAAGTTGGCAGTATGGAAAATGTCTCCCTGAAAGTCCTCAATTCCTTTAATCTTGGGCAATTTCCAGGCACTACTTTATCAGCATTGTAAAAGCGCTAGTGCACGCCCGTTGTCGGAACTTACTTCAAGAAACCGCCTCCGTTCAGCAGGAGGTCACACTCCTCTTCCCATTCCTCAAACACAGCGTGGGATGTGGAATGACGCCTGATGCGGAGAACCCATCGACTTTTGCCTTCTATCCATCTTGCAGAAACAACTTGAGACTGCAAGTGAATATATTTCATCATTCCCTCGTCATCCACAATGCCTCTCATATACTCCCAGATCTCCTTGGCCGAAGAGTAGAACTTTTTCCAACCAGGGTTTGGTCTCCATGGGAAAGTATAGGATACGCTTGGCACATCGCATGCACATCCCGGATAGCGGTTCTCATACCAGGTGCCGCCCACGTCCGGGTTCTTTTCATAACACACAATCTCGACCCCCAGCCCACTCAGAGCAGAGGGTGCGTAATGAAGGAAGTCGATCCCTGCAGCACCTGCCCCTATAAGGACAATCCGGAATGGCTTGTCCGGTAAGGGTTCGTTGATCATATGGTTTGAAACAACATATCCACGGGGGCTAGGTTGGTCCCATTCTGAATAGTGTACAGGCCTACTCACTGAGGTTGGGTGGGGACCACAGGTATTTCCACCGAGTTTCATATCTCCTGGAAGGCCGTATTTCTTCAAGATGGGATTATCCTGATGGTTCATGGTGAGTTGTTGACGGGTAATGGTGATGGCCTATGGTGCTGTCCTATAGTGCTGTAATAGCAGCGAACGCGAAGGAGTTTACGAATACAGCATAATAATTATATTGTTTGATCCCAGCACGCGAGAAAACTGGCCCGTGGGAACATATCAGGTCGTCAGTCATCCATTCCCTACAATTTTTGGGTTGGCGAGGAATTCCCGTGGTGTTTTTCCAAGACCGAGGACAGTCGGTATGAGCTTCACCTTAGGAGAGTGGGCGCCGGGTTTGGACGACCAGGCCTTACGCGCAAAGCAACACCGAAAGACCAGAATGCCGAAAAATGGCCACGGGATTTCATATACGCAGTTTTAAAAACTGCTACGGTATTCTTTTTACCGACCGAGCTGTTATTCGCATTGTATTTTCTTTTTGCCAATTATCCTAAAACTAGATGTCATTCGCCTTATCGCCGCTTAAGTCCGTGTAAGCCCTCGGTGAAAAATGAGGGAATGGTCGGTATTGTCTGATAGAAAGAGGTCGGAAGACTACGAGGGTATGTCTAAATAACTAAAGCTTACTGGGAGACATCAGGGCAACAGAGTCAAAGACATTGTCAAAATTATTGCTCACATTTCAGATACCCGACATGGGCGAAGCTGGCATTCGAGAAACCCTCCTATCTGAGTCTCACGGTTTAGACTTCGATGTGGTCATCATTGGCGGGGGTCTATCTGGCATATACTCGCTGATTTCAATGCGTCAGCTGGGTCTCTCCGCCCGCGTGTTCGAACGTGGTGCAGATGTTGGGGGAGTATGGTATTGGAATCGATACCCCGGCGCGCGCTTTGACTCGGAAAGCTACACCTATGGCTTCTCCTTCTCGCAAGAAGTCTTGGATGGCTGGGACTGGACAGAGCATTATTCCGCCCAGCCCGAAACTCTGCGTTACATCAACTTTGTTGTAGACAAGATGGGAGTCAGGTCCGACTTTCAGTTTAACACGGAGATCACAAGTGCCCACTATCAAGAGGAAAGCCGGTCCTGGCTCCTAAAAGATGTTAAGGGCAGGCAGTATACATCCCGCTTTCTGATCAATGCATTGGGGCCGTTGACGACTCCTCAACTCCCGAATATTCCAGGGATCCACGACTTCAATGGCGATGCGTATCATACATCCCGCTGGCCTCACCACCCTATTTGTTTCAAAGGAAAGAGAGTTGGCATCATCGGTACGGGAGCGACGGGCATCCAGACTATCCAAGAGGTAGCCAAAGAGGCAGAGGAGCTAGTGGTATTCCAGCGAACCCCCAATTGGACAGCTCCCATGCGAAACAGCCAGATATCTTGCGAGGAGATGCAGCGGATCCGAGATGATTATCCCAACATCTTTCAGCGCTGCAAGTCTAGCCCGATGGGATTCCAATACACCCCAGATCTACGAAAGACACTAGAGCTGCCTAAGGAGGAACGTGAGGCATTTTGGGAGGACCTGTATGCCCGCCGTGGGCTTGTTAAGTGGCTAGGTAATTTCCAAGACATTTTTACGAGTGAAGAGGCAAACAATCTATTCAGCACATGGATGGCAGAGAAGATTCAAAATCGCGTCATTGATCCGGCCATTGCGAAGAAGCTCATCCCTACCAACCACGGGTTCGGCACTCGGCGTGTGCCACTTGAGAACAATTACTATGAGATCTATAACCAGCCCAATGTGAAATTGGTTGACCTCAGGTCAGAGGCCATCAAGAACATTCAGCCAACGGGCGTGGCAACTGTGCAGGCCCAGTATGATTTGGATGTTCTGATATATGCCACGGGATTCGACGCCCTTACCGGATCATATGAACAGATCGAATACCGCGGACTATCGGGCATCTTGCTTAGTAGCAAGTGGGAAAATGGACCACGAACGTACCTTGGAATGACGGTAGAAGGATTTCCGAACATGTTTAATGTCCTAGGCCCACACCAGGCGTCGGGCAATATTCCTCGAAGCATTGAATATGCCGTGCAGTGGGTGACGAGGTGCATTGCATACTGCAGAGACAATATGTTCACATTTGTCATGCCAACGAAGAAAGGAGAGGATCTCTGGACAGAGCATGTGTTGCAGTGTACACAAGGGCTGCTATCGACGAAGGTGAACTCCTGGATGACTGGGTATAATTCTAATAAGCCGACAAAAACCGAACGCACCGTGATCAGATACAGTGGTAGTTTGGTTGAGTTTCGGCGGCGATGTGACGAAGTCGCAAACAAGGGCTATACTCACATAGGGTTTTCGAGTTGAGGAACTCACGCGTTAACATTCGTGTTGTCAACAGCAGAAGATGGAAATAGCGAAAAGGGAATGAAAGATAGGAAAATAAAACAGTCAGAAACGTTTTCTTTAAGAACTTCACTAGCTATAGAATCAAGGCACTTTATCTGCTACAACTACTGATTAATTGAATCGATCGAATTGAGTGGATAGATCGTTCATTCTCTTCAGTATTGATATGGATCGCGGAGAGCTTACCATGCACAACCTTTGCCAAAAAACAACTTAGTTGGAACCACGAAGCCAGTGCTTTAGGACCACAACATGAAATAGAGATAAACAGTTCAGTATTGTATTCTGTACAGTACTCACTGCCTTGGATATTTTTCTATATACTTGGCGGAGTAGGCTCAGGCGACTCCGGACATTATAACATGATGGACACTAATCCATATGGATTATCCGAATCTGAAATATATTTCATGGCTTTATGATATATTTTCCTTCTTCACAATCATCTGGGGGACAACAAAAGTTATCTGCTTATAAACTAGAAAATCAAAGTACATCCAACGTGCGCAATATTTTGATCTATACAGGGGACCATTTTGATCGCTCCATTCGAGGTCAGCCAAATTAGAGTTTCGATGTTGCCATCCGATCTGTCTCCTCGATAGCAGCCTTCCGCAAAACATTGCGTAAAATTTTTCCGGACGGGTTTTTAGGGATTGCTTCCAGAAAGGCAATTCCGCCAGTAAGGCGCTTGGTGCGCGACACACGGGAGTCAATAAACATAGTGACTTCCTGTGACGTTGCTGTCATGCCTGGCTTAATAACAACATAGGCGCGGGGTCTTTCATCCGCATTGCTATCTGGATGTTAGCACTGTCGTCTCTGAGGTGAAAGGAGCAATATCTCTCCACGGGATAAACTCACTACGGAATTCCAATCACTGCTGCATCTGAGATGGCTGGATGCTCAAGAAGCAAGGCCTCTAGCTCGGCCGGTGCGACCTGATTACCTTTGACCTTGATCAGTTCCTAAACCGTGAGCGTATTAGCTTTTATAGTCCAATTGGCAGAGAAGAGGCACATTGACAAAGCTGGAGAATCAAGGCTACCTTTTTGCGATCCACAATGAACCACTTGCTATGATCGTCAACATAGGCGATATCCCCAGTACGTAACCAGCCGTCCTCAGTCAGGGTTTCCTTTGTTGCCTTGCTGTTGTTCCAATAACCTTTCATAATATTCAGCCCTCGGACCCAGAGTTCCCCTCGCTGATTACGCCCAAGTGCTGTGATCCCATCTTCCGCTATTACTTTGGCCTCACAATTGGGGACGAGTTCGCCCACACATGCCGAGTCTGACCATTCGAGAGGATGCCAGGCCATAACAATGGATGTGCTCCTGCAATGATCTCGATATTAGCCCCAGCTTTCCCTTAATGCCAATAAGGGGTGCATACTCAGTCATGCCCCAACCCTGCTTAATGTTAACCCGGCGGTCTGGCCACAGAGCTTCCACCTCCTCACAAACCTCCCGCCCAAGCGGCGCGGAACCACAGAATATTGTCTCGACACTGCTCAAATCATGCTTTCTGGTCGCTGGATCCTTGGCCATTCTCACGACGATTGGTGGGACCAGGATCAAATCAGTTACGCGAAAGCGCTCAATTGCCTGGAGGAAGCGATGAAAGTCATACTTCTCCATAACGTACACGGGAACACCACGCAACAACGCTATTCCAATGAACATATTCTGTGCCATGGCATGATAAAGAGGGAGGGCACATAGCCACCTACTCCTTTTCAACCTCTCCTTGTAGCCTGGGTTGAGATAGAACATGTGATTAAACTGTAGCATGTTCGCAATGATATTTTTATGGCTAATCTCCACTCCTTTAGGAGGTCCTGTGGTTCCACTTGAGTAATTCAGAGCCAAGGTTCGGTTGGCCAGTTCTGCGCTGGGAAGCTCGTCCCAGACAAAGCGTCTCCCTTCCTCAACCGGCGCGAGGAGCTCACCCCAATAGCGACACTGCAAATTCCGAAAGTCTGTACGGTGGCCTCCGCACGTCAAGCTACATTCAGTATCGAATACCGCGCTGTTGAACACAAATACCATCTCACTGTCTAATTCCGTGATCCTCGCAGCTTGTAATCCTGTCGCAATAGCGGTTTCTGCACAGATCAAATATTTTGCACCACTATCCTTCAATTGGACGGCGAGCTCTCGAGCAGTAGAAGCCGGGTTGGCCGCTGTGAAAATGGCTCCGGCCATCACAATACCCATGTAAACCACAGGAAAGAGGAGGTCGTTGCCAGAGAAGAATAAGATGCGGTCGCCTGTTTTCACGCCAGAATTGCGAAGACCGCAAGCTAACCGCTGACTCCACAGACGGAAGTCATGGGTGGTTAAGAAGTGAGTGTCTGGCTTTGTGGCAGAGATAAAGCATCGATGAGATTGAGAGAGGGGATGTGTGGCAGACGTAAAAACCAATGTCGCTAAATGGGCATTGGGAACATCAAGCTCCCACCGCGATTTAATAGGCATACTGGGAATGAGATTGACTGTGCAATGGAAATTTCAGCTATATCAGTAGAGGGTTGTGAGTTGCAGTGAACCGTGTTTTATCGCGCTAAATATATGCATTTGATTTATTCTCAAAACCCCATGCTTAATTAAACAGGAGCATATATACTGGAATGCCGACCGGGATTCTTGTTCGTAACCCATATGGCAAGCCTTTAGGCCATACTAGGGTTGTAGCCGGCATATGGTACATCCAACCTCATTGATACCATCCCTTGATCAAAGGCCGAATACTATTTACTACCAGCTGCCCCATGCGGAAAACCATTCCCCACACAACGCACCGAGTCGGGATTCTTTACCCGGGAAATGTCCATGTCCACGACCTCCAATGACTACTTATATGTGTATGTAGCTGATCACCACACGCGATTTTTAGTTCTTCGTGTCATTTATTGTATCATCTTTCCATTTTACCTCAAGCGGATCTCCTCAGTTACATTGTCAAGTACTCTAGAACATCCAATTCGCTATGTCCAACTCTCTCCGAGGTAAGGTCTTCTGTGTCACTGGCGCCGCATCTGGCATCGGCCTAGGAACGATGAAAGCGCTTCTAGAACGAGAAGCCTACGTGGGTATCACCGATCTTAATGAGGACGCGCTGGATATGATTTACAATTCTCTTCCGGCATCCCAGAAAAGCAGGATTTTTAGCCAAACTCTGAATGTGGCTGACCGAGATGGAGTGAAATCCTTCCTCGAGGGTGCTAAGCGTCAGTTCGGCCGCATCGATGGAGTGGTCAATTCCGCAGGGACCTGTGGAAAGTTCATGGGTACCCACGAGATATGGCAGCTTCCAACCGCGGAATATGACCTTGTTATGGATGCGAATGTACGAGGAACTTTCAATGTGTTGGCCGAGTGTCTCAAACCGGGCTTCATGGAGCCGGGCGCGAGTGTTGTCAACGTTGCAAGCTCCGCCTCCCAGCGTGGGATGCGAAATGGTGCACCTTACAGTACCAGCAAACATGCAATTGTTGGCCTGACCAAGAGCGCGGCGCAAGAGGTTGGCCATCGAGGCATCCGTGTTAACGCCGTGTTGCCGTAGGTCTGTTCTCCCCAGACTTAATGATCCTTACTGACATGTCTCAGTGGGACAACCGACACGCCAATGCTCCACGCAACAGAAGCTGGCTTCCAGAAAGCTGGCACTACGCTTCCTCGTCCTAGATCCAGCCGCCCAATTCCTAGAGTAGCAGATGTGTCTGAGGTCTCTAACGTGATTCTGTTTCTCCTGAGCCCAGAGAGTTCGTTTGTAACTGGCAGCCTATACAATGTGGATGGTGGCGTGAATTGCTAGAGCGAAATATAACTCCCTGAGTGCGGCTTAGCATGGTCTTCTCTTGTATGCTGCGATGTTATGTAGATATCTTGGTTGTCTGTTTTTTAAGGGAAGCCACATACCTATTGACAGAGTATTGGCCCAGTTTGAGAGGGATTCACACAATATCGCATGATATAAAGGAGTATTTATACTTATATAAATACAATGCCGGATATATCTTTCGCTTTATCGTACACTATTAGTTCTAGTAGCTCCCAAAATATCTGTTGCAGGCAGGCTGTCTACATATCCACATCCACTCCAAGCGTGCCATCCATCACATATTCTCATGCCAGGCAATATTTATGCATGGTATAACTGCTAACCGAACAGTAAAAGCTGGCTCATCGGGGAATAATCGGGAAATTTGTGAAGAGTCCTGCGGTCCTGCGGTCCTTGGACAAGGCAGCGGTCTAGCGGAGTATGGTTTGACGCTGATCCCCGCGCAAAACCTAATCGGTTATCACCATCAATTCTATCCTGGTCCTATTATCTTGTCTCCTCTGCTATTCTTACTCGGACTTGAAATCTCTCGGTTTTCTTTGTGATCTCTTGGAGGCCTCCTCAAACGAATGCCGGCCATTGGCGCTGGTGTAAGGGTCTAATTAAAGGTTTAAATTCAACAATAGCAAAAGGCCAGCATTGATCGTAACCAGTACCGACTACCTCTAGCCGCATATAAGAAGCACACTAGGGAGTTGATATTCATTCCGCAGACGTGTAGTTAACCAAACTGATAAGGCGAAACCAAGGACCCTAGTCAAGCACTGGTGCCTTCATCTCCATATTGAACTTTATATGCGCCTTGGCATTCTCTGACCGACCATGGTATCCGTATTTGCCATTCCCACCGGCACCTTGGCTGCCATTATCACGATACTGTATCTCGCTACGAGGACTATATATCGCCTCTACTTCCATCCGCTGCACAAGATCCCAGGACCCAAGCTAGCAGCTGCATCCCATTGTGTGGAGTTTTACTATGATGTGATAAAGGGAGGCAAATATATCTTCGCGATTGAGCGAATGCACCAGGTATATGGTATGTGAAGTGGCTTTCGGTGGTTCTATATATCATTCCTCGCTGAACTATTCTGCAAGGTCCAATAGTAAGGATTAACCCCCGTCAAGTCCACATCTCCGACCCCGAGTTTTATGATGAGATTTACACATCTGCTGCACGGCCCCGAGACAAGGATGTCTATGCCACTGCGCGGCTTGGGTCTCCGCTCTCGGTGATTTCCACGAATTCACACCGACATCATCGACTTCGCAGACGTGTCTTGAACAACTTCTTCTCCAAACAGTCAGTTATGAGTCTTGAACCATTAATCCAAGAAAAATGTCAACTGCTGGCAAGATACTTTGAGCGTGCCTCCCGCTCGGGAACTCTGGTAAGGGTGAACGACACACTGGCTGCGTTTACCTCTGACGTGATTGCGCACTACTGTTACGGAGAATCATACCATTATCTGGAAAACCCCGATGGCAAAAATCACTTGAAAGAGGGACTTGGTGGTCTACTGTTGCTGGTCCATGTCTTTTACTTCTTTCCTTGGCTGCCCCGTCTCTTTGCTATCATCCCCATCCAGCTGACACGAATGCTGTCCCCAAGTATGAGTGCATTGGCAGACTTTCAGCTGAGGATACGGAAACAATCCGCTGAAACACTATCAGACATAACCAACAAAACCAAAAAGAATGGCAACGAACAGCAGACTATTTTTGAAGCATTAGTCGATCCCAGTATACCTGCAGAAGAGAGAACGATCGAACGCTTGACTGACGAAGGTGTAATTGTCCTCGGTGCGGGTAGTGAGACCACCGCAAATAATATGGCGCTCTGCCTATACCATTTGTCCGAGAATCCATCCGTGATGCAGAGGCTGCGCAATGAGTTAGAGCAAGTGATGCCCAACCCAACCAGCACAGCTTCGTGGGCAGAACTAGAACGACTACCATACTTTGTGAGTTTCTCTATTTCTTTTTAATTCCTTGGTGAGCCCGCTTCTTATTCGTTCGCGCATAGAATGGAGTTATCAATGAGACTCTACGCCTGGCGATTGGCGGATCGTGGCGTCTTCCCCGTATCCCAACCGAAGAAACCTTACGGTACAAGGACTTTATGATCCCCCAAGGGGTGAGCTATCCGTTCCTCACATTTATATCCTAGTGTCCACTGACTTCATCTGAATAGACACCCGTTATTATGACTCAGTACTTCGTGCATATGAATCCAGATATCTTCCCAAACCCAACCAAATTTGATCCCGAACGTTGGATAACAGCAACGGAGCAACATCACAATTTGGCAAAGTACCTCGTTCCATTCAATCGGGGTACTCGAAATTGCATAGGTCTGAAGTAAGATAGTGTGACTTTCCCATATGATGACTTATAGCCTGTATTCTGACTACCGATTCTATCTACAGTTTAGCGTACGCGGAGCTCTATCTGGGGATCGCCGCCATTGCCCGTCGTTTTGATATGAAAGTTGAGGATACCACCGCCGATAACGTTATGCTTGCACGAGACTATGGCGTTCCCCACTCGGAGACTGGGTGCTGGAACGTGAAAGCCAGGGTGGTCAACGTTCTTACGAAGTAGGAGGATGGACTAACAGTAGCCTTTCTCGACCTTCCCCATTGTTTTACAGTCTGTAACCGGCACAGTCGCTGGTCATATGAGCTGCTTTCGATTGTTACGTTCTGATTGTTGATTTCATGGTACTCACCAGCAAAAATCTGTTATGTTCACTAGTTCCTTCATTGAATCCGTAGTATAGCAGTTATTGTAGTTAACGAATATACGTTATACTTTGGGCTGCCAGCTGTAATTTGAGAGACAGTCTCAGGCGATTTATGGAAAGTCGCGGGGGCATCCTTAAGAGCCTGGTTAGAGTGGCTTAACCTAGCCGTCATAACCTAGCCATAACCTAGCCTAACCTAGCCATTCGCCAGTCTACCCACCGGTACCACCGATACTGACGGGTATTGTCTATTAATACTGATGTAGGCAGTATATACAGAGAACACAGGGATATCCTCTTGCTAAGCGGGGGAGAATATATTCATAGGTATACGGAAGCACCCGGTATAGCTACACGAGGTCCCTCCCAAGTACACTTAAACTAGAGCTACTGGTAGCTATTTAGGGGGGGTTCACAGAGATGCTGAGTTAAAGCCTTATTTAGACTACCGTGTATATAAAGGGCTTAGCGACTTCCTGTAGATCGGGAAGTCGGGCTACTTTTCATCTCTCTGTGGCATTAGCTGCATTGACAATCACAGAATCATAGTATAATAAGGGTTATGCAAGAATCAGTAACCCACTTTCTTTCTCAAATATTCAAGTTACGCTACAAGGAGGTCATGATACATACTCAACGAGGCTTTACCAGGGGAAGAACTATTCCAGTAATATAATCTTATCAAAGGTAAAAGCTGACATACGGTATCACGAATCATTAGGACAAACGTAGGTAGAACCCCTTCCAAGAGGCGGAGACAGCAGCCTAAGTCTGGCCTATCTAGGCAGAGCATGTACTGAAGCTAATCAGGCCCAAAAAAAAACAATGGCTTGCACAAGCTCTAGGAAAACGATCTAGCCGAGCTCAACGATGCTATCAGCCCCAAAAAGGATGGAAACTAGATCTAGTGGTGGGAGCAGCACCTAAACAGCTTGCGTGTCGATATTACCAGCTGAAAGTTGGGTAGCCAGAAGAACAGAGCAAAGAGTGTGATTGAAGAACCTACTGGTTATATAGCGGTACTAATCTATCTTAGTCAGATAGGGGCTCAAGACTCCCTTAGATGTCAGAACTGCCAAGCTCCTCGGGGAACAGTGGGTCATCTACTAGTTGAATATAGACAATGGTGCCACCAACGGCAGACCCTTTATAGGGCCCTAACAAAAGCAGGGGTGCAACCGCCTGGACAGGGAGAGGTAGCCCCAGAGGGCCGCCTCTTTAAGGATCAGAGGGCTACAAAGGCCTTAATAGCTTTTCTTGCAGCGACAAAGATTGGATGCCTTCCAGGAGAGATGACCAAGGAGATAAATAGAATCTCTAGGGATAATCTAAGAGATCTAGGACTAGTGGAGGAAGCAGAGAGTAGGGGGGAAGAGTAGTAAAAAAGGGTAACCTAGACATGCCTAGGGGATACCCAACAGACAATGAATACCGAGGAGGGCATAGCCCAAAGGCCCTGGCGCAGACAGACGGTTCGGGCGAGGAAAAGGACCAGAACGAACATACAGAGGATGGAAGGGGCTGATAGAGCCTCCGGGGACAATTTAGAGGTAGTGGTCCAGACCACTGCCTAGACGCATAGGTCTGTCATAACCAAATGGCTCTATATGGACGTTAAACTTGATTAAATAAATAAATATAAAAACATTATTGACTATGAATTAGGGTGATAGAGTGAACTTGCGATCTCGCCGCACGAACGTTATAACCCTCCACTGAAGCATGACGGGAAAACGGTGATGAGGTGCGCGGTTCAAAAAAAACATACCAATATGGTATCTCTTCTGGAATGAGTGGGATAGACTAGAGGGTTCGGTAGTGCTTGGGAAAATTCAGAGTAACTTGATCGTTTTTTCTGATTATTCTTTGCACAAGATATTTTACAGTATTCAATGATGCTCATTTTCAGCTAGTTACGACTACTTGGACCGGGACAAATGAAAGAAGAATCACTGCTAAATAAGCTTTCGACTTTCTTGTGGCCTTTGACCGTGTCTGATGATGCCTAACTAATCAATAACACAAATGATCTTTCCTCTGGTTTTGTTGCTCTCCAACAACTGGTGCGCCGCTGTTATCTGGTCGAATGGGAAGATCTTTTCGACAAACACTTGGAATGTACCATCGCAGAACTTCGGCAGCGCGTGGTCAACCAGCGTGTCTCGTAGTTTGCGTTGATACTCCTCGTCCCGACTGCGCAGCGTACTGCCCTCTACTCGAACCCGCTTGAACAAGAGTGGTGCAATGTTCACGCCGTCTGGCAGCTTTCCTCCACCCATAAGACCCAACAACACCACACGCCCGTCCCGAGCCGCCACATCCAGGTTTCCCTGAAAGTAAGTCGCACCAATAAAGTCGACGGTCAGATTGACACCGGTACCACCAGTCAGCTTTTGGACCTCGGCTGCCCAGTCCTGCGTCTTATAATTGAAGGCCTTGGTCACACCGAGCTCTTTCTCCAGAAAGTCAATCTTCTCTTGTGAACCAGCCGTGGCATAGATTGCCTTGGCCCCAGCCGCTTTAGCGAGCTGAATGCCCGAGATGGAGACGGAGGAGGCGCCTGCATGCCACAACACTGACTGGCCTTCTTGGAATTCGCCGATGAGGAAGAGCGCCTGCGACGCAGTAATCCAGGTCTAGAGCAAACATTAGGAGCCGACCCATTAGACCAATGGAAAATCCGGGGAACTTACCTCTGGCACACCTGCAGCTTCTTCCCACGACAGCTGCTTGGGTTTGTGAACCAGCATCTTAGTTGAAACCGCAATGTACTCCGCGTAGGCACCTTTCCAATAAGACGTTGTCAAATTAGATTATTCTACTTGAATGGGGGCCGGGAAGATGACGACAGGGGTGCATACCACCATACGCCAGCCCAAGAACCTCATCCCCGACCTTGAAATCTTCATGCGTTTGCCCGCCAAAGGCCTCCACAATACCTGAGAACTCTACTCCCATAGTTTCGGGTGCCTGTGGCGGAAGCGGATACAACCCCTCCCGCTGCAGCAGATCCATCCGGTTCAGTCCGAACGCCTTGATCTTCACCAAAGCCTGGCCGTCAGCTGGCACCGGTTTCGCGATTGAGTCCATAAACAGGGAGGTGGCAGGGCCTTTGCCGCCCTTCACAGCTGTCATTCATATTAACCAGGTGGAAAAAAAGGAAAGATACGGTCATAATGCCCACAATGTGTCGTGAAACACTTTGGGGACACTATAATCACTCGGGCAAGATGTGTCCTGGGTGGGGCTTCTGTTGTCTTCCGACCGATGATGTAAGGAAGGGAGGGGAGCACAAAAAGTCCAACATACAGATTGCACGCATGAAACTCATTTTACGGTGATACAGTGACTGGAATATGTACTGTTTTGGCGGTCTTCTCGGGGTTAGGATAGGATGTCTTTTATATGCTTCACTGGTCGTTGCTGAGGTGCAGTCCAGTCCGCATTTGTCAGCACATCCAACAACGCCCCACAAACGCACATATCTTCCGTCATCGGCACAGGAATAATTTGGAGTTAAATATTTATACTTTACTTACTAGGGGACATGACATAATCCTAAGTCTCGAATATCAAAACATAAAAATAGGTCAATCCCAAGTCATGTCTCCAATTTTCTCCTCTGGTTCGTCACAGCCCTCACAACCTCATTGATTGGAGCTGTGCTGTAGAGCCCTCTGACTAGATTATCAAACATGTGGAGAATATGCTATGCGAGTCCCGAGTCAGAATTTAAGTTAGAGTACGGTTCATTTCGCTTTCATGAAATGATTACTTGGACCTAGTTTCAGATACCTTCCGGACAGGAGTTTGATACACATTGGACTGAATACTTTCAACCACTAGCGAGGACAAAGCAACATCCCGATAGACTTGTAGTAGCAACAGGTGAGTTACTATTCTGTTGGTCTGGACCCGGATTCTTTTTATGCTAAAATAATCACCTATGCAGTCTGGACATCTGACCGTGATGTGAAGCGTTTTAAGAATTCCCCTTCACCATCGGACCAACTGTATTGGGAGAACCTATTGGGTAGTGGTTTAATACCACTTTCATATCAGGAAACTGATAATAGTGTTGATTTTTGGACATCTCCATTTTGGTTTAACTCTCTACCACAAAACTTTGCTCGGAGGTTCTGGGACTATTTTTCAGTCCCTGATACACAAGAACCGAGGGGCCAGGCTCTTGAATATGATAAAGATCTTGATATTCATCCAAATACATTAACACGAGGAATTCAGAGTCGTGCACCTGAGCAAGGATGGCCGGTTGAAACAGAATTCTGGAATGGTCAAGGACTTCAGCTAATGTTATGGCTGCAATGTTGGAAGGAAGAGACAAAGGAAGCTGATTGGGAGTATAGGTATAGTGCCCCGTGGAGAACAGAAATTGAGCGATTCCTTCAGTTTCTTGAAGAGGTGGGGCCGGAAGAATGGAATGGGAGTTTTTCCAGTTTGAAGTGGTTAATTTCCCGTGAGAGTTGTTACTCCTTTGCTTGGTCCAGTTTAGTGCCTGTATTACATATAGAAATAGTGTCCTACACACATTTGATGGCTATCACTACGGGGCTGACATCTCCTGCGTGTCATCAATTTCACCTCTCGCCTACAACCTCACGCGCGGAAAGGTTCCCGTATATACACCTGGACCCTACAAGACATGCCCGTTACCGCTTCTGGCCCACGAAGAGGCCCCTGTGGATCTCTTTTTGGTCGGCCGTGACCCGTTTCTCCGAGGGTTTCCGTTCCGACGGTGCCACAGGAAAGGTCGGGAATTAGTTGCTAGCAGCTTCACTCATGCAAATAATAGATTGCTAGTGAGAATTGTTCGCAGCCATTTTGGGCAAGAATGGCGTGTGTTTATTAGGGGCCTTAAGGGGTCTAGGGTGACTTTGATACTAGCTAGAAGTGACCCACATCATTTGCTTTCTGCCACCCGGTGGCACCTCATTTCAACGATCCTACTAGCTTTGAAAAATGCCTCAGTTGAACCCTCCGATCTAACATTCGACCATCCGATATCCGAGCTCAATTGCTAGTAAGACATTTTCGAAAAGCTTGCAGGGTGTCAAAATTCCAATATTGTCATAGAATGTTCCCCCACTGCATTACAGGAGATCAACAGTCCGTCTGCATACCTCATTGACCCCGGGATTGATCGTCTCATCTCACAGGAATAGATATCGCCGGATCCCTCCGGAGCCAAAGCTGGCCGCTTTTGGAAGTTAAGCCTAACACGATGATGAAGCAGGTTCAGCGGATAGGAGTATTTTTCGCCAGGCCCAGGGTCGTAGGAACCATGAGCTTGTCTAGAACCGGATACAAGTCCGATCCTGTTTGTATATGTAGAGAAAAGCAACTTTGCTGTCGCATACGACCGGTACGCTGAGCAAGGGAAGATAGAAAGGTCGTCGGATCGGACTCGGTAGCTCTCATCCTGAACTCGACAACAATATCAGACCGACTCTCCTTTCTTGTCTTGCTGCGAGCCGAACTCCAATTCCTACAGGATCAAGTCACTTGGTACCAGCATTATCTGTCGTTTATTTCGCCCCACTGAGCAGTCATCACTAACAAAGAAATTGATTTTCAAATCTATGCAAGGCGCAAAATTCTTCGTC
This sequence comes from Aspergillus bertholletiae, assembly GCA_009193595.1. Taxonomy (NCBI): domain Eukaryota; kingdom Fungi; phylum Ascomycota; class Eurotiomycetes; order Eurotiales; family Aspergillaceae; genus Aspergillus; species Aspergillus bertholletiae. The sequence goes on from ML736162.1 coordinate 83,180, forward strand.
ACAGACATCAACCCTGCCACTAAGAAATGGGAGGAAAATCCCGAGGCATTGGAATTATTTTCAAGTCAGCACTTGATATGTATTAGGGCGATTGAAGAGCATCTCATAAATATCGCATTCTCTTGTAATTTCATAGAACTGTGCAAAGCTCATTAGAATCAGGACTCAAATGCAGCTACTCCTTTTTGAAACAGGTAGAGATTGCGAGATTTTACTAGGAATTTGGATCAGAGTTCGGCACAAATAACGAAATGAGATGTCGCAGGTTCCCCTCGGGTAGCATGTGAGGTAATTGAAAAGGGATGGTGTACTTAACCTTATGGACACCAAAATGCGAGCGGGAGGTTGAAAACTAACTTCCATTAGCCTCGTGTTCGCTGCCTCCGGCGCCGGTGTATGACTGAGCTGGAGGGTTCAAAGTCTTTGGATCTACCTATCAGAATGCGATCTCATTTGCAATCCTGCACTGAAGACTGGCAAACCACCACGGATCATGATTTGTGGGTGGTAGGATTCGTTTGCTGTAAATAGATGCCATACATTCACCCTTCTATGCGTAACAGGGAACATCTTTACCATTGTTCATAGATCGACATATAAATGCGTGTAACCTTAAAATGATTCCATGACTACTCAATTGCCCGTGACACTATTTTTAATGATATCTATCTACTGTACTTGTCCATGTAGCTAATGCTAAGAGAAAGGAAGAGTAGCCCGACCTTCCGTAGTTACGGGAGGTCACTAGGTCCTTTATATACACGGTAGTCTAACTAAGGCTTTGACTCAGCGTAAGGAGGACCTGGCGTAGCTACACAGGGTGCTTCAGCGTACCTGCGATTACAATCGGATGTAGCAATTTGCGTCCATCGGAAGTGTCACCGACAAAGTAATTTTGTAAATAGATTTTCACCAAGTCGAAGCTCGAGAAATAGCCAGCTTCCGAATACGTTTTCTCAGCTATTGTAGTTTCCAAGGTTCCCGGCAAAGCTGAAGATACTGAGAGTTTCCCATAACCGCTATGCCGCACTCCGGATAAACATCTGATTTGCACCCCATACTGCTGGCTCGCGGATGATTGATAATGTCTTCGCAGAGCTCGTGCGTCTTTCAAGATCTAGTTAAACGACAGTGTGGTGTCTGTTTTCTGTGCCCCAAGATAGCGATGAGAGTTCGTTAGGAACACTCGCTAGCAAATCTTTATCCTTCCGCTCATTCTTCCACTGCAAATTGCACGAGACATGCAAGGTCAGCAGCATGATTGCCCCAGCATTGTGCTAGGAGGTCATTAATCACACAACAAGAGCTCATCTGAGATGAGTATAGAGGCACTTGTAATAACTCCCAGAAATTCAGTACACTGAATAGTTAGTCAGTTGGATAATAGTAATTATATTGTGAACGAAAAGGTCACTAGGTCCTCGACCTGGAATGGCCAAGCCAAATAAGTACCCACCAGGTGGGACCGCACAGCTTCTAGTATGAACAATAGCCCAATAAAGAACATGGTACAAATGGAAATAAACTATATATACAGTAGATCCGCTGTTAACAACCTTTGTAAATGGACTTCTAAGTTATTCATTACGATCACTATCCCCTCTTGTATGTTCATCATGATGCGCTTTCTTCCTATGAATTTAACCACAATCCTTGTGGAGCTCCCAGGTCTCCCGGAGACCCTGGCGCTTCTGTTCTCACTCCAGTCCAAGCCAGTGATAGGCATTAGGGAGATGATTCCCGCCGCCCGCACGCTACTCATTCACTTTGATCCGGAAAGTGTAAGCGCAGAGGCCTTGGCCACCGAAATCCGTCAGCGGGACCTTTCAACCATCAACCCACAATCGAACTGTCAAATAGAAATCCCCGTCCGCTATGACGGCGAGGATCTTGAGAACATTGCAAAGATAACAGGGTTCAGTGTGGAAGAGGTCATTCGCCGCCATAAGGAGAGCCAGTACACTGTGGCATTCTGCGGTTTTGCACCAGGCTTCAGCTATCTGAATGGCGGCGATCCCGCCCTGTTCGTCCCGCGTCATCAAGCCCCACGGACCCGCATTCCAGCTGGCTCGGTTGCTATGGCCGGGGCCTTTAGTGGCATCTATCCCCACAGCAGTCCTGGTGGGTGGCAGCTCGTCGGGACGACATCGGCCAAAATGTGGGACACAAATCGGACCCCAAGCGCGCTTCTGCAACCAGGTTATCAAGTCAAATTTGTTGACGTCGATGAGCTCGACACGGCTGCAGTCGATACCACCCCTTCAAATGAGAATGATTATCTTCCTGCTACTAGTTCGATTGACGACAAAAAAGGAAAGCCTGGCAACACCAGTCCATATTTTAAAGTTTTGACGGCGCCAATGCCAGGTCTTTTGCAGGATTTTGGCCGCTCCGGTCAAGCGAATCAAGGTGTTTCTGCCTCCGGCGTGTTAGATCGATCGGCATTCCGGGCTGCGAACCGCATAGTGGGGAATCCGGCTGGCACTGGATGCCTCGAACTTACTTCAGGTGGTTTTTCATTCGAGAGTGCCAGTCAGACAGTGATCGGCTGCACGGGGGCACTCTGTCCCATCACAATTAAAGATGCCAAGGGCCACACGACAGAGATACTAGAAACCTATCAACCAATTGCGCTAGAACCGGGGGATGTTGTGACATTGGGGCATCCACGCGCAGGTATGCGAACCTACCTGGCAGTCCGCGGTGGCTTTGAGATCAATCCAATTTTGGACAGCATCAGTACCGACACCTTGGCTGCTGTGGGTCCCCCTCCAGTCTCAGCTGGGTCGATTCTGATCCTGAAGAACGCCCAGGGGGGGCTCAGGAGTGTTTCAATCCACGAGGCCCTAGCTTTTACGCTACCCTCGGCGGGTGACGTAGTGATTCTGGATGTCATTCTCGGCCCTCGCACAGACTGGTTTACAGGTGAAGGGCTGGAAACATTTATTCAACAGCGCTGGAGAGTGACGGCGGAGTCAAGCCGTGTTGGGATTCGCTTATCCGGGGATATTTCCATCGAGCGCAAAGACCACAATGCAGAATTACCAAGCGAGGGTACAGTCACTGGGGCAATCCAGGTGCCCCACAATGGTCAACCTGTTCTATTTCTTGCCGATCATCCACTAACCGGTGGATACCCAGTCATTGGGGCAGTTGCGGAATACCATCTGGATCTCACTGGCCAACTTCCTGTCAACACAATGGTACAGTTTCGCGCTATTGCGCCTTGGTTCGAAATTCAGCCGCAAGATGATCTGGCCCACACTGTCTAGACTACTCACTTTCCTTCCTGGGCACTGATTGACATGATCAGTGACCAGTGCCTCTACTATGTGTCATGGATATATACGCTGCAGAGATGGATACAAAAAAAAAGTTCAAGTTTGAAAAGGAGGTCGCAGGAAGTGACCAAGTATAAGATTCGGACAACGCGAGACCGCGTCCTTTGGGTCCAGTACCTTTTATCCCTTCCGATCGTACACTCTTTCTTGTCCTAGAACAATACCACTATGAAGAAACAATTAAATAAAGTTCTGGTAGCGAATCGAGGGGAGATCGCCGTCCGCATCATCCGCGCTTGTCACGATTACGGTGTCGGTTCTGTTGCAGTGTTCTCAGACCTGGATGTGGACTCGCCTTTCGTAAGACTCGCTGATGAGGCCTATGGACTAAAGGGTCTTCAAACGGCTGATACCTACCTCAATATCGACAAGCTTATTGCTGTGGCAAAACGCTCCGGGGCAGATGCCATCCACCCCGGATACGGGTTTTTATCTGAGCGGGCGGAATTCGCCCAAGCAGTCCAGGATGCCGGGCTAACCTGGATTGGGCCTGATCCAAGTGTGATCGAGGCGCTTGGTGACAAGGTCGAGGCGCGACGTATTGCGTTACGCGTTGGTGCACCGCTTGTGGCTGGTAGCGATGGCCCCGTGTCTACAGGAAAGGAAGCGGTGGCCTTTGCGCGACAGCATGGCCTACCCATTGCGATCAAGGCCGCCCATGGAGGCGGTGGTCGCGGTCTGAAAGTTGCCTGGACAATGGACGAGGTGGCCGAGTGTTATGAATCCGCTGTCAGAGAAGCAACGGCAGCGTTCGGCCGGGGAGAATGTTTCATCGAACGATTCCTAGATCGTCCGCGACACATCGAAGCTCAGGTTCTCGCTGACCGGCATGGTAACGTGGTGGTGGTCGGGACGCGCGATTGTTCCGTACAACGACGACACCAGAAACTGATCGAGGAAGCTCCAGCTCCATTTCTCACTATCAAGCAGCAGGAGAATATCCAGAATGCTGCTCAGTCCATCTGCTCCGCCGCAGGTTACTCCAGTGCGGGCACGGTAGAATTTCTCCTAGGAATCGACGGCAGTATCTCCTTCCTCGAAGTCAACACCCGACTTCAAGTTGAGCATCCCGTGACAGAAGAGACCACCGGGCTTGATTTGGTCGTGGAGCAGTTCCGCATTGCCGACGGACTTCCGCTGAGCATCTCATCTCCAATCCCTCCTCGGGGCCATTCCATTGAATTCCGCATTAATGCAGAAGACCCTGGCCGGGGCTTTCTACCAACCCCCGGGCAGATTACGACTTTTCAACCTCCTTCTGGCCCAGGCATCCGTCTTGACAGTGGGGTTGTCCAAGGTTCGACCATTCCGGCGGTTTATGACTCTCTAATGGCGAAGTTGGTTGTCTCCGGTGCAACTCGTGAGCAGGCATTGCGTCGCGCCCGTCGTGCGCTGACGGAGTTCCAAATTAATGGCGTAGCAACTGTTCTACCATTCCACATGGAGACGCTGAGCTCGGCAGATTTCCTGGCTACCAATGGCTTTAACGTGCACACGCGCTGGGTAGAAACCGATTTCGCCGCCACCCTGGCCGCTGCTCCACGGCCGGACCCAATGCCCGCACAGGGCCTCATTCGGACTCATCTCGAAATTGATGGCAAGCTTGTCTCTCTGGGTCTGCCGAGCATACTCCTGGGCGGAATTGGGCCGGCAGTCGCTGGTGAACCAGTTACCGCCAAAGAGGATAAACCAAAGCCAGACAACGGAGACATTCCAGCACCGCTTTCGGGAACACTCCGAGCCTTCAAGGTCCCTGATGGTGCTTCTGTCCGCAAAGGCGATTTGCTGGCCGTGTTGGAGGCGATGAAGATGGAAACACAGGTCACAGCGCCAAGGGATGGGATTGTTCGTCTTCTCACCAAGGAGGGTGAATATGTGCAGGCAGGCCACGTCATTCTTACGTTTGAACCAGAACTCGTGTTCCAGAATTGAAGGAAAGACAGGAGGCAAGGAGCCCCATCTTTAATTACGACTGAATATGTCAGCATAAGGGTAGGCGTATGAAATAGCGTGATAAACAAAATGGTTGATTCTCACAGACCTGTAAAGGCAGGCAGCCCATACAGTCAGAAGGCTCTGTTTGATATCCTCGATAATCAAGTCCGTCCAGGGAACTTTGCGGCCGTCATCATCCGAATCAGCTAGGGAGTGAGTGACATCCACAATAGCAGAGACAATCTTCACTTTGAATTCATGCGTACATTCAAAAAAGAGGACAGTCGACTAACCGTGGCTCTGTGGAAACAATTGCAGAGTCGTCCATGGAGTTCGGAGGATGCATCAACTCCATTCAATGGAGTTGGACCATTGATGACACACTTAGTAAGACGGGGCACTACTCCCGATGCGGTAATCCGACGGGTCAGCGGAGCCAAGGCCATGTGACCCTCTTATCATTCCCTCCCCGACCGCCCGCTGGTAATCCTCAGTCGCTGGTTTCCTCTACTCAGGTTCAGGCTCAGAAGTAGTTCGTTGAACCTGCTTACAATACCAACGAACCAAAAGATCATTGCTTGGCGATAGGTTAGGCTTCGGGTCGACCGGGGCTATCGAGTTTGGAGTTCCAATGTCAAATAAATATAATCCAATCACCATACTCCGGAGTACAGTCATTATATATAATATACTACCTGTTGGGAAGTTATACATCCAACCCCAGGGAAACGTCCCATCATACTCTAATGCGGACAGGGGCCTTCTCATGTGTTCCCTGGGCAGAATGTCCCTTTCCACTGTGGGGAGAAAGACGTAAACATATGGATGAGTTGTTTATAGTCATAGTTCCCGTAGGAGTAATATGGTCTCTGCAGGTATAGGAAATGAGCCGACAACCATTCCGGAAGCCTCATAAAGCCGTTGCCAGTTAAGACGGAGATCCGCCATCCGAAACCAGTCGATCGCGTGAATATGGCGGGACAATGTGATAAATTAAACCGTGCGTGATGGCTGCCGCCAAGGGCCCAACCCAGTGTATCCAATGGTACGACACAAAATGAGAACCGACCATGGCGGCAAAGCATCGAGCAGGATTGCCTGCTGCAATGGGGGAACCCTCGTTAATTAAATGCGACTCCAAAGCTGGGAACTGGGGTATCATACAGAAACCGGTGTATCCCGGGAGGCTAAATCCCGTCATGAATGTACACACGCCCAGCACAACACCCACAAAAATGGGACCCAGGGCCGGTCCGAAAACTTCTCGCTGTCGGGGATCCAGGCCGACGCCGAAGGAAAGAAAAATCAAGGCCAAGTCGGTGGTAAATTCGGTCGCGAATGCACTGCCGATAGAGACCTGGTTTAAGTCCAGGTAGCAGCCGGGCACAATGAACTGCACAGGTATGGATAGTGAGTGTCCAAGAACAATCGAGTAATCGAATAGGGTACAACCTACCGACCGAGTGTCGAAGCTAGCCCGCAGCAGCCAGCCAGCGATTGCTCCACCAAATGTCTGAAACGCGATGTAGAGAATACATCGCGGGAGAGTCGCTAGTCGAGCGAAAAATGTAGCAATGGTGATTGTAGGGTTTAGGTGAGCCCCGGAAACTGGACCGGCAGCAAAAATGAAGAGAGGTAAAGTGAACATCGCGATCATCCCGCCGAGAAGGCTCGGAACGAGTGCACCAGACTGAAATGTACTAACGGAATCAGCAGTGTAGGCCGCGAACACATAAGGGGAGACCTACTGGACCACGTTGCCCAGTCCAATGGCCACGAAGCACGTCAGGTATGCTAACAGACATGTTGCTGCGCTCATCGTCATTAGCCGTCCGCATCGTGGACTATGGCAATGCAAACTGACCTATGGCCTCGACCGCCGCGCCCTTCCAGAGCTCTATCTGTAAAATATTTCTCGGAGAGAGAGCATCCCGGAGGGGGATCCATGGGGCCGCGTCAGGGAACTTTTGCAGTAATTCCTGTTGGGCACAGCTATTCTTGTCAACGGAAAACTCTTGATTGGCACCTATGCGACCAGCAAAAGGAACAATTTTCGTTGGCTCTGGTAGGTTGGTGCGCTGTCCACGCCAGAAACTGGCCCGTAGCGACATGTTCGGGTCTTTTCTGCTGGTGACGCCTGGACTCTGGGCCAAGGAACTACGACGATACCCCCTGGGGCTGATATTCGCCCTTTAAACGCCTCGGAATTGTGTTGACCGAGAGCACTTTGTGGGGTTGTTAAAACTAGTTAAGCTTGGTAAGCTTTGGTAATACGCTCGGGAAGGTTTAAGCACTTCCATCGCTTGGGCCTAGGCCGTCTGATGACGTCCATCGACAGTAGGTAAACTCTAATGCTAGACCCCGAAAATACAGGCCTTCCGGATTGATCTCATCGGAGTGGAGGACTCGATTCAGCCGTAATGCTACGAAGACTACGCATTCCGTTTAGTGTCCCAGCCTGGGGATTGTCCCCGATTGTGGTTGGGGCACGTATAGGGAACTTGGTCGGGGATTTATATTTTGAAGCTATAGCGGGCGGGAAGGTCTTCGGTTGGGACCTCTGAGGGTTCAAGATTGGTTTCGCCCCGAAATATACATGGGGCGAGATGATTGAAGCTCCGCATAGGTCAACACTACAAAGGACAAGGGTTGGGTGGTTTACGCGAGTGCCAAACTAGGCAAAAGAAAGCAGAGAAGATTTACACCAACGATTGAGCAAAGCGAGATCTGTGCACTGGCTGAGCAATTGATCTTGCCACAAACTCCTCGCCCATACCGAACTAGGGACTCTTGCGGTTGTCAATAAGTCGAAAGTCCCTTAACCTCCCTTGGCAGGCCTTGGTGAATTCTCGGAGGAGATCCTAGTTATGACACAAGTCAGCTCCGCCGTTCCAGTGCCGTTCAGATAGATGGGTATCATAGCCGGTCCACTACAGAGCATACATACCTCGAAGTCATGATCGACTAGCGACGCCAACACATGAGACTTATCTAGGTTCAACATCATTACTCTCGGACTCTTGATCCCAAACGCAACGCGTGCCAGGAACCGCGGGTCGTCACGCACGGGCGTTGCCTCCAGCACGCGCTGAATTGTTCCGGCCGTGGTGCGCCGTGGTGCCCACGATGGTGGTGTGATCGGAGTGGCCGTGAGACAGAACGTGCAGTGACCGCAGCTGGCTCCCCCACCCGGGAGATCCATGCCGAAGTGTTCGGCCAGAGCGCGGGCAAAGCATTTCCTCCCGGTGATAAGATCTATGACTTGGCGGCCGCGGTGAAGAGCATCTGTCTCGCGAGCCTGCAAGTCAGCGTACAGTCTGTCCGTCACGGCTTCGATCTCCCTATCTGTCTGGGGTAGCGCCTTGAGGATCAAGTATCGGTGCTCGATACCGCTGGTCTTGAGTTCGATGTGGCCGTGCTCGTTTAGCTGGTTTAACTTCTTGACAATGTCGGTTCGAGTGAGCCTTGCGGCCCTAGCAACGGCGTTGACGTCAATGTGGTGGTATTTGACCTTGTGGACGGCATTCGAGAAAATCGCCTTCCCTTCGGCGCTCGTGTCGTGTTTTAGGGTGAGATGATATGTCGGCATGGCCTGAAATTGGTACTTGGTGTATTCCGGAGTAATGGCCCAGATCAAGCCAAAATGGAGTTCCAGCGTGGCATAGATGATCACTAGCGGATTGGGGTGGATGTCAAAGTCTTTCGACTGCTTGGAATGGCTCACATGGACGACGTCATTCGCCGATAGGCCGGCCCCACGGGTGCGAGGTAAGCTGGACTACAAGGGAATCATGCCCCACCCGCAGGCGATACGCTACGTCGCTGAATTCATGCAGCAAACAGGATTGCTTAGCCAGTTCCGTAAGGCTGAACTGCAGGCAAACTAGTCACCAGAAAATGGGGATAGAGGTGGAAGACGATGTGTAGATAGTCACACCAGGGGGGTCCGGTCAAGCCCCTTAGCATACTGACCAATGATCACTCCCAGGAACCACTAGAAGGGACCGGGGACGCGATAGTAGGATGGTGAGGGACGCTGCCAGGCGCGTGGTAGGCAGATTTAGCTGTGGCAAAAAGCTTTTTATTTTCTTGGATATATGGGTATTTGGGCGTTTACGGTTAGATTCTAGGCTCCTAGAAGCACCTGCATAGCTAGACGTTCAGTAGTTAGGCTCCAACAGGTTAATAGAATCTTGATTGGTTGATTGATTGATTGATAGGCCATTCATTATTTATGGCCAGTCAGGTCAAGCTACCATTGGTCTCTATATTGGCCTGGTAGCTATGGTTGCATAACTAGTTAACTAGTACAACACCAATCTTATAAACCATCATGGTCGGTATCCAAGAGTTAGTTCACGACGGACCATATGGTGGCCTAGGTGGCAGTGTATACGTTGTGAGAGACAGTTAACAGAAGATCCGATATATTGACGTCTGCGAGGTGATGTGGCAGGGCTACAACGCGCTCGATGCAACCAATTCGAATTCCAGAATAGCAATTAGAGCGGTGGTGTTGGTAGCAAAAAGCCCCAGCATCACCTTGTAATTGTCCATGTAGCTAGTTTTAAGAGAGATGAAGAGTAGCCCGACCTTCCGTAGTTACGCGAGGTCGTTATGTCCTTTATATACACGGTAGTCTAACTAAGGCTTTGACTCAGCTTAAGGAGGACCTGGCGTAGCTACACAGGGTGCTTCAGCGTAGCTACGCTTGCAACCCGTTGGAAGGTATAGGAAGTTGGTTGGATTCCTTGATTAGATTATTGCTTCTTGAATCTATCAACATGACTGTGTGAAGAAGATATCGCATAGGAAGAAACACAGCGCTAAGCCTAATTAGGCAGCGTCAACGCAACCTATTATCTCAAATCATTGGACTCTGAGGATGGTGAAACAATCGATCAAATGACGGTCTACGCCGGACAAAATCAGTGCCTTTTCAATGGGTTCAGGTTCCATACAATGTACGGCAAGGAATGGCAAGTTGGTGGAACGGAGGGTCTAGCAGGTCCTCGACCTTGGTAAAAACGGTGAATGGGCTGGGGTTACAGGGAGAGACCGCAGCCACGGTGCGGATGCCATTGTAGGCGACATAATTCTCTATTTCGGAGACTAATGAGACAGCGACATAGGCCGCGGCTGCATGATTCATATCGATTTTCACCTAAAAGGGCTGCCTGGTTTTTCCTCAGACGGTATTCTGCAACATACCTTTCCTCGTTGGATTCACACAATTATGCACCCTTAGCTAGGCCATTTGAATATGGGGTACAAAATGTCGTCTATCTATAATATCTTGACCTTCCTTCATCGTGAATGTCAGATTGTGAACTGGGACGTGTTTAATTTTCCGGACGATTTTACAGTTGGAAAGGCAGGTTCATTAATTGACCGTGGATGATACTACTATATTGAATTCACTATGTATTGTCTTATATATAGCTACTGATCAGCATCATACGATCGTAAGAAGCCCAACACGGAGCTGCTTAAATCGTCGAACTGTGGATGGCTTGATGGAGCCTTGCTGATGTTCATCTACTTCTGAACTACTAAAACGTTAACGTGGGTGCTGAATAAATATATATGAAGCTATTCTCTTCTGACCACACAAGACATATCTACCGATCAATCGGTTTTAGCACTGTAGCGGATCCCGGCTAGTATATTGTCGCTTGGACTGGATGTTTCCATGTCTCTTTTCGTGCATTAGTTAACTAGTTACGCCAGGTTTCTTACCTAGGTAGTTAACCCGCTCTTTTGTTACCTAATGGATTCAAATAGTAGTTCTCCTTTTTGTGTTCGGTTAGCTTTTGTAACTGGGATGTTCACCGCACATACCTGATGCGAGGTATTGTTTCTTTTTTCCCAGTGCGTCACCGGATATCTTCCGCGCCAATATAGACCGTTGGCCACATAATCCAATGATGCAGGATCTTTCCTTGTTCAAGCCATGTTAGCATTAAACCATTCCAGTCTAATTATTACGGGATAGCGCCTTGGCGTTGGGGTGCGGGGAGCTCGTATATGAGCCAAGTGTCCTCCACCTCCAGCCTCGTGCACAACAAAAATCTGGTCTCGTCACTTCATGTCATATCTCCAAGCGGTGGCAGGGTCAAAAATCTCAGCTCCTGGTGATTGTTAAAGTGAACTGTAGGATACTGACAGTCCCTATACTACTGCCTATACTGGGAGCATGGTGGCTGTTCCATACAGCAAAGGCTGTCGCACCTGCATCCAGCGGCGAGTCAAGGTAAGGATGCACCCCCATGAATGCTATGTGATAGCCTGTATATTAATGACTATGCCACTAATGCGGTTCAACTGAACATAGTGTGATGAGGCACGGCCAAATTGCCGACGTTGCGAACTGCGTGGCATTCTATGTCCTGGCTATCGGAAATCTCTAACGTTCCTGGTTAGGACTCCCTCCAACTGCGGAAGACTCATGGGCGATCTGGATCAATGGGTAACCCTGCCTGCACAGCCCAAGAAATCGAACACGCTTCAGTATGTTGCGGAGCGTGATATTTGGTCGAATAATACTATCGATGAGTTGGTTGTTCCGAGCCTTGCGGAAAAGACTTTGGCCGCGCAGGGAATTGAAATCCTGGGCTCCTTCATAGATGCCACGGTTCCAGGGCTCTATTATATGCATAGTACTCGTGTATCGGTTAACTGGATGAACTTTGCTCGACGCCATGTCGAGTCGACCCTGGATCCCTTCATCTGGAGTGTCCGGTGCCTCGGTACCCTCCATCTGGCCATGAAACACCAGGACCCGGAGAGGATTGCAAGTAGTAGGTCCATGTATAGTCGTGGCCTTCGCGGGTTGCACGGCTTATTACAAAGTCCCCGATCCGCCCGATCTGACATGGCTCTTGCAATTGCAATCATGCTAGCCGTGTATGAGATGTTGGATGGGATCACACCACGATCCTGGCTTACCCATGCCGGTGGGGTTGCGACACTAATTCGCTTGCGAGGACCAAATGGTCACCGTAGCGGGTTTGGTCGTACACTACTGATTTCATTCAGGTCCTTCATTGTAGCTGACGCACTGATTCGAGGTGAAGCCTGTTTCTTAGCCGAGCCAGCATGGAAATCAATGCTCGCTGACACGCTCGCAAAGGACAGTACAACTGGAAAGGGCAGTCGGGTTGGTGATTTAGTCGAGCTAATGTTTAATGAAATCACCGAGTGCCCGGGCCTCTATGCTCGCGCCTGCGCTGTGATCAAAACCCCTGAGACAGACCACTCCATGTGCGAGAAACTAATGCATGAGGTAGTGCAGTCTAGGGGAAGGTTGCTACAGCACAAGAATCAGCTGGAATCAGTATTTCCAGTCTCACTGAACAGTGAGATTCTGAGAAGTAAGCCAGACCTCATTGGACTTATTCCACTTCCAGTCGCCCAGAAAAGTAGGGAGTTTACGCTATATGGTGCCTTGTCTGCTGTAGCGCTTCTGGACCAGATGGTCACACTAACCCAGTCCAAACATTGTCGGCTATCCACGAATGTAACAATGTCTACGTTACCAATGTGGGATGCACTTCCTTCCCTGCCGCCTAATGATGTGACAATGGATGGGAAAGAGACCCTTGCAAACCGGTTACCGGCGTGGCCCGATCAACTAGCGCTTTCTATGGGTATGCTTGCAGTGAAGGACCATTTATATACCTAAATCTTTCTAGCCCCCCAGATCATTATATCGCTCGATGACCCTCGAGGGTCTGGTGTTTTTCTAGAAATGTAAGTTACAATTGGGTGGCATCAAACCTTCTGAAGACCCAAGTTGGCAGTTAGGAGGCGCCCTGAACATGATCGCCTCTTGTCTCTAGCCATGTGGTGCCATCGAATCGCTTGGTATTGCAAGTAGCGCTTGAGTGGCAATGGCTCCTCCTGTGGACTCCCGAAGAGCTACATGCTGATTTTGAGTGGGCCATGAAGAGCTACCCCGTGCGGATGACCGACTAACAGCCATGCACGGCTTCCTCGATACATCCAATATCACGTCAGGCCAAAGTGAGCCGTTGCCACGGGGTTAGAGGGACTAGATTACAAGGTCGCCGTGAGGCAAAGAATATAGCTCCCCACAAGTGACTTAGTTATTCGTGCATCGAGTCCGCGTAAGCAGTCCGCATAGATCCACAAGCGCTCGTCGTCGTACTTCTGGACCTTAACTTTACGCCCCACCTGCTCCTTGCTCGCATGTTCCTTGGCTGCTCTCCCCACCGCCGCGGCGTCCCATCCCATGAATATGGTCTACCTGATTACATGTGAAAACATTGAATAGCAGTGGCCGCGTGATGCCAAGGACCCATGTCTCGATATTTATGATATACACGAGCCCGATGCCTTCCCGGCCTGTTTTAGCTTTCAGATCGTCGAGGGCACGATCTTCATTAGCGCACATGAGGATGAGGCTGCGCTGAAATGGTATTGCCAATTAAAAAACCGTGAATATGAGCAGGGCTGGGAAAAGGAAGACGACGAGAGACCTACGGACGATCGGTGGCCCTGGATAGGGCCCAACAAAAAGATGTCTCCTTCCTGACCTAGTAATAGGACGAAGCTAGCTAAGGAAGGGAAGCCACGGCTGCATTCATATAGATTGAATGTTAAGTGCCACGAACCTGGCGAGAGTAAAATTGGTATGGTCCAGAAGATGGCATCATAGTCTTCAAGGGTAAGAACTTTAGCAGCTGTGTGGGGGAGACTAGCTTTGTCTTCATCCGCGAAGGACTGCCCTTTATTGGGCGAAAGGTATCTAATGCGTTGTGCCGACGTCGTATGGAACGGTGCGACTATTCTATGGACTGACCTGAATTCGAACGAATGGCAAGGTAGTGTTGGGTACCAGGCTCTAGGCAGGGCATCTGAGGAATGCTCAGCCCTAGCCATGTTCCGTCTATTAGTCATTTAATATGGCGACTTGAGAATCTCCATACGTCCAACGCTCGAGGAGTGACCTAGTCTTCACCACACAATAGACCCACATATTCCAGCCCCTTCTTGTTGTTGAGACATGCCAAATATCTTAATCTTGATTTGCAGTTGTATTATGTTCAGCCTACGACTAAGTTCTTATCATCTATTCGTCTACATCGAAATCGTACTTGAGAGTGGTAGTATACGTCATAACAAATGATTATCTTTTCGCTCGGGAGGTCCTCATACTTACTAATAGAGAAAAGGAAAGCAGGGGACTAGACAGTAAAATATTCGATCCAGATAGTGCACAGAAAACGCCGATCAGCCAGTATGTAACCATTTCGCAGTTTGAGCAGGACTTCCTCGGTAAGAGTACTCGTCACAGATTGCGCGAACGGGATAAGTGTAAAATAAGGACTAGTCCTGTTCGAGCCGAATACTTCTCATCAGTAATGTCTTGCGGTAGATACTCGGCATCACCATTAGCAATGAGAGCTTCGGCTAGAGTACACCGTCCCGAAACCTCGAATCCAAGCCGTTTGTACAGCTCCACAGTGATATGGTTCTCCGGCTTGACCATAAGTCGCACATTAAGACTTGTAGCTGGACACCAGTAGTTTCGAAGGTAATTAAGGGCTTCCTCACATAGGCGCTTCGCCAGGCCTTTCCCACGGTGATCGGGCAGGATGAATAAGCTCAACATCTGCCACCATTCTCCGTCGTTATCCATATTTGAGCAAAGCGAGGCATCTGGAGGGCCGAGTTCATGTACGGATTTGGGACCATGCAGCGTAACCTGCCCCACCCAATTGCCCGAGTCAGACCCTGGCCCTGTTGCAGCCGATGCGTCTATGGCACAGATGAAAACCTCCGTACCAGATTGTGCAACTCGACTTGCCCAGACCTCATCCGTGAATGCTGATTCAATCTCTATGGTAGACGAAAAAGACGAAGGCGATACCTGAAGGGCATTCAAGCGCAAATTTCGGTACTTTTGCCCCGACTCGGAAATCAGTTCGGTTTTCGGGACACGGAAATACGAGTAGGTGTAGTTCGTCGACATCCTGCTAGTAGACAGAGGATACAGTATTGCGAAGGACACAAGACGCCCGCCCTGCACACGCAACTGAAAAACCAACCCGTCAACAGTTAGGAACTTCAACGATGCCCGCTACCTAAATACCTAAAGTACGACGGGCATTCTTGGTGCGCTACGGCTAACCTACAGCTCGCCGGGTTTCGGCGGCGGTTAGCTTAGATGTTGGCCGGTTGAGGGCAACTGTGGGTACGATAGGGTTCGCGTGCCTTGGATCACTCATCCTGTTTGTAGGCTAGAAATCTTAGTAGGTGTGCCTTGGCAGTGATATATCCACAGCCCAATGGCGGCCCATATACCGCTGATGAGATGATAGCCGGTCCGACGGGCACTTTCGCCGAGATAGTCTGTTGTGTGCTCACCTAGTAGGGGATTGCTCTCTCTTTTTCCATACGCAGCGACGCTACTAGTTTCGTAGAAGGTGATATAGCTAATATTAGCGTCTAGATTGCCCTTACGGTATCTCAACTTAGATATTAGTACCTATAGATACCGGTAATGCGTCAATATTCAATCGGGATTGATCGTACTATCTATAATTTATTGTGGTTCTATCGAAACACAACACGTTAACCTTGTAAAAACCAACCGATCCTCCCTAACATTGATCTCAAGTCCGCCCAGTTTTTAGAGCACTTTGCGCCTGACGTGAAACAAGCCTCGATAATATGATCGCTGACACACACAATTTAGCCATTACAATGACAATACCTCCCAGTACCTCCTACCATGCACAATATGACACGGACGATGCCATCGATAATAGATTAATGGCATCTTCAATCCTAGGTCGGATAAAGTCTGGGTATTTCTCTCGGTCTGTTGCCATACGTCAAGCTGAGGCTCTTTGTGAGGATCCTGGGCCACCTCCTGATGGAGGCCTGGTCGCCTGGTCGCAGGTTTTCGCCGCTCATCTGACGATTTGGAATACATGGGGATATGTCACTGCGTTTGGCGTGTTTCAGGAATACTACGTAGATATACTGAAGCGACCAGCCTCCGATATATCATGGGTTGGTGGCATTCAGGTCTTTCTGCTATTTTTTGTCGGGACATTTTCAGGCGGCGCCGTCGATGCAGGGCATTTTCGGGTGACATGGATCGCCGGTGCAGCGTTCAATGTATTGGGAATCTTCACGACTGCCATGTGTAAAGAATATTGGCAAGTCTTCCTGGCACAAGGGTTATGTATGGGCTTGGGCTCTGGCCTCATGTTTTGCCCCGTTCTGTCACTCCTGGCGGCTTACTTTACCAGTCACCGATCTTTGGCAATCGGGGTGGCAGCTGCAGGATCTGCGACCGGTGGGATGGTATTCCCTGTGGTGGTTTCAAAGCTCCTGCCTCGAATTGGCTTTGCATGGACGATAAGCGTGCTTGGATTCATCACACTCAGCATGCTTCTTGTGGCCCTGACGCTGCTACAACCGCGGCTTCGTCCTCGCAAGTCGGGCCCATTCGTTGAATGGGCATCATTCAAGGAGCCACCATACTTGTTCTTCAGTGTCGGCATGTTTTTCAATTTCTGGGGCTTATATGTGGCCTTCTTCTATGTGAGCAGCTTCGGGAAGCAGGTTGTTGGTTTGGACTGGGAGGGATCCATCCATCTGCTGCTGGTAATGAATGGAGTCGGGGTCTTTGCGAGAGTTGTTCCAAATTTCCTGGCGGATCGATACACTGGCCCCCTTAATCTGTTGATTCTCTGCACATTGCTTTCGGGCATGATGCTCTTCTGTTGGATTAGTGTGGAGAACCCGGTGGGATTGTATTTCTTCGCAGCGTTCTATGGTGCCTGCGCCGCCAGCGTCCAGTCGCTATTTCCCGCAACCCTGACCACTTTACCCACAGACTTGTCCAAGATGGGGGTCAATTTGGGAATGGTCATGACGATCATCAGTATCCCATCGTTGACAGGCTCGCCAGTTGCAGGCGCACTGGTTACACTCGGCGGAAACAGTTGCCTTTACGCCCAGATCTTCGCCGGTGCCTCGATGCTTATTGGAACGATAATGATCATAATATCTCGTCTGTACATAACTGGCTTAGTGTTGAGAGCGAAAGTGTGATACAAATTTCTTTGGCAGCCTCCTCATTCATGGATATAGTGCCCTTCTTTGCAATTACGCGTCTTGCACGGAGGGTCATGGAATCCGGGCTTGCATGGCTTCGTAGGTAGCTATTATTGCCAGAGTTCGACTTCTCGTATTGCCATGAATCTCTTGTTGTCCATTTACACACAACAGCGCAGTCGGCTATCTGGACCATATTCTACAAGCAACTCTGGCATACTTCCAGAGCAGTGGGGTTGAAAAGTGTACATCGTTCCTACAGGGGCCAGGAATAGAATTTCTGGTTGACTAGAGTCGCGTGAATCCCTGTTGCGCAAGCCGCTGCTGATTCTTGATGTTGTCCAGCTTAAAGATTCTAAATGTCTCTCTGGCGATTTTGCATCCCCTTTTCCCGCAACTGTCATTTTCAGCGTCTTCATGAGACTTCCAATCGCGGTGGTGGTCATGGCCGGTGGGCTACTACTACAGGGAAACGCATAATAAACAGGACACTGCACTAGAATGAGTAAACATTTCCATTCTACACCTACGGTAGAGAGGGAAGGTGAGAATATAGCAGGGGGAAATCAAAATCGCCGATGTATACGTGGTCCATCGAACCAACATCTAAGCCAGACTGCGCCAGAAAGTCATGGGTTTCTGTCTCAGAAAGTGAAATCTCAGTCGCCATGTCTAGAAATGTGGAGGAGCTGATTCGCGGAGTGAGGCCCAAGGAATCTCGGTCCTCTGATCCACGGATGCAATGGTGCATACTGTGAGTTGTTGGTGGCATGGGTGGAGCGTTCACGTCGGGGGTACCGTGGGGTGGGCCGCCGCTAGATATCCGATTAAGGATGCATTGGTGTATGCGCTCTACGCACTCCCCAAGGCCGGTTGTAGCAAGGTTACCACGCTCTCTTAAAGTCCTAAATATCTCAATCGATGTTTCGATAGCCGCAAAGTCCGTCTGGCTCCCGAATGGCAGTAAGCTAGATGCGCTCAGAATCAGCGTCGCGCAGAAAAGAAACTGTGGATGAGAGTATCCATGCACTGGCACAGATCCCCTCGTCCATTCGTCCACTACTATGCGATATATTTGGCGAGCAGCATCCTGGCATGCTTTGCTGATCGTTACTATGGCCGATGGTAGATTGCCTGGGCCTGCCGGATAAGTATCTTGCGGGCGGGACTTGAGCACCAGCATCAGAGCATACATTATGACAGGTCTCGTTGCAATAATAACACACTGTGCTGGTTAAATAGTGATCAATCGTCCTGTGGGTAAGTAGTACATACATAATAAAACTGCAGATGAAGGGTTGTGATCTGGGCTTGATGCCTTGACCCGGAATGTAGCTCTATCTCTGGCGGTAAAGATTGTGCCCATTGCTTCAACTCGCGTAGAACATGCTGCGCTCGTTGCAGAAACCCCATCCCCGACTGCCTTCGGCGATATATTCTCGTCGTAATATCGCCCACGATCTTGGCAAGGCGCAAGCTGGCTACGAAGGAGACCGTCTTAGTGTCTGCTGGGGGCTGATCGTCATCATTCCAACCACATGGCATATCCACATATATGTCATCATCCTGAATCTGGAATGGAAGGCTGAGTTTTAGTGACCAAAAGCGGTCGAATATGTAGATTGCCCACCATAACCGTATGCGGTGCTGCCGCTTGGCGGCACAGATGTCTGGATGCGGTGGCAGGTTGTGACCCAAGCCCATGCTCATGGCAAGGCGCAGTGCATTGCCTAACAAACCATATGCTGAATGCCAGCGGTTCAAAAATTGGCAGAACAATGCCTTGGACAAAGCCAGGAAATAATCATGTCAGAGCTGAGTATGCCCATATGCAAGGGGGACTTTACCAGTAGTAAAAGGCTCTCAATGAGCGTGACAGAAGGCCTTTCTGGCATTATCACAATGCATGCCATTGCCCGTGCGTAGTATGCAGTGCCTGGTACCGGGGCACCAGTTTTATCAGCACCAGGAGAAGAGAATGCTTCTCCTAGTGCAAACAGGGCAAAAAGCTTGCACTTTGTAATCGGATCATTGAAGTTGCTAGTTGAGTATATGTCTTGGATTTGCTGCATAATTTCTCCCCCCAGAAGAGAGTAAAATACGGGGTCCAGATGGTTCAGTGCGATCTTTACGAGTAAGCATGCCTGAGCCTGGCTAGGCCAGGGGACTGTCGTATCCATCAGGGATTTCAATACCGAATCTCCTGTGTATGCCTCCTGATCAGTCAAGATCGGATCTGAGCTACCCGTTAGGCACTGATGCAGGAGACCAGCAAATGCTGCCGAAGTTGCTTCTCCGATGTACATTGAAAAGCTTGGCGAGTTGCGCGGCCGAAGCCAGACATTATCCCTCATCAATGGGTTTGGGATATCAGGGTTGTGGTTCGGAAGCACCCCTTGGTTCTGGCTCCTTGACGTCTCCCCGATGCCGTCAAGGTGCTGATCCTGCCGTTGGGATTTCTCCTGGAGAAGCCGTTGGTTCTCGTCCAAGAGCTGCTCTAGGTAGCTAAAGTAGCATCGTCAGCGGTTGTCCTCACATCGTTCACATCAAAGAATCATAACAAACCTCTCGTTGATCCGGATCTTGCGATCGCGCGACACATATCTACACTGGTCACCCACCCCAGCCTCACGGCATTTGGCACACGGCTTGTCGCCGGTGCATTTAGTTTTCTGCGCATGGCACCTCGTGCAACTTCATGAAATGTTAACTCACCCGGAGATATGCCGACAACCTGCCACTGAGACTATTGGAAACACCTACGCAACATTCCTTTTTCTTGGCGTTCTGTGCTCGTAACTGGCCCGTCCGGCCATGGTTGGGGTACTCTGTCCCCGTTGCAACTTGCCTATCGGTGCTTGGACTTAACCTTCCAACAGATATGATTCTTCCCATACGACGAGGTGCACCGAGGTGACGGCTACAATGATCAGCCGAGTTAGCATTAAGGTTCAGTGACCCTCTTAATCGACCCCGTCACGCTACGGCCAGAATCCTGTTGGCCGAGTGGGTCGACTTCCGGTCTATCTTTGCTCTTCATTGGGTGCCGGGGAGCCTTGGCTGGCCTCTAGAAGAATGAAAGAGAATGAAAGTTCTATATATATCTCTCAGTCTCGCAGCTATTTTCTATATCATACTGACCTGTTTTGGTGGATATACCGCGACTAGAGTGGTGATAAGTATTAACCAAGTCCAATCAATTGTCTGTAGTTTCACAAAGAGAAATATCCCAATCAGTCGCGGTGGAGCGACACTCGTCATAGATTAATCGTAGGAAAACTATCCCACTCGGTAGCTTGATGCGTTATCAGAAGCCGAGGCACAGATACCCAAACGAGTGGATTCGCCACTTTTCATTCGCCGGTTCTGCTCCAGTTTACGTTCCATGGGCAATGCAACCCAATTGTGCTTTGTAGGAACTTAAAAAAAATCCCGCTGGTTTATAAGCACTTGGCCATTAGTGACGTGGGCCTCACTTGCGGATGGAGGGCACGCACTATTGCCGTTGACGCGACATGGTCGGCATCGGACGGTCTCTTTTTTCTGACCCTTCTTACACGGAAATCTCTGGCGTTTGATGATCCACAGCAATATATCTTCCGAAGCCTTAAGCTGTGGCTATGGACAACCCGTCACAATGCGCTCGGTTCGCATCGAGCCGACTACATTCAGACAAGAACCACGCTAGTGTGAATAAACGCACTGGAAACCAGGAGAATAGGCGAGGGGCAGCAAAGTACCGTGGTATCACCGAGGTAGGGTCGGCAAGTACACAAGATCACTAGCTGGCTGTTCTAAATGTGGTGGCTTTAGCATCGTCGAATCCAAATGCGTGAAGCACAGCGAAAGTATCGTTTTAAGAAGGATGCCACAATCTCCGTATTACAGCATAGAAACGCCGAATTGGAGAGCACACTGACCGCTATGGGATGCACTATTGAGAAACTTCAGGACCAAGTCACCTCCCTGCAGCAAGTGGACCATAGGGTGGAAGACATGACGTCGCTGAGAACTACCGTTGAACAGCTCCGAGCCATCATCACCAACGCACAACGGCAGTCAGGCAGTGCACTGTGCGTGGATGGGCGTTCTGATATTCATCATGGTTACCGAGTACATTCAACACTGTGGCAGACGACCCCTGGGGAGCAACGTTCATCACGCCCAGTATCAGCATTAGGGTATGAGGTAGTGAATGAGTAGGTAATCAGTGGAGGTTTGAATTCTGGGCTTAGATCTTATCACAAATAAGTTCATTAGGCGCTGAAACCCCCTGTGGCTCCAAGCGTTGTATTACATTTCACACCAGCTGGCTACAAGAATTTCCATTTACGTATAGAGACCCTATAGGTCTAACATCGCATTTTCCTAGATACATAAAGCGTTCTCAACTCTAGCTATGAAACCATACCTGCAAAGCGGCAAGTGTAAATAAACTAATCCATATTCAGTCGTGGTTTAGCTTGCATTGCGCCAGTCCATAACGAACCCGGATTCAGCCTTTGTGGATAAAGCTGCAGCATTTCATGGTATACCTCATCTGCTGTCGTGCTTTGCCTGATGACTCGTTCAAAGTCTACTAGATATTGTCTGGTCTCCACGACAGCGGATGGCGCAAAGCCGGCTTTGGGATCGCCGTGACCTCCCACCACGGCTTTCGGGCCAAGTGCAGCAATTTTGTCAAGGGCTGCTATCCATGCCAGACGTGCTGCCTCGGTTTCAGTCTCTCCGAGATATGGGTGGGTGTTGTTATAGACCGCATCACCCGCTACCACCAATCCAATGGAGGGCACCCAGAGAACAGTGGAGTTGTCGCAGTCAGTGTGTCCCACTGGTATAACAAGGAGTCTCTCGCCCTCCAGTTCAATGTGATCATCCGGCGTAGCGTCTGCAGGGTTAAGATTGGTCGGTATCTGCCCCGGAAAGAGTTGGTTCCAAAAGCCCTCCACTCGGGAAGGGGCTGATTCGGCCATCATTCGTGAGATAACCTCCGGTCGCGCGATAATTTTTGCGTGCGGAAAACGCTTCACGACGATCGAATTTCCAAAGAAATGGTCACCGTGTCCGTGGGTGACATAGATCGTAGTGAGGACTTTACCGCTAGCAGCCACCCAATCCACGAGGGCTTCGGCAGCCTCGACCGTCAACTGTGTATCGACCAAGACAGCATCTCTCTTGCCGTATATCAAGGTTGACGTTGTCGGGACCCATTTTAAATCGTCCTGACCCGGCGGGGTGGATCGATTTACCCCTGGACGTTTGCTGTAAAAGACTTTGAACTCAAGTCCCATGATGAAGACGAAGCAAAAATAAACAATGGAATATTCTGGAACAGGGGGGCACTTCGGTGATCCAAGTTGAGAGCAATATAAATTTCACAGTCGGTCAATGCTTGACAAGAGGGCTTTTCCCGTTGGTAATATACGTGCTTCCCGCCCAGCGGACCTCGGACGGATGGATGATGATGCATCAAAAAGATGTATTATCACCTAATCAAGAAGGTCCTAACATAACTAGTAGATTAGAAAAGCATTTCAGTACAATAGTTAACTCATACAAAGATTTGTAATCACTCTTCTAACTTGGCGTTCTATGCTTCAAAAAATAATGATAATTCGGGTACAAACTACTACTCTCTAGACCTCATCTATTGTACACTCTGACAGCTCTAGTATTAGAACAATCTGGACGGCCTGGTAATATATTGATGCTAGGTTCATTAAGATTCTTGCTCTACTAAAGTTTCTGCAAATGGCTCTCAGAAATCCTTATGAAGACGGCAATATAGAAATATGCATGGGAATGATTCAATTGAGATGAAACAGATATCAGTCATTTAGCACGTTATTGTAGGCAACGTTATTTTCTCACTACTATATCCTACTAGTAAGCGATGAGATACAAGAGATATCTCACTAATTGATACAAATGTAGAAAAGGGCTATATGCATGGATGAATAACCTCTCGACGTAGTATTTATTCTTATGTGTTTACCAAAGACGGTCGACAGGCAATCCAGAGGTGATGGCCACTATGCATTAAGAATAAAGTCAACACCAGAAACGACATCGCCTATAAAGTCGCCACTTGGTGGAGGGCATCCGAATGCCCAGAAAACATGTGGCAGTCCGTGATATTGGTCAAGTTTTACCGGAACCCTAACAGCGTACAATTAGTCAAGGTATGTGAACCAAATGGCAGGGGGTAGCAGAGGTGAGACTTAGTCCTTACCCAGCCTGTTGAAGAGCATTAGCCATGAGAATACCATCGTCCCGTAGAGGATCTATTTCGCAGACGGCGATGTATGTCGGCGGAAATAGGTTCAAGTGTTGACTGAGAAGCACAAAGACACCTGGGTCATCTTCCTTTGCTTCTACCGATTCTAGGATGATCAGTATTGATCACCAGGCTCCACACATCCATACAAGAGACCCATACCTAAGAAGGTAGCCATAGCATGTGCTGTGTTGACTGGTCCATCAGCGCACTCCTGGTGAGACTGATGGCTGTCCGTATGATGTGAGGGAACATTCTCGTGGTGGACAGTGAGAGGTACTAGCGCAGCAACGCCTTTTATTTCAGATCGTCGCCCTTGCTCAATGAGCAAATGTGCGGTTGCTAGAGCTAGATTCCCACCAGCGCTTTGACCGAAAGTAAAATAGCGACTAACATCACCACCGATAGTGGATGCGTTACGGATTGCCTGATTGGAGTAGAGTTGGTTAACTGGAGTTCTCTTCTGCGCTGGAGATGATCTTCTACTACATACCCAGTCCCATGCAACCACTGCATCCTCGATCTGGGCTGGGGATTTGTGTTCGGGTGCCAGTCTGTACCCAACAGAGACAATTATACAGCCATAGCGTTCAACAACCATCCGACAAAAGGGATCTTCGGAGTCTAAGTCTCCACAGCAAAAGCCGCCACCGTGGAAGTAGAGCCCGACCGGGACAGGTTTCATTTGTTCAAGTGGCTTATAGATCCTGACTGTTACATTCTGGTTCACAGTTATGTCTTCTGTTGATCATGTTAGCAGCGTTCATTTGGACTGGCTACACTAGAGATAACCTACCCACATGCACAGTTGGGGTTGAAGGGCTTGTGACATTTGCTTGTTCTGCGAGGGCGCGATACTGGTCTCTCATGGCCAGTGCGTCACCTACAAGCTGAGGGCGGCACCCCAACGTCTCCTCAATCTATCTAATATAAGAACGAATACTTCCACGTTCCTGAGTATTGACTAACCTTGGCCCATTCACCAGCTAAACGATCTTCCATAATGATGTATACCCGTAGTTAACGCCTGTGACAGTATTTCCTTTCGGTAAGCAATGTTTCCTAGTAACTTTAGGAGCATGCGTCTGTACTATTTATATACGTCACTGCTATATGATGAGTTATTGTTAGCCGAGGGATATTAACTGGCATCACTGCGCATGATGACGAATCGCCTGTGTTAGCGTCATTAGTAGACCAATAGAGTCAATAATAACGAGGACAGACGCTGGTTCTATCGTGAAATTGCACCTGATCCGCATTATGTGTAGATGGAATTTCCATACGTCGTGTGCTCCCAGCCATTGCAAGGACTAGCCACTATAACACCCCTGGCTGAGGCTGTGAAAGAGCCACTCATTATTTTCTACGCATACAGGCTAAGATTGGTGGAGTTCGGCCATATGGTATGACCGTGGCTCAGGCCGAAAAAGATGACATTGTGTTGCCGGGAAGTGAGGGTACGCCCCACTGGTGCACACAACCATTATTGGCAAGAAGAGAAATGCCGAAGGACAGGAAGCCATTGGGATATCTCTATAAAAGGGCAATGGATCCCAATGATTTGGGGTGTTTGTGATTACCCTCTCGAAGTGACCTAGCTACAAATCCCTTCCCATGGCAACAAATGAGATTTCCTATCGTTATGGACAAAAAGAGGACAGCGAAGCGATTTCCGAATTAGGGGCCCGTGTCTTTAGGGCATCCTTCGCATCATTGCTGCCACACGATGACCTGTCAGCTTACCTCCGCGAGTCATATGCACCTACAAGCATCGCTGCCGATCTACAAGACCCTATTGTTACCTTTGTGGTCGCGGTACGAGACGGCGTAATAGTCGGGTTCCTCCAGCTGCGATGTGGCGCCTCTACGAGTTGTATTGAGGGAGTGGAAAACAAGGTTCAACTACAACGGCTTTATGTCAGTGAAAGCTGTCAAGGGCTGGGGATTGGAAAACATCTGCTCGCACGAGCGGAACAGGAGTCGAGGGGCATGGACGCTGGGAGCATTTGGCTAGCATCCTGGAAGCCAAATGCTAAAGCTGAGCGACTATATGAGAAGATTGGATACAGAAAGGTCGGCCAGATGACGTTCATGTTGGGCGATGTCAAGTTAGACGACTGGGTCATGATAAAGTCGATCTGAAGGATAGAGCGACGAATAGACCGAACTGCACGGCCTTTCAGGATATTTGAAGGAATATGATCGGCACCGAAGTTTCTATGACCATAAATATGTCTTCTGTAGGCAACAGCTGTGCCTAATCTGTGCCTTCTACAGACCCTAGAGCAACAGCCCATCCACGTTAGAAGTCCTAAGCACACGCTACACCATGTTGCTATCCTGGAAGCCTTCTTAGGTCTATAGATGCATTCCACTACACATGGGAATAAAAATTTGATTTTACGTCACAACTGGCGTTCGGGTCTGCTACGAGAGCTCCCCAATGGGATTTCAGATTTAATGTTCGTATCGATGATTCTACCACGCTACGGCCAAGTTTCATTTCGCCGACCCGCGGATTTCCTACTCCACCGTGGGGCAAGAGCGTCATCTCGTGCTTCCTCGGATTAACCATAGAATACATTTCATTATCTGTGATTATAGTGACTGTCGCAGAGATCTGCAGTGAACGTTTCCAAGCTCACTGCTACCTCGCAGCCCTACTATCTCGATGAGCTTCCTCTTCAGGAACTTTGGTTTCGTAGAAAAGAAGCAGAATATGAATTGCAGGTCTACAATTAACGGTAATTGTAACATAAAGAGTGCAGGGTTGCATACGGGTGCGAGGTTCATTCTAATGCCAATATGTGATCCTCCTTCCTTCACAGAGTACCCTCATCAATCTCAGGATCTTTCGCACGAACTGATATACATCAGGCCTCATATCAATGCCGGAAAGTAGGTTTCGTATGTCAAGATACGGCAAGGAATGGTTACATATATAACTTGGCTCCTTCCTTAATGACCTTTGGCCAAATTCTCGAGAATCAGTTGCCTGGCGCGTTCCTCATCACCGTTTACTCGAGCCTTGGCATCCTCCATCGTCTTCCGGAACTTTTGGTTCGTCGAGTGAATGACATCCAGCAGACCAGTGGGCCCGAAGTTTTCATTGAAGGCGAAATGATGAAAGTCGTGCTGCAGGTTACACGGCATCCACGGGATATTATAGCCAGAGTGGGTACAGATGGTGCCGAATTCAAGAAGCAGAAGGGTGAAGACCGCCTGGGACCAATGATGCCGGACCAGTACAATGCCTAGCATGTTGGGGAGTAGATTGGAACAGAGATGCTCGGTCATGGTGCAATAAGTGGACGCCAGCCCAACGGGTGCCGTGAATTCGTGGTGTTGCTTGTGAAAAAGTGGGTAGAGTAACTTGGAATGGAATGTGCGATGCACGTAATAGAATCCCACTTCAGTGCAGAGGATATCCCAGAAGATAGTCGCGATCGTTTCGGCGGTCGACGGCAAGGCTGCCGAGCGGACTGGCATTAATGAGGTTCTCATCGAGGCCACGATAGTCAAAGGCAGAGCCACCAAGACCTGATTTCGGAGCGAGATCCATGCAATGCGAAGATAGGCTGGCCCATCAACCCTCACAAAAGGCTGCGTTTTATATTTGAACAGCCACTTGGGCCATCCAGTCAGGTCGGGGACAGCAAAAATGGCCGCCCATAACCAGAAGAAGACCGACGTGAGAATGAAGGTTCCCCATAGATTGACCATGTATTCGCCGTACGTGTGCTCAAGGTGATCATAGAACCAGTGGCCGATGGCCGAGTTGTTGAAAGATACAAACAGAGCGATCAGTGCGGCATACACAGCCTGAGAGCGGATGGAACCGTTCGCGATCGACGAAATCGAATATGCGAACCGCTGGCTCTGGGGAATTGGTCTACCCGAGAGGTCAACGGGCACGGGGCGGTTTCCCTTAGCACCTAGGGCACGTACAGCCGGGGAGTCTGCGCCAGACATGGAGCGTATTGGCGCTATAATCTAATACCGATCAAGATTCGTTAAACGGCTTTGCTACGGGAGCCATCTCAATCTTCGTGGCCAAGCCCCGTTTATGTATGCCTGGCATTTGCCGCACATGCTAATGTCGTCTAGCTGGACCGCGGTAAATCCGCCGTGGTTTCGTGCAGCGATGCAGGGTCTTAAACCAAAACGGTAGACCTTGCGATCTGCAGATCGAAGGAATAGTATCCCCGTCATGTTCGTGTATAGGGCTAGCCCAATAGATATTGTGCTTCTGGAGGAAGTAGCGTCTCCATGCATAGAGGATCCATCACTTAAGCACTCAAGTAGAGACAATGAAGGCAGAAATGGAAATACTAAGTCTTCTCCTAGTCTAATCCTTGTCTCACCTATAGTACAGGGTTGATTGTGGTTTTGTATGCACCATGCTCCTTTGTGAGGCCCTCCATTCTCACCAAACAGATGTCTGAACACCGCACGGGCGCACAACCCTGGATGATTCATGTAGCGGTATATTGTCATGTACCTGACACTAATCTCGAGTGTAGATGCGTCCTGAAGAGGCGAACAACGTGCCAGCAATCGGCTGTAGTGCTCTCTATGACCAGGAACCTGTTTCTACGTCGCTACACCTTTTCGGAGGAGTTATATCCGTAAGACTCAATAATAGGAAACAGACGTGATTATGGCAGTTGTGTGTTAGTCTACCACCCCGGCTAGATACAAAATCGAAACAATGAGGACTGTTCCATGGCAGGACAAATGTACTCCCGCTAAAGGACGGAGGCGTCCTTTCTTGCGAGGATGTTTTCTGTCTTGAAGACGACAGCATCTCTTGAGAGAAATGGGGCTAGCAACGCGGTGTCCCAGTAGAGCCAGACCTCCTTGTATTGCAACCCATTTACGGTACCCTCCACATCAGCAGGCCCAATCCGGCAGATCCAGCTCAAAGGAATGCTGACGGACGGGCTGTCTGTCATGTTCTCTGGCATCCAGATATTCCGCACGTTCTGGGAGAAGATGGTACTGCTTCCATCCTCGTTGGTGATTTCGTACACATTAATAAAATCGTGTCTCATTCGCCGAAACTTTCCGAACAGCTGCTTCATCCATTCCCACATCTCGTCCCCTCCATTGTACTGGGCATTGTTTTGGTTGTGGAATACGGCATCTTTGGCATAGAATCGTGTGCCTGATCCATGGTTGAAGCCATTTGCATCGACGGTATCAACGTAGTTCTTGAAGAACTCTTGTGCCGGAGATTGAGGACCATGCTCGATCCAGTCCGTACCGGAGAGGTGATGACGAAGCTGGGGCATATCTTTAGAATTATCGCAGCAGACCTATTCTGTCAAAAGCCGTCAGTCTTATAAACCACCAATCGACCCCCCCCCCTTCCGGGGGAGGCACCCGTGCTTACCGTGCGGCGTCAAATTCTGTCGCTCACAGGGGTGAAAATATAGATGTGACCACTAAACATTATTTACATCCTCGAATGAAATATTTAAATGTTTCTGCGCACTCATGCCTATTTCGTGGTTCCTCGGCATTCATAGTTTAACGCGCCGGACGATGTGTAAACCACCCTTGCCGAGGCCATGGATCACTCAACATCCGCCGGACGCCTCAGCATCCAACGTCGGGCGTTATAAAACCCGCGTAGTCCTTTTCCAAGACGGATACATTGCTTGTTTGTATATTCCAAGCTGCTACGCATACTTGGTCGATCGAACCCTCTGCCCCAACTATGCTTATGCCACGCCAAGATGTCGAATTCCGTGCCTGCGATGGAACGATTCTCCGTGGGTGGCATTACCCAACAAGTGAAAAGAGTCCGTGCATAATAATGACCCATGGGGTACGTTAGAGTGTCTACTCCACTGATCTTGAGCATTCACCTGACCGTATTAGCTCGCAGGAATCCGTCACTTCCTCCTACCCCCGTTCGCTGCCCGATTCCAGGCAGCCGGGTTCGCCGTCCTGCTTTACGACAACCGCAACTGGGGCGACAGTGACGGGGAGCCTCGCCAGGAATCCAACCCGGCCCTGCAACAAACAGACCTCTATGATGCATTTAACTATGCGGTGACGCTTCCGGGCGTGAACCCTGACAGAATCGCGTATTGGGGAACGAGCTTCTCCGGGGGTAATACTATCTATGCGGCCGCGGTCGACAAGCGTATAAAAGCAGCCGTGGTGCAGGCGCCCGCCGTCTCTGGAGAGACGCGCTCCTTGGCATTCAAGGACCGCATTCCGGCCATATTCGAGGATCGCGCTGGTATCTCTGCTGGTGGGGAGCCTGGTAAGATCCCTTGCATTGCGGGTAATCTCGAGGAGGCCCAGTCTGGTTCTGCCGCAGTCCTGTTTCCCGATCTACATGCATATGAGTCATTTGATGGAATTTACGAATGTGGTGGACGATGGGAGAACTGGGTTACCCAGCAGACACAGCTTCATATGCTTGAATTCGAAGCACAAGCCATGATACATCGTATCTCTCCCACCCCCCTGCTTATGGTTATCCCGGGAGATGATGCAACCGTACAGACCTCCTCTCAGCTGCAGGCGTTCGGCAAGGCTCAGGAACCAAAAGAACTGTGTTTCTTGGAGGGAGCGGGCCACTTTGACATTTATCGTGGAAAGTACTTTGAACGGAACATTGCCGTTCAGATTGACTTCTTAAATCGGAGGCTACGGGACTGAGGTTTCAAAGGTTTTGCAGCAGTACCTGGCCACCATGTTGCCAATGACCAAGCTTAGGGAATGTCGTGATATTTTTCTGCGTGTACTCGGCGACAATCTGAATATACATTGTAACTGTGCATTGGAGTTGCATATTTGATAGTAGACTACTTTCACCGTGGCACACACCAACCTCCTAGTCTCGTGACCAGCGCCAGGAGAAATATGGAATACACGGTTAGGCGAATGCCCTGAGGAAAACACTGTGCCCATTCTCACTACCAATAGGTTGATCATGAGTGACAGTCCCCGTCCTGACACGGTTATATTTTTCGCCACTGTACTCCAAGCAAGTATTATACCCGTTGAACTCGTAAATGAACGTTCAACTGCGGTCCGACAATACCTCAATCTAACCGATCAAAATGTCAGTCATTTATCGCCTACGTAAAAACAGCAGAAACTTCGCGAAAGGTTAGTGCATTCTCCTGATTGATCTAGCAACTTCCCCATCGCAGAAGGACGTATGACAATATCAAATCGGGACCTACCGAGGAGCAACGTTCGAAAGGTTCAACCGCCGACTTGGAAGCCCTTGCGAAGATACCCAGTTCTGCAAGTCCGATATCATGAGAATGAATACATCGCGGATAGAAAACTATACCTTAGGCGTCACGTGCTGAACGATTCTCTGTTTAATAACCGATCCCTCCCGCTTCCCGCCCATGAGCGATCGAACGTTGCTCTCCGGCCATACTATAGCAAGTCAACATCGTATAAAACGGACCGGTTCTAAAAGTGGCCGACTATAGCAGCGATGAGCATCTGATCAGCCACCGGGTAACCCTCAACCCTG
Source organism: Aspergillus bertholletiae (assembly GCA_009193595.1). NCBI lineage: Eukaryota > Fungi > Ascomycota > Eurotiomycetes > Eurotiales > Aspergillaceae > Aspergillus > Aspergillus bertholletiae. The sequence continues at coordinate 114,345 of ML736162.1, forward strand.
GTAGGATCCAGCGGCTCAAAAAGGCCTACACCCAAAACGTAAAACCCCGGAGAGCAAGCCGCTCTAGGATCAGGAATGCCACCAGCGATATCGACCAACGACATTGTGTCGGCCTTACTTTGTGACCTGAGATGGCTTCCGCTACCCAGGGGTTCGGTTGGACGGCAATATCCGGGTTTCCGTGGCCTGCCGGTGCCCACGGTGGGACTGAAAGACAAGAGGATATGAAAAGAAATTATGCGTAGTCCATCGCTTTTTGTTTTCTCTATCCGCGGCCTCGTTCGCTCCAGGTGCTCGGTCTCGCTTAGCTGCTTGAGATATGACATGGCGATCCCCCGCAATGTATCTCTGCGATAAAAATCCCGGTTGGCTATTTCAAGGTCAGAGACAGGACGGTTCTTATCGTTCGGATATTGGACACGTGTGCAAAGACACACACCAATCGCAGCATTTAGATTGGCAATCTGCAGAACGACAACAGCGTGGCACGCTAGCGGCGAATGCCCCATATCAACGGACCACTCCAGGTCCACCGAACGGCCCATGACTGTGGGTTGCGGAATACCTTTTTTGCACATACGTTCAGCAAAACATTGAACTCCATCATGGACGGTCTGGCGGATATTTTCCACCTCACGAAAGAGGTTCCTGGTTACGCACAGGACTCTTTGTGGATCGAATCCGCGACCTCGGTCCACTGCCTCGGTCCAAAGCACTTGGGGGATCTACCACAACAATACAAAATAAAAAAAAAAAAAAAAAAAAAAAAAAAAAAAAAAAAAAAAAAAAAAAAAAAAAAAAAAAAAAAAGCATTACACCAAGAAAAACAAGAACCAAAAAAGAAAAAACCCCTTTCCGCATTACCGATATTCTTCCAGAAGCTCCTTGACCCTGCATCGCGGCCCAAGCATCAGTCGCTCACTAGTCCAACGCCCCCAATCCGGTCCCCCAACGGACATTGGAAGACTCGGCGATGGCCTCCAATACGACCAGGCGTCGAACTGGCATCCGATTATAACCATCCAGCCACACGACGATTAGGGCCTTGGCCCATGCGACACAGCTTCACTCCATAGGAAATCCGCCGGCTCTGGCAGGTGACCAGCACGCCCCAATCGTTAGCGTCTGACCGTAGCTCGCACGCGATCTATACGGTACATACCGACTTCAGGCAGGGTTACATCAGGGGGATATTGCGGCCCACATAGGGCGGGATGCGTTATCTCGCATACATTGTGGGATCCAACCACTGGATAACGCCATTTATAGTGCCAAGCCCTAACTGCCTTAGTCGTAGTGCTTACCTTTAGGCGACGGCCAAGTGCAAGCTTATCTGTTCTCCGCCTCGCTTGATAGGCTGGTGGTTTGATATAGCCAGAATCTTGCTCCGGCGTAGTCTCTCCAGAACTGGTTAGCAGCGGCCACCCCGCTTCATGGACAATGGCCATAGTTGCATCCTGCCTTTCTCCCAGGGGGAACGAGCGGTGGCCCTGCAGGAAATATAAAGACTCGTCCAACACTCTGGTGATCCCGTTCCCAACTCAATCGCCTGCACTTATTATTATTATTCTTCTTCTTCTTCTTCTTCTTCTTGGGGTTTTAATTTCCTTTTGTTTTTTTTTTTGTTTTTTTTTTTGGTGGGGTTACACTCCGTGACTGGTTGGTGTGCTGTTCTGTAGGCACATCCCCAGAATGGGTAGGTCTCTCGATTCCCGTCCGCGTTGCCTCCGCCTGGCTGGGGACGGTATGGTTAACCGCTCTTGCAGCTTCCACCGCACCTTATGACGAGAAGTCCGACATCCCCGCGGTAGAGGTAGTGGCGCCTACCGTGAGCGACTACGAAAACACTCCCACCGATGAAGAGTTGGAGACGCTGCGTCGAGTGCCAGGCAACCTCCCCATTGTAGCCTATCTCATCTGCGTGGTTGAGTTCTCCGAGCGTGCATCCTACTACGGTGTGTCAGGTCTGATCTCCAACTTTGTCAATCGCCCATTACCGGTCGGGGGCAATGGCTACGGGGCGCCCCCACGGGGGACGCAACAGACGGCTGGCGCGTTGGGCATGGGCACGGTCACGGCCAACGCCGTCAACCAGTCCTTCAGTATGCTGGCGTATGCCCTGCCCATGCTGTTTGGCTACCTGTCCGATGCCCATACGGGTCGCTTCAAGATGATCTTCTGGGGTGTCTTGGTGTTTGGTGTGGCTCACGTTCTGATGGTTGGCGCAACCGCACCCACCCTCCTGGCCCATGGGACTGCCAAAGCGCCCTACTTTATCTCCTTGTATATTTTGTCGGTCGGCGCCGGTATGTTCTCCCTCCTTTCTCACCGTGGTGAGGCCCCGCATTGATGATCCATCCTAGCCATGTTCAAACCCAATGTGTCCCCCCTGCTGCTCGATCAGATGCCCAATACCAAGGCGCAGGTCAAGGTCTTGTCCAGTGGCGAGAAGGTCATCGTCGACCCTGAAGTCACGACAGAACGGGCCATGCTCTGGTTCTATCTCCTGATTAATATCGGCGGTTTCATGCAGGTTGCCACCTCCTACGCCGAGAAGTACGTCGGGTGGTGGCTGGCGTTTATCCTGCCATTGTTTCTGTACCTTCCACTGCCCGCCCTGCTGGTAAGTCCCCGATGGAGCTATCCATGCCTGACTGGTTCCCTATACTCACCTCATGCCAGCTCTTTCTGCGCAAACGCCTCGTCCTCCGCCCTCCCGGCGGTAGTGACCTGCCTAATGTCGTACGTGTCCTGCGCATCTGTCTCAGTGGTGGCGGCATCCTCCGCATTGGCCGTCACGGTTTCTGGGACGCCGCGAAGCCGTCCGTCATCGCCGCCAAAGGCCAGAACATCCCGACACGATGGAACGACCAGTTTGTGGAAGACGTGCGCCGCACCTTCCAGGCCACGGGCATCTTCTGCTTTTTCCCCATCCAGTACATCAACGACAACGGACTGGGCAATGCCGCCAGCTTCTTGTCGACCATGTTGACGACCAACGGCGTGCCGAACGATGTCATCAGCAACTTCAACGCTCTGAGTATCATTTTCTTTGCTCCCATTCTGAACTATGGGCTCTACCCCTTGCTCCGCCGTTTTCATATCCGCTATGGCCCGGTGGCCCGCATCACGACGGGACTGCTCATGTCGTCGATTGGCGGCGTCGGCTACACCGTTCTCAACTACTACGCCTATAAGCTGGGACCCTGTGGCAAGTACGGCTCGTCCCCCACCTGCGTGGATGCCGACGGAGTTTCTTTGGTGGCTCCGATCAGTATTTGGGTATGTATTTCCTCCTCCTCTCCACTGGCCCGGGACCAGAGCTAATGTGAGGGTGACCGGGAATCATAGTGGATGGCCATCCCCTATGCCTTGGGGGGTATCTCTGAACTCTTTGTGAACGTCCCTGCCTACGGTATCGCCTACTCCCGCGCCCCCGCGAACATGCGTGGCTTGGTGTCCGCCATCAACCTGCTGAACACCGCGGTGGCGTATGCCATCGGACTGGCTTGCTCCGCCGTGGTCAAGGATCCGTACCTGACGTGGGTCTTCGGCGGTCCCTCGATTGTCGGAGCCTGTCTGGCGGGGATTTTCTATTTCCTATTCCGCCATATTGACCAGGAGGAGTACGTCCTCAGCGAGGATGCCCAGGCGAGTGCCAAGATTACTGACCACACGACCTCGGACACCCTGGACAACAATGCGGCCGCTCCCATCCATGAGATTACGGAGAATGAAGAGTTCGGAACCACCCGAAAGCAGTGAAGCAGTAATCACCCCCCCCCGCGAGCTGCAGTTCGCAACTGAACGCTGCCGGTGTCTAGTCTAGCAATGCATGCACCCTCGTGCGAACGGGCCACATTGGATGATCCATGGTAGTACTGAGCTCTAATGTAGTGCGATTCGAGGACTAGCAGCCTTGTATATCAGTTAATCTTTGTTCAATTCATCAGATCCATTTCTCTCTTTCTCTTTCTCTCTGCGTGTATCCGTGGAGATGTGTATGTATCGCTGTGTGCGTGTCCCGTAGGACTGTATGTATTTTGGTTGGCGAGGATATGGTACGGTACCGAACCGAACCCAGCCGTGTGTAAGTGTGGTGGTAAGTGGTGGTAAGTGGTGGCATGTGGTCCTTCGGCTGGTACCCGAAAGCTCCCGACCCACCGGAATTCCCCGGTGTCCCTCCTCCCGTCCCCTCAACGCTGGCCCCATTCACCTCCATCCCTCGAGGCCTAGAACAACGCCATTGCCTGGGTAGCCACCATCGATGATCCGTTTGCGATGGCGTCTCCCAGCCGAACGATCCCGCCATCGGTGATCCAAACCATCAACCAACTTGGATGGAATCTAGCCATCCACCAATGTGGCCAGCGAAATGTTTCGGCCGGGCTTGCCTTCTCTCCTCTATCAATCACCGTCGCACTGGCGATGCTCGCCGGAGGGGCAGACGACGCGACCTGTCACGCGCTATGTGACAAGCTGGGAGTGGATAGCCTGGACTCGTTAATACCAGTGCTATCAACCATTCAGGGTGCATTCCTCAGCGCGCCGGATAGGGGACCGCAGCTGACCAGCGCAAACGCAATGTTTACTGACCGCTCCACGGAGGTTGTCCCTACGTATGTCGAATATCTTCAACATTGTGGTGCATATTTGGATTGCAGTTTGCCGCGTTTGGCCGACGGGGTAGACGTTCTCAATGGGTGGGTCGCGAAGCAGACCAACGGTTTAATCCCGTCCATGCTGAGCCGTCAGACTCTGGCTCTAGCTCACATAGTCTTGATCAATGCACTCGTGTTCAAAGCCACATGGCAGACGAAATTTGATCCTGAAAACACCATCCCGGACTTTCCCTTCCATACGCCGAGTGGTCCAACCCGTCCGGTCGACATGATGTTCCTGGATCGCCCAGAAGTTCTGATCTCCGAAGGCAATGGATATACCGCCGCTCGGCTTCCCTATGCCTCCAGTGCCTCCTCATCATGGTCCTTTATCGCGTATTTACCGTCCGACGACAGTTCACCACTCGAGACGCTGCAAGTAATCCGCCGCGATGGGGCTCCACGCCACTTCGTACCCACAAAACTACGACAACTTGGCCTGCCCAAGTTTAATCTCCATGCCCAGGAGGAGATCGCAGAGACGCTCTGTCAGTTAGGATATCCGATAGCCGGAGAGTTTCCGGGAATTTCGAGTTATGCCCTGGTTCAGCATGTCATCCACAATGTTACTATCCTGTTGGATGAAAATGGTACGGAAGCCGCAGCGGCTACAGCGGTGGTCATGACCCGATCGCGTTCACCACGTCTCCCGAGTCTGGTGCTGGACAGGCCCTTTGTATTTTCCATTGTGGCGGAAGATATGGATTTGGTTGTCTTCACCGGTGTATTTTCCGTTGCGTAAACCCGCTACCTCAGATCTCTTGTGATATACAGCGGCCGAGAGCGTCATACGATTTGAGAATATACATCTCACGAAATAGCCCAAGGACGCCTACAGTTGCCTTGTGAGAATAACCTATCTTCCCAACTTTGCTGGTCGTCTATACTGTTCCTCTACTGTACTGGCCCACTCGGGATTTCCTCCGCGATCTGGGGGGTATGTTGTGCGTGTCCTATCAACGTGATACCATACTTGACGATCAGGTTTGTCATGAGCGAGCAAAAGAGCACCCCGGAAAATCGGTTTAATGGCCGCGAATTTACCCTAAAGACGGATACGACCCGTAGTGGCCCATGAAACGAGGTAGTTTAAGGATCTCACGTAGAAGATGCTGTACCGCTTTACATAAAATCGCACCCTTCCTTCCCACACGTGGCTGGGATAGGACATTGTGCAATCAACAATAAACACGGCGGATTGCACCATTTACAATAGCTACATGATAAGACGAGGAATTCGGGCTCGGCAGGTTGATATGGCAGCCGAGGTTCTCGCAATGACCGGACGGCGGGTCCATGAAGAAAGCACCCATTGGCTTCGCATCAAGCCAAAACCTTGCCTACTGCCACTTGGGATAACAAGCCGATGCCAAACCCTTAGGTAGGAGCTTCTTTACATACTCGGTAATGATCGTCCAGCCCACTTGGCCCTGTCGCTTAAAACCTCCAGGAAAGCGGTGGCTCTCCTGTACGGTCGCAGAGTCATCCAAACCGCGAGTGGTTTTCTCTCATCGAATGGATAGATTATTGAGGTTTTTTTTTTGGATGAGGGTTGCGAGAATGATTTCTGATGTCCAGAAACCAGGTTGTGACGGGCCCCACCGTGACCCACCCAATGATACGCATTGACCGCTCATATTTCCGTACCCACTTCATTTGGCTGGTGTTTTGTTTGTTTTTCTATCCTCTCCCTTAACTACAACTACCACTACGACTAATATACCTACTATATACCAATCCCATAAGAATCCTCGTCAGAAAGTCAGATTAAGCTAAACGCACGTTGCTCTCAAACACAGCATCGACCTTTCCAGGCTATCGTGCCCGGTGGTTTCGTACAACATGATGTCATATTCTGAGCGATGAAGCGGGAAATATATATCATGCTAGTCAATCGCATGCCCGCAAAAAAGCATTTCCAATTCTCCATTCAACGAAGGGGAAAACGCCAGTTGCTATGCCAAAGTAATGGATGCATGAAGCAATACAATTAGTGCTAAAACTTTGTACAGAGAAGAAGCGTCATAAATCAGGTATATCCCTTCCCCAAATAGCCATCCACCACGACCAGCATAGGAGAATCAGAGGGACGGCCTGCGGGGAATTTTTAGAGAGTGTGGTGAATCAATGGACGATAGATGGACAGCTGTGGTGACTAGAAACCCCTGGACCCATTGTCCTGTGGTTTCATTGAGTATGATGGTAGGTGTGTGAGATATATCGGGCAGTCAGGGCAGCTCGTCATATCTGTCCAACTGATGCTTATCGGAGTGAACGAGCTACAGGGTATATACGTCGCCATTCGCTATGCTTCTTCAGTCCTACCTAGATGGATGAGGGTGTTCGCCTCATTGGAGAGTGTCACAGAAACCGTGCTCCCTGGTATGATAAAACGGATATGCATCTGCTACGATGGTAAATATGAGGAAATCATAAAAACTATCTACTGACGGATTGGCTTCCGCACTGGCTGCTTCGAAGTTGATATCTGGTCATACTGAAGCACAATGAATCGGTAGAAGATTGCTTTACTAACCATTAACACGTAGGCGCTGGTGTCGTCGGCTCCCTATCTCTTTCTCGCAGAGCTGAGCTGAATGCGAAGCGATCTCGATGCTGAGATGACTGCATTACGATGATCGTCAGAAAGAACGTGCCGGAAAATACGCCTCTAGCACCGCTACGTATAGCTTTGCTTGTAGAGCTGGAATATGGTGTACCGGGCCCCAAGACGGCGATATCTTTCCGCCAAATACTTATCCCGATGATGAGTTCACTGCGTGACTAGTAGTGGGGGAGCCGGGTGCACGTCATTCCCAAGCTTTGGATAAGTCACTAGTCGGTGTCTATCGCTAGCCAAGAGAAATTTGAAAAGGCAACCAAGCTAGCCGTGTGGGATACCAGGTATCCGGATCGCTATAAACCACCCCTGCTGAAGAATCTCTCTCTCTGTCCAATTTCCTGGATCCCATCCTTGCAGATCTTTCTCACGTTCGCTATGGGATGGATGCCATCATGCCACGCATTCTAAACCTGTGGAGCTTGTTAAAATTCGACATTCACCGGCCGACCAGGATCGCATTCTTGGCATGCTGCACGGCAGATTTGATATTTGGTACCTGATTCTGAGAGTCATATCATTTCATGTCTTCAGTCTCCTGATGGTGCCCATCTGCGTGCAATGCGAACAATCTTTGCTCTTCTAGACCACCTGCAGTGGTGGCCACTATGTTGCAAGCCGGGAGCATCCTTTGCCTCTCCCCATATTTGCTGTGAAAGCTAGCCAAAGTATCCGTAAGCGCCGTAACCGCCTGGTTTAATAGCCAAAAGCGACATCGCATTCGATACTCTATCGATAGGTTCTAGAGTGAGTGGGGTGACCGTCCCCACCATGGCCGACTGTTCTGGGGTAGGGCAGATACAATATCACTCTCGCCATGTGGTTCATGGCTGGCGTGCTTGTCCTCACAGGTGAGATCCATGTTACATCGAGTGAACTGGTTTGCTGTTTGCAACTGTCGGTGGGCTGGTGACGAGTCCGATTGTGGGAACCATCCTGCAGGAAGGTGGTGGGGACTACCCTTATATGAAGATCCTTTCGTGTGGAATGCTCTCGGGGGGTACTCCGTACTCTGAACGGCATTTGTGGTTACCGCGTGGCTGGTTGGGACAGGTCGCAAACTGCGGGTGAAATTCTAATCGAGCATCTCATCTTGCTCCAGATACATCGCGACTTCCATCTCAAGGCTTCCTCCAACGGTTCTAGGCGACTTGTCAGTACCAATCAGGTCCTCTGCTCGACATCCTTTGCACTGTGCGCTAGTGGGACTCGACACATTCCATCGTCCAACTTGTGTGGTACCGTCTACGAAGGGACATACCCAGGCCCGCGCATACATTACCCTCTGCGCCGAATTCCAAACGGTTGATTCGGACAGGGATAGATAAATTAAACGTATCATATCGGCAAGGTAGAATCCTTGGCTCTCTAGGATACCCATTTGCCGTGACGTGACTTATCACAAGGAGGGCTTGATAGCCGTCATTCACGAATAACCCCCAACAATACAGGGCGAAAGACCATAGTGAAATCCACGCAAAGTCTTGACGATCAAAACTCAGACTTGGCGAAGTGTTGCAGGCTAGCGTCATTTGCTGATGGAGGTCCGTATAGAAAGTAAAATTGCCGGTCCGACCGGGACAAAAAAATCGAGATATCATAAACATGCAAAGACTGAGAGCAAAAGGGGTTGTTTGCATAGTTCGTCCGGCGCATCCTGCTGAACAAATAGTTCTACGTCCGTCGAAAATGGAAGGAATTACGGAGTAACGCGGTCGAGGCACTAACTCAGGATGTGGATGTGGATAATGAGAGGAGTGGATCTCATTCGGGCCCCAGATGCCACATCCTGATTGCCATGAGTGCCGCCCGGTAAATTGACCCCCTTGCGCGTGTGGCTTACGGGGATCGCTGATACCCACCGATGTGACTTTCTCGAAGCAACAATTTCACCCATTTCGCAACCGCAGTCTCACCGCTCGACTTGTATCATTTGGCGGAACCATGGGCTCCATGTCACACAAGATGGGTAGAAGTGAAAATGAAAAAGGAGGAAAAAAAAAAAAAAAAAAAATTAAGGACAGTCAGAACATCAGTGGGAACATGTCAAGCAAGGGTTCCCTTCCTGGCGCTTACCGAGATTGGCAATAGAGTCTGATGGGTCCACCATCGCTGGAAGATACATACACCTTTACAAATCAGCACAATACTGGCTTCGCGGTGTCGATGCAAGCTTCCATATGTCCTTCCGTGGACATTCTATGCATTGGTTCTCCTTCCTTGCCTGCAGAAGGTGGAATGGGGTATCTTCAGGGAGAGTGTGGAGGAAAAAAAAAAAAAAAAAAAAACACAAGGCAAAAAGAAAAAAGGAATAGGAAGCGGAAGGAGTGTCATGGGTCAGGATGGGAATGACTGGCAATGGGGTCTGTAGCCAATTGTCTTCCCTGACTCTTACGGAGTACCACATGGGTCCGACGAGGCAACCAAAAGTACGAGGGGCTCTTATGAAGTGTCAGAAACGATGAGGAAATCAGTGGTCACCATGTAACGTTTCCAAGGGAATTCATCTGCAGCTAGGGCTTAGGTCGGACACCTGACGATTCCGATTGGGTTGGGGCGGCGGACTGGTACGGCCCGACGTCTCCACCGGGGAGGATGAGGTTGTGAGTTTTCCCAGACCTTCCCTGAGGAAAGGAGCGATCCGTGCCACAGCCAGAGTGGGCAGATCATATGAGGGGAGACTGGATGCCTTCTCTCCCTCTCCATGCGCCCTAAGTAATCCGCCGAATAGGTAGCTCTTGCTGGAGGTAAGAATCATGACGCCACTACCTCTGGTGGCCCTGCCAGACTGCAGAATCGACGCCGTGGGCCTTTCCTAACATCCGGTTAGTCAATGGCACCGACTCGACCAGGATCTGAAACGCACTTCCGTCCACCGGTGGAGAGTGGCTCAGGGGTGACTTCGACCACAGGCAGCACTAGTGAACTTTACCCCGGAGGATCACAGGACACCAATGATCTTCAGTGCCGATCCCGTGGCGCGACAGAGCAGAAAAAGACACGCCCGTCTGCTGCTCAATAATATTTCCTTTGCTGTCCTGCGTCCTATTTGGAAGTCTGGAATCCCGAGCGATCGGTTTCTCTCTGGATGGCGTGTTTCGATCTTCCTGACCATCAAGCATGGCTTCCACCAATCCCAACGGAATCTTCAACAGTCTAGGCAAATTCTACGTATCCGTGGCCATTGTGTGGACGGTCGCGCTTCTCGTCGGCGCCGTCTTTCTCGTCGTCAATCGCCATGAACAATGTATTCGCATTCGGAACCTGCCGCTCGCCCTGAGCGCGGTGGCGTGTCTGCATATCTACTGGATCCTGTGCATGTTGGCGTATTCGATGGCCGGCGCATACCCTTGCGTGGCAGAGTACTGGATCATGAGTGTGTACCTGCCACTGGGAATCGCCCTCTTCCACGCCAGCAGTATGCAGCTCCTGAGTGTGTCCGGGATGCAGGAAAGGATGCTCTCCACCACCCAAGAACCGCCCAGAGCCGGTTCTAATGCCAGTTCGAAATTTCCCAGCGGATATTTGCATCGATGGAGGCAAATGAACTTGGTCCACCGAACAGAAGTGGCTATTGCCGTGGGAATGGCCGTCCAAGTACGTTGATGGGGCGCTGTGCGTTCTCTCCTTGGCTCTTTTAACCGTGTTCGATCTAGCTGGTTCTGTCGCTCTCAGTCTACCTCGCCTCTCGGAAGTTCCATGGCTTCGGCACATTCTCAGAACACGGATCGCTGGAAGAATGTCGGCGGGGCCCTGAATGGCAAGCTTCACCGTCAAATTTAAGCGGAATCGGCTTCTTCTGACAAAAGATCTAGGATTCCTTCGATTCTCTGGCAATTGTTCTGGTCCTGGATATTTGCACCGTGCATGCTCTGGAAAATTCGCAACATTCGTGATGTCCATCATTGGAGGCTGCAAATCACACTCTGCGCCATCGCTGCGTGAGTGCTGAACTGCCCATCCTGGCACCTTGCCGAATACTTGACGCTGACCCCCGCCGCAGGCTACCGGGCTCGCCCCTCTGGTTTGCAGCACTAAATTCGACCACTGAACCGTGGGCCACCATTAATAGCTACTGGGTACCGGCCCTCTGGTAAGGGATTCTATTGATCAGATGCAGGGAGCCTAAACTGACCCCATTCACAGGTTTGCCCCCGGTATTGTGGCAATGGAGGGAGTGACAATCTTTGTCCCCTGCTATGAGCTTATCACCACTAGAAAGCATCGGGATCGCATTTTCGGAGCAATCCAAGCCTGGAATGAAAAAAAGGCTACCGATAGCGAATCGGACTCGGGCACATCGACGTCGCATGTTGGGTCCAGCCGCTTGCAGGAGCTGTACTCGATAAAAGCATTGGAGAAGTGTTTATCTGAGGACCCCCATACCTTACTCCATTTTGCAGCCGTCAAGGAATTCAGTGGTGAGAACATTATATTCTTAAACTACGTGCGCGACTGGAAGGCAGCTTGGGCCAACGTCAATGAGTCCAACCCCGAATACGACTGGGGCCGAGACCCTGAGTATCACCGGCTTCAGTTCTTCAAGATTGCTGTCGAGATCTATTGCGCTTGCGTCGATCTGAAGACGGCGGAATTCCCGATCAATGTCGAATCACGGGTCTACTCTCATCTCACTGATATGTTTGGTGGCGCGGTCCAGTCTTGCAGCCGGCGGATGTCAAGGAGCGTCGCAACCCACATGGAGGAAGATACGCGTGCTCTGTGTCTGGATGAGAATCCTTACGTGAGCCAAAGCATCATGCATATCCAGACCCGTGTTCCCGACTCAGCGGCGGTTCCGTCGGCCTTTGATGTCTCTGCTTTTGACGAGGCGGAGAAGTCCATCTTGACTCTCGTGTTTACAAATACCTGGCCCAAGTTCATTGATTCTTCCAGCGATGATTTATCTATCAAATTCTGAGTAGGGATACAGCGGTTCCGGCATGCGGTCTGGGTTTGGAGGCCCTTTGTTGATGTACTATTAGGTACTAATGAAAATATATTTGAACACACGCAGTAGATTGCAGATAATGATTTACATGGCCCTTGCCTCTGGGCGAACAATTTAGATACATCAAGAGTCGAAAATAGGCCCAAAAGCAGGTATCCCGCTAGCCTCGAGCTCAAACACGACCTTTTTCGTGAGCACCGGGTTGCTAATAACGCAGACAGCCTCGGCCTCAAATTCACGTACGAGTTCTCGCGCCATGGGGACCATGTCCATTCGCCCACTGCTATTCGTATCAATGATGAGTGGGTTAGGGTCCAACCGGCGCACGAGATTGAGGACGTCTGAGCCATATGTCCGACTCGGGTTGCGTGTCTGCCACAGCACTCGCAGGGGCGGCCGATCCTTCTCGCTCAACCAGGAGAGACACGGCCCTATCCCAGATCCTGTGGTGACAATGACAACTCGGCGAAACACCCGCATCACATGGATAAAGCCATACATCAGCGTCCCACGTTTCCACAGGTAGGTTGGTTGCTGGTCGATGCAACTTGTGGTCCAGTCACCGGCCTTGGATACGATGCAGGAAAAGCTCTGACCATCCGGGTCCGGGAAGGTCGCGAAGCTGTGCCACGTCCGCAGTGGATGCTTGGAAAGCGCAATAACTTTACCAAAAGCCGTGGATGTATGGTCCAAGTGCAGCCGGGCCGCATGGGGTGATAGATACTCGGGCCAGACTTTCACCCGGCGCAGCAGAAGCCAGGGGTGGACAATGGTGGCCACGATAACGAGCACAATCCAGAACGCGGGGAGCTTGATCAGGTAGCGTCCCAGGGTTATTCCTTCTGCGTGACGGGCCTGGTCGGAAAAAACCACCAGAAGCGTCAGGAACAGTGCCACTGCGAGCCATGCGCCGAATCGGTGCGTGAGTTCAAAATAGTCGTGCAGTTTTGCCCGGAAGGTAGGGTGCGCAACCATAATGATCGCCATGAGATCCGCCAGTAATACATAGGAGAGGATCACCACGGGCACAGAAACGGCCCCCGAGTCTGGAACCATCCAATATTCCCGCGAGATCAAAGCCACGAGGCCGATATACCACAAGAAAGCGGCCACGCCACATCCACTGTGGACGCCGCCGTAATGGTACGCCTTGGCAGCCATCTTGCGCAGCAGGAGAGGAGTTGACTGTGGGATGCGGCAGATGCTCACAAAAATAACATTGACCACCATTGGATGCCGGGCCAGACCACAGATGAGTAAATTGATCGCTGCTGCGTTGACAAACGCGAGAAGCTTCTCCCGACTCTGCACCATAACGATTATGAATGCGACTGCATTCGCGCAATATATGAGCGTAAACAAACGGCGGTAGATGGTCAGCAGCAGATACCGTGCCGAAGCAAAACATTTCCGAGGTGGCTGCTGGGCCTCTAGGTCGATCTTGGCAGAGTACCGTTTCCAATCTGCCATGGTGTCATGGCTGAGATATGTGTCGACCGACGTCGCCACACTTGGCTTACTGCCATGTGTAGGAGACATTGCGTGACAGGATGAGGTGGCCTATGTATGGTGCTGCAATTGAGGGCCGCGGGTGAGTGAGAGCCCAGATATATGCACAATCACAGACATATGTATATATGTGAGCCTAGCAGGGCAAGAAAAAAAAGCAAAAAAAAGGACGAAATACATGAGAAATTCAACGGGTTAAATAGCACGATTTCTCCCAATGGCGTACTGTGGCCGACACACCCCATGTCTGTCAGCAAAACTACCCCTCATTTCCTTATACTCATGCGATGCCATTAGCAGGCTGAGATGTGTGGGTCGCCTAGCCAGCTATTGTATTAGGTGCGTAGGTGGCAGGTGCCAGTCGCATGGTTGAGGACGAGGAGTGCGCCATTCCGTGGACTCGCAGGCGCAGCTATAGGGAGACAGAGCGGCCACGCAGTCCGTCGAACCGGGGGGCTCTCCATTAAAATGGGACATGAGCGAATGATATGCGCAGAAGACCCATGCGTATGCAATGCAACCAGCTAGCCATGAACTAGGACCCGTCTGCCACCACTAACGCTCTGGCCGTTGGGGTTCCGGTGCAGCTTAATACAATTTGCAGCTCAACACCAACGGCGGTCGTCTCCACATCCATATCAGCGCTGTGGGAAACGGAATTAACTCTATCCGGGGTGGGAAAGAGGAGATGAGATTCTTACCGCCAGATCCATAATGGTCACCGTGCACTCTCGCCAGCCTACCTGTCTGAACCTTCCCTCGAGCGCAAGCAGTGTGGAGGCGTGGTGATCGACATCCACTGCTAGTCCATTCGCTGATAAGGCATCGGCTTGGCATCTAGAAGGACCTTGCTAGGGTTCTCACCATGCCAATAAGAACGGTAGGACCCCCTCCCTAGCCGATGGGATGGGTTTCGCCCCTTGGCTATGAACCTCTAGGGGCAACTCGGGCCGCCCCAGCTCTATGTTTAGCCGAATTCAATTGCTGGAGTTGATTTAGCGCGGGTGTGGGAAGGAAAAAGTACATCTCAGGGGCGAGTTTGCCCGATAATATTGCCCTGGTCACTGAATAATGCGGCGACGTAGGACCGGTTAAGCATCGTCGAAGACCGAGTCATGACGGCCGGCCACATGGATAGTGATTGTGCTTAACCCCCGAAAGTCTGGCGTTGTTGGCAGGCACGAGCTGATAGACGAGGCAGCCGAGGCAGCGGTCAAAGGCAAAAGTTTCCTCCGACGCCAAATTTGACACTATCCCAGGATGCGCAAAAGCACGCTTCGCTGTCCGCCACGGCATTGCTGACAGGGAATATCCTGCGGGTTCGTTTTCGTTTCATGTCGTTTGTTGGTTGGATATTTTCTTTTTGTTATTTTCTATTTTTTATTTTTTTAATTTTTAATTTTTTTTGTCTCTGCTTTGCTGCTATGGCATGATCGGTATGTCTAGGATTCCACTCCCATCACCGTAAATCCTTCCAGAATTAATTTCTCCCATCCTGGTGCCATGGAAGGCCACATATTACAATAACGTAAGCCTAGTCTAGAAGCCTAACCTCGTCCAACACTTTCCGTTTTCCATGCCGCAAGACCGAATGCACTAAGTGGACTTGGCGCGCAAGCGAGTCACGATCTAAAAACGCAAAACCCTCAACCGGGGCTCATCCAACTCACGGGCGAAGATAAACGGGATCTGATCTGACTCCGTTACGTCTTGGTCCGTGGCATCCAGCATTGCCCGGTTGTCTTTGCCGTCATTTGATGACTCGTGGAAGTTTTATTAGTCAAAAGATGCGTCTCTCGCCAAGAGAGCGTGACAGGTCACGACGACGCATGCTGCATACAAGAGGAGCAGTTGCGTAACAAAGGTCCAATATGGTATTCCTAGATGCGAAAGCTGGGATGATTTAGATTTTACATGACATGGTTCACCAGCGGACACCTTGTGTGTGTGTGTGTGTCGATCGTTCGAAATCAGATTTTTTTAGGGTCTGGAAACTGTGGAGCATGACAGCTGTCGCTTTCCTGCCTGAGGCATCGACATCGGCCCCAGGTGCGGCATCGAAGACCCTGCAGCAGAGGATGTAGCAGGGAAATTCGCCTTGCAGTGGCCATAACTGGCAGCGCCATCGCTGCCTATGCGAACGGTTCCGCCCAGGAAAATCTTAATCCAAGTTTTGTCGACAGCGCTGACAATGCCGATCTTTGTTGGGAACCCCCCATGAGGCGTATCCCATACGGATGCAACCGAACATCTGGACTTGGAATGTCCACTCATAGTGACATACACTCAAACCAAAAGGTGCAGTATCCAATTGCCGCTCCTAATTGTCTCTGGATGGGAGAATCCATTTTGGGGTGGACGAACCTGGATCACCATATCCTGAGTGATCAGACAAACCTAGGGCTGTGTTGGGTGAAGCTTGTGCTCAAATCGCCATTAAGGTTGACGGATGTGGGGAATCTCTTACGTTTGGACGGCCGAACAAGGCCGGCATGCATCCCATCATCAGGTGTGGTGGGATTTTATGCATGAAATGGCACCAATGCACGGCGTCAACCCGGTCTTTCTCCTGTTCTCATTGGTATCACAGCTGCTCGTGGTACGATCGCCGCCGTCGGGCGACGAGTGATCGCATCTGGCGACGAAAGCCTTCATTATAGGAATACGTAAACGCATTCGCCAGGCCGATGAATTGCGTAGATGCTTGCAGGATTTGGAGCCATCGTGTCTTGTGACCGAGGGACTCGAGCAACCGATTGAGCAGCCCAGGGATCCACAGCAGGACATAAAAGGCCGGGTAGCCATTCAGCAACATGACACGGCGAACTTCAGCATATCGGATCTTCTTATCGCGTTGTTCCGTAGAATCCCCTCGCCTGCCCGAGGCGTCAGCATACCTCACGCGGTGCTCATTGGGGCTCGTGTCGTATTGAGTCGGGAGGCTTTTCACTAGGGCACCGAATTAGGATTCAATTCTGACAGTAATGCCGCCAACTTACCTGTTGAGAAGGGGGCCTGCGATGGGAGACAATCCCCTGTCGGGGGCTCGCAAATCCCGCCGGTGCTGGCTTGACTATTGAACACGTCGCTTTTCTGGACCGTGATGGTCGTGTCAAGCCTTATAGACGATAATTCTACAGGGTCCCCTTCCGTAGACCTAGACTTGTCACGGCCAGACGTCGTGTCGCCGTTCGGGAACAAACTCAGATGCTCATAGCGGCGCTTGACAACGACGAAGACCACAATATAAGTCACGGCTGTAATAAGGACAATGGCAATTCTCCATGCATGCCCTAGTGCGTACCGTAAGCCAAGGTATTGAGACTCGATCCAACACCAATTGCCGCTGACCGGTCCCAGAATCCCCAAACACAGCGCCGTGGTGCCTGCGACGAGCAAATATGGTGTGGTCAGTTACTGCCACCGAGAGAGGAAGGATGCAAAATCTAAAGAATAGAAGAAAAAGAACAGAACATGGAGGCAGGAATGAGCGCTCACTAGTGATCAACGGGGTAACCCATATTGAGATGCACAACAACACCTTGGCCCTCCAACTTAAAGAGGATACAATGGTTGGTCGTTGGACAATCCATAACGCGACCATAGCGATGGCCAGAATCGAAAAATCAATGGCCTAGGTGATACTGGGTGAGTCGGCAAGGCCGCGGTTGAAGACATTGGTGGAACGTACTTGGACGGAGAATTGGCCAATCCAACCGTTCAGCTGGCAGCCAGGCCCAGGTGTCAGGTCATGGCGCCGACTGACGACTAAGAATCCCGAGACGGTATTGTTCGTGGCATTGAGGAAATCTATTTCGCAGTGCGCTCCTGTATTAGCCTAGCCTAGCCCTGCGTCCATGTAGTGTGATGCTTTGGTATACGGTACCCGCGATAGTCAGATTCAGAATGAGCCAATGGCGGAAATGGTTTTTGGGGGAAATAGCGAAGATAGCCAGCACAAACGCTGACGCAAGAGCCGATAGGAGACTCCCAACGACCGTCGGGACGGATACTGCTAGGTCAACAGCCATGAGGTCCTGAGGGAGTGTCGCCGAACCTCATTTCGTGCTTTCTCTGAGGCATGCATTGATCTGCCTAGGAATCGCAATCCACGAGGAGGTGTCGCTGACTTGCTTAAATTGAACCACGCCCAAGCTTTCCTTGCTGGTTCTTTGCGTTCGCTTCTATTACCTAACCTGGCCCACTGTCCCAAACGATGAACCTAGCCATGCCACTGGCCCCTTAGCTAATCCATTAAGTAACTGGTGGCTGCTCCAGGATGTAACAAGATCAATGGTGGGCCGGTGGGTGTGTTCGTATACCGTCCTCAAAATGGTGCGAGTTGAACAGAGCCCGAAGAGGGCCTATAGGAGCTGCTCTGGTTGGTGATCTCTTTCCCTAAATGCGTACATGGCCCCACTAACGGTTCGAATCTTTAGCTCAAATAAATTATGAGCGCCAGTTGGGTGTGGCAGGATCTCGCCACAAACTTTATTTCGATTTGCCATCCCTCCAAACCTCTCCTTCTAGATCTCCTCGTCCGGGTTAGTTATGGTACACTACTAGGACCCGGCAAACGCCAATCTGCAAAAGTGCAGCGGGGTGTGATCTACTAGCACATACAGCACGAGATCTATTAATATCCAGCACATGTTCGTTCACCCCAAGGAAACTCACCAGTGCCTCTGTGCCCACTGGCGGCAGGTCCAGTGGACAAGGCTACATTGGGCAAGGGACTTACAGTGTCCCGATGAACCCAAGATGAAGACTATTCGAACTTGGCTCTCTTTGCGGAGATTGGGGCCGCACACTCGCCGCAATGTGGTTTCATGGCCAGTGCAACGAGGACGGCGCCGAGACTACACGAGGGAAATATTTACGGGTCTCAGGGGCTTCAGAGTTTTTTAGCGCCCGTCCGATACCACACCACGAACAAGCTTGCGCAAGAGCCTGCTGATGGCTGTACCCCTGGCAGTTGAAACTCGTTTTGGGGCTTTCCTGACTCTTGACTGCCGTTGTGGATGCAATGGCTGCAACACTTGCTATGGTTAACGATTTCTAGGAACAAGACCTCCAATCCTGGAGTCCCCCGCACTCGGTATGAACCACATCGATGAGGGCTGGAGGCTGGAGTTCCTTCCATATCATCCCCACTCCTCAACCTTCGTGCCGCGAAAAAAAAGACGCATCGTGAACCATGGCGCGGATTAGGGTTAAGTTAGCTTTACGAACGGCCGCCGAATCTGACAACCGAGGGATGACCCACGACTATCTTTGGCCATAAACAGTTAACGTGAGGCAGTCGGCGAATCAATACCTTTCCTCTTGCATGCCCAATACGCGTTGCGATCTTCCAAGCAACATTCCTTTGTATGAGAAGATCGTCAGCACGATGGATCCACGCCTAAACGCAAGGTGAAACAACACTGAGACAAAAAAGGGAAAAAAGAATGTCTAGGTGTGGGAAGAGTGGGACACTACCAATCGCCTAAGTTAAATATATAGGAACGAGTGATAAACCGACCATCTGTGGGTAAGAGGGAGCAAGGCAGGCGGAAAAGTTCGACCCTCGACGCGAGCTACCAAAGCACGTGGCGTAAAATAGCCCCAACCCTGCATGCTCGTCCATGGACACAATGTTCTGATATTCGCCTCGAAGACGTGGCCCGCTGGATGAAGGCGGGTAATTATTAAGTTGTGACATTCAAATACCTAGGCTAGGCCTCTAATGGCCGCGATTGGCTCTGGATCCGACCGTGTTTTCCGTTGCTGAGCTGCTACGGTAATGTCTCGTCGAGGGAGATGCAGTGCGAGCGTTCCTGTTCAAAACCAATCAACCTAGGAATAAATGCATGAACAAATAAATAGAATATAAAATATACAGAGGCAGAGAAAAATAAATTCAACCCAGATTCTGTCGGAAGATACTGTGCCACCTTCCCTTGCTACAGCGGTGACTTTCAACCATCCGGCTGCGGTTTGAGATTTTGGTCCCTGCAAGAAAAAGGGCGATTTTGCAGGATATAGTACACGAAGATCGTCATAGAGGACTACTACGTCATAGCATGTTCTTTTAGATCATTTGTGCAGGTGTATGGAGTACAAATATATATTTCTCATCATTTGAGGTACTCCGAAGTATCCCGTAAGGTCTGCACGGGATGCTATCTTAACACCCGAGTGCGAGATCAGAATATTTAGCGCATTAAATACAGTCGGTTGTCTATGTCTAAGACATATATTCTAGCCTTGGTGAGGGAAGACACTATCCGAGCGCTATCGCTGTTCCTAGTAGATGTGGCCCTGGCTTTTTAGATTTTGTGTAGGAATAATAGAGGAGTGGAGTAATGAGCATGGTGTAAATTAGTTAAGAAATCACAATTGCCCTGTGGCCTTGGAAATATATCATCATCCTTCTTCATGGCTTGCCCGGAGAGCTGAGGATCGCGGGGGGGCTGTTCAATGTGGAAGAGCGTGTCGGCTCTTCATTTGCGCTTGAAGCCTTTCGGCCCCCAAGGGGTGGATCTGGCTACCTTGTTTCGACGTGATCGACGCGCCAATAAACGCGGCAATTGTAGTCTCAGTACTCCGTATATATACTGGATCTCATACAGAGAGCGCGGTTGAACTGTAGATCTGGAGGCTCAATGGATAAATTTTCGAATACTATCGGCATTTCTCACCCCCAACTGTTACGGCAGAGGTGCAATACCACGACATCCCATAATCATACGCCATCTGCCACAGGACTGACCTTTTTATGCCGCCCCATACATGCTACAGGCTCAGATCTTAAGCTTGTGCTATTGTCCTCCAGCTCTCGCGAGTCATGGCTGACGATCTGAATGTCACTGCGCATGTCCAAATCGAGCCACACTTCCTAGAGGCTTTTGATTATGCTGACAAAACCGCCACCCTGAGGCTGGACGACTGGCTCTCTATCCTGACACTGTGTTTGTCCCCATTGATTGCACATATTCTGTCGGGCGTTCCGACCGTCATACGACGATGCCCGAGTCCCCCGATGTGGCTCGACACGCTTTGCCTATACAACCCCACCACAATCCTATGGCGATATCTCGCTATCGTGGAACGACGCGTCAGGCACCGACATCATTGGGATGCGGCCGACATGGCAGCCACTAATGCGCTTTTTTGGACGGCACGCGGCTTCGACGGCTCTGAAGACATGATGAGGGAGAGCAGAACGTTCTGTACGCGTATCCCACATCATCACCGCACGGAGGTCTTGTCAATCGATTCCGTGAAGACGGTCATAATCACTTTACAGGGGATCCAAGCCCTCGTTGTTCTGATTCAGGGCGTCCTAGCTTTAGCCGGGATCGGAAATCAACCGTACAATGCAACCATCTCCATGGGCACTATCTTCTACCCTCTTGCTGTTCTCGGGCTCCTTAGACTTTTCGCTGCCCCCTGGCTGACTGAAAACTATACATACAATGAACACGAAAACTACCAAAGCAGCAGGATCTTGGCGCAGCATATCGTGCACGCCCCGTCCTCGGATGGCGTGCCTTACACAGCGGTGCGTATGAGCTCCGCCAGTAAAGATACAATGGCGTCAAATGCGTTACTGCTGCCATCAAGCACAATGGTCATCCGTGACTCGTCGCCTAATATCCATGGGCCTTCTAATAGGCTCTACCTTTCCGCTGCGGCCATTGTAGTGATGCTCCGTTGCTGTTATCTTGGCCTAATTTGTGCCATTTTGGCCCTCTGTGTGTGCTACATGATCCCCTACCAGGGGACGAATGAGCTACAGACGCACACGCTATCATCGTCTGTGCTCTGGCTGCTCCCCACAATGTATATAATGTTCAGTTTGGTATCAACCGTCTTGTTCATCATGTACATTATCCGCTGCGGCCCGGAGACGACAACCATCATCCCGTGCCTCCGTACATGGTGGTACCGGGCATATACACTCATCTTGATAGCAGCAGCACTTACTTTAATTGTTCTTTCGGGGGTCTGCACAAGACGCACGCCATGTGGGAAGTTAACGGTTTTTCCAGCCGAGTATGACCAGCAGGTGTGCAATGGGACGCCTATGCATGTGGATATAGGGGTGGGGCCGTTTGGGATAATCACTCAAGCGCCAACGCTCACGCCGGAGACATGGATCTTACCACTAGAGGGATGGTGCTCTGGAACTCTGACAGGCGAAATTTTCCCAGTCACACCTGTGTCATGATGGGCCTGGAAAGGCCTAGCAGAATTCAGGTGTGATAGAAGCCAGTGCATACCGATATTAGCGAC
The DNA here is from genome assembly GCA_009193595.1 of Aspergillus bertholletiae. Lineage (NCBI taxonomy): Eukaryota > Fungi > Ascomycota > Eurotiomycetes > Eurotiales > Aspergillaceae > Aspergillus > Aspergillus bertholletiae. The sequence continues at coordinate 136,366 of ML736162.1, forward strand.
GTAAAGACAAAGAGAGCGAAAATATATAACATCAGCCTCCATCTGAAGCCCTTGTGGGGGGGGCACGGAGATTCTATGAGTTATACATGTCCCCGCCCAACCGTTGTCACAGCGGGGATATCAACTGGTAACTCGGCTTTGTATAATTCTTTAATGATTTTGATCCTAGTTAAAAAAATGAATCCGCTAACAGTCACTGTTATGCTATCTATAGGCACCCCCTAGGCTCACACGGCTCTGCAGTCCACTCCTCCTAAGACTATTCACAGCTGGGTAAATTTGCTTCCAGTACTATTTGCCCGAAAACCAGGGGATGTTGGATAGGCTGGAAACTCCCAGGGCACACTCCTTCTCAATAACTGATACTCCAACCCCCTATCCCCTGCATTCATATACATAAATTTGGTATAGGGCACAGTGGCATGATAGGAAAATGTCACCCCGGCCGGCACAAATGCCACATCACCATGTAGTAATTTTACTGAGTCGTATCCCTGTACCTGGAAAACAAGCTGGCCTTCCTCCATTTGAAGTGCAAAATGGTGCGGCAACGTCGCCGTCGATACGGATTCATTTGCCAGCTTATTGGACATGATAATGGTACCCATGGTAAAGTTTCTGTGGGTGTGGGTGGGAGTTGCGAGCGGCTGGATGACCTTGTATCCGGTGTCGGTGTTGAGGTACTTTGGGCCCCAATCTTTGGCAACAAAATACGGAGTTGTTGGATCGTTGGGTGGGTGGTTGGGCCCATCATGCCAAGGCTGCTGGGCCTCACCAGCTGTACCGTTCACGAAGTCGCGCCGTGGGATGTATTCTTCCTCTGGCGCGGCGTACAGGTCCAAAGAGACAAGGCGATTGTATTCCTGGGGCGTCATGGGCCCAAAAGGGGAGGGGTCATCGAGGATGGGAACATAGGGTGAACTGATGCCATGGGTATCATGCTCGCCTTGGCTGAAGACATGGAAGAGTTTCTCGAAACCAGCAGGGTGGAAAACATGCGTAAGTTGTGAGTCTGGATCGACCAGCTGGAACGTATGGATAGAGCCGGGGGGGATATTGCCGTAATCACCAGGCGTAGCCACGCGGGCCTCATGACTGGCATTGGTGGCATTCTTCTGTCCCCAGAGTTGGCACCGGCCACGGGTGCAGTAGAGATGCTCATGCGTCAAGCCATGAGTGTGTGGCCGGGCTGATAACCAGCCGGAAACTTTGCCATTATGTTGCAGCAGGGAAAAGGCGCCGCCGGACGAATTGGCAGTAATGGAGAAGCGGATTGTTTGGGACGAGGTAAGCTTGATTGCATCGCCTTTATATTTTGGAAGGACATACGGCCGCACATCATTGGGCGCCGTATCAACAACAATGCTGCTAGTTGGGGCAAGGCTGACTGTCTCGCCAACAAGCGCCAGCAAGGAAATGGATAGCATCCATCCGCAAAATGTGCTCTTCATTTTGAGGAGTACTATAGAGTGTGAAACATATAAGAAGATAGCAAGTAAAATAGGGTGTGAGAGAGAACAGCAGGAGTTACTAGGCCTGCAACAGTATTATATAGATGCTGATATTGAATATGTGATCTACATCGTCGGTAAACAACGTGGTGCCTGGCCTCCATTATTACACAATAGAAATCCACTCGATATACCTTTAATGGTTTCATTTATTTCATCTTACAGCCGGCCAAGAATACTCCGAACGGTCGGGATTCCTTAGCCAAGCCTGAAACCACCACAAGCAAATTGGGGAATTTTCACGATAAGACAAAAGAATGCTCATTGCGCCACAGATTCAATCTATTGGATTCAGATTTGGCTTCTAGTAATGTCTTCCTGTGCATGTCTTACCACTGCTTCTGAAGCCGGCAGAATGCCCTTGCCATATGGATTAATTCAATAGTAGGTTATAGTTCCTAGTTCATGCTGAAAAACGGTTGAGGTCAAATGGCCACGATCCAGGGTGCTTGGCAGTGATTTAGCATCACTGGGAATTAATTCCGCTGCAGGCCAGTGTAGGTCCCCACATACTTCGAAATATGTCGGTCATGTCTGACCATATCAGCCTGATTATCAATCGTGATCCGCCCTCTCTACAAGGCCAATGAGCAAGGTACACGGAAATACAGGAAATGAATTATGTTGGCCAAGACTTGGTCGATGCTACCCTAGCAAAGGGTGATTCTCCAAACTTACCACCTTTCCCAATATATATTCTGCGCCACTCCTAGATACCCTGTACAATGAACTCACTGGGTCCACTCGAGGATGATTTACACTATGTGCCGTGTCAAATACACAGATTGCACTGCCTTTGGTAGACCAGACGTTGGTCCTCAGGCTTTGCATGCGCCTAGGGAACGTTTTCGCAACGTAGCATTTTCTTAAAATTATCTTCTGGTTTCTCGGATTTCGCTAGATATATGATAGATAGGGATGCCGACGCCAATGTGATATAGTTTGTCGAGTGAGGACATAGCATATCCAAACCAAGCTATACATGCGCATTTGACTCTAATCTGGGAGAGGAAATATCCACGCCGACATCTCGAGCTTTCCGATCAAGAGTTCAAGATTTTAGTCATCGTCAAGCCGCCCTCCTTTTCTTGATCGACACTAAGAGACAGGTTTGGCATGAATTGGCGGCAATGAAGGACACTAACGCTGTGAATCTAGCTGTTCGTTTTATTGCTTTGACCAATACTATATATCTCCACTCGAGTAGTTACAGGTACTATAGTAGGAGAGAAAAGATATGAATAGCAGATCCGCTTAATTATTTCCAATATCTAGCTCCGGACATGAGGCTATGTGTGAAGCAACGAGACATGACACCTCTGACACAATTCCCTTTGGTTACTTGAGCAATTTCAGCACCTCGCGTGTGATATCAACCATGGGGAAGTACGTTCTGTTCCCTGCTAGAGTCCCCGAAACCTTCTCATCAAGAAAGAATTCGATGACTGAGTACAAGCTGCCACCAATTTCCACGTTGTCCACCGAAAAGCCATTTTGCTTAAGATATAGATTGGGAACTGTTCCCATCATCTCTGCACTAGTCCACAGTCCATCGGCTGAGCGGAGAACAATTGTTCCATCCGTGTTGTCGGAGACCAACAGGATCGTGCCGTTAAATTGGTTCGGTAGAAGGATTCCATCCAAGCTGTTGCCAATTCTAGTCGCATTGCTGGCCTTTAGAGGAACTTGGACCTTGTGTCCCATCCTCTCCGTCATGTTAAAACGGTACAACTGTCCGTCTGAGCTATCCGTAGCAAGCAACATGTCACCGCTGGCTGCAATTCCCGATAGGCCCGCAACCGTTTGGTTAGGTTGCGGCTGCAAGTACCAAGGCAACGCCGTTGAACCATTCGGACCAACCTTTACAATACTTGTTGGGAAAGTGCCCACCACAAAGGTGTTGCCATGAGTGTCATGAGCCGCGTCCTGATAGCCGCCGTACACGCCATTCGTTACAGCGGTGAGATTCCTTTGCCAAAGGACTTTACCCTGAGCAGGATCAACTTTCACCAGGAAGTTCTCGCCTGATATATCCTGGCCCTGAGTATCAAAGGCAGCGCCGGCATCCACGATGACTGAGAGCAGTCCTTGAGGGTCAACCACAACACCACTCATGTGGAGCATCGGGTCTCCCGAGAGTCCTGGTAAATATATAGTGTCTGCTATTTTGTGTTTGTACGGATCATAAACAGCGATGGTACTATTGTATAGGGCGCTGATGGCATGAACGATATAGTATTAGTCCATGGCAAATATTGGTATTTCTTTCATTCATTCAGACATACCTTAGGTAGACCAGACAGTCGTCCTCGCTGAAGTCGGCATGCTCTGGGTACAGTTGGTATGCCTTTACGGTAATGTTCCCCGTGACAGCAGGGCATCCCAACTTGGGAGGATCTGTAGCAAGGTCAGCGTGTTCATGGCACAGGAAGCCGGACTCTCATTTATGAAAGTTTTCAAAGCAGGTGCTTCATAATACTGGACACGAGAGCACTTGACCTGCGTTCTAACTTACCAGGGGCTAGCGTAGATACTTTAGGCGCGTCATGAAGACTTGGGTTATGATTCCCAACGTTTCCTGATACATTGGTGCTTGGGCTATCATGTAGATCTGGGCCATACATTGACGTAGTATTGTATGAGCGCACCTTTCCACTTCTGAAAGCGGATGTCGGTATCCTAGCGCGCGCAGGAGCAATATTGCATCCGAGTAGGAGCATCGAAAAGATGAATGCTTGAAGTGATTCTCTCATGGCGGGCATTGGCTTGGGGGGAAGGATATGGTACTGTCTTGACAGATAATCATGCACGTATCATCTTGGTCAAACTACACATGAGCAGCCCTGGCTATATATAGGTTTTCATTGCCAGTGGTACAGGTAGGAGTGAGTTAAATTCTAGACTATTCTCTAGGTTGAGCATGCAACACGCCAAGTAGTGGACCCAATCCACATTGACCACTAGTAGCTACACTTTAAAATCCTGGAGCTAGAGGCTTGGTGCCTCCAAAGGCACCGTCCTATATTTGGGCGTATAAGTAATGTTTATTCATATAGTAAAACTTGGGCTTCGGGAGCTAAAATTTATGTTTGCTGATTCACTGCAGTCCATGTACAGCGTGAGTGAACCATTTGGCTGAACTTCCCAAGAATGATTCAGTTGCCCCTCCAACTTGGCCTTTGCTATTGAATAGAGTTGGGCGAATGTGTTAATTTTGTGAATTTCAGCTCCACTGTCTCGCGGTGGTCGGATATCTTAGACCACCTTTCACTGCAGGATGCACTAGGCTTATTGGATTGATCGAAACTAGTAGAAGAGCAAGCCTCAGCCACACGTAGTTCAGCCGTCTGGTGTTTTGAGTGAAAGAGTGATTTATTGTGCGTGAAGTTTACCTTCTTTGGCGGCTCAAGGGCTGGCTTTTCCAAATTTGGTATTCTTAACGTTCGTGTCCGCAGCTAGATGCCAAGTGGATCTCGCCAGCCTCAGTCGAACTCTGATGAAACAAGGTGCGGCTGAGGATGTGTGGCAGGATAGTCAAATCCATATCCAGTACTTCATAGGACCTACTTTGCAGCCCAGCTGCTTACAGAGCATTCGCGGAATCAAACCGCTCTTCGGTCCCACTCCGGGTTAGGGTTACATCCACGTCCCTCTTCGATCTTATGAGGTCTATTTCTCCACACTCGAGGCTATAGAAATCAGGGAATATATCAGGCTATGTTGGGTTTATCTAGTCTCTTCAAATACCATAGTGACACAGAAATATACAAGGCGAATTGTTCGAGATACTAAGCGACATCGGCTGCCCGGCTGTGGTCTGTAATGATTCTGTGTAGCATGATTAGACTTCCTACTGGTAGATCCTGTCGCAAACTAGACTGCTTTTGTCCGGTGCCAAGGACCATCTGGCGTTGAAATAACGATCAAGATAATTCTAGGCTTACTGCTCCGTAGTGCAAGGTGGGTACAACCTGGTAAGCTGGGCGGGATTGCCCAAAGCCCTTCCTTTTCCTTCCCCTTCACGTCGTACGCGGTACAGAAAGTAGATGCCTGATCGTGCTTTGCCCATAATCTGGCTACAGTTAAGCGAGAAATTAATATCGCAATGTAATTCAGATTTTGAGCGATATTCAATGAGTATGTAGTCCCTTGAAAGCAACCATCCAGGTAAGGTTCCTTCATTCAACCCGGAAAAAAGAGAAAGAATAATGCAATAATAAATAGAGCTACGCACATTATACCGGCCACATTGCTAGTATTGGTCATTATTGACTCATTTGTCTTCTGATAGGATAGTCTAGAAGCAAGATATCCCATAAATTACCATAAGAAATATTCCTTGGCTCCGGCAGGTATGTTGTTCACCAGGAGTTTCCGCCCACGAGAGACTAATTTTCCCCCTCTAACGTTCTCATCAATAGTCTTCCTCTGTGCAAAGAGCACCATGCTAGATATCTCTAAGCACTAAGCATTTCTAGTCGATTAGAAAGTATGTTATCCAGCTAATAACCTTTTATCCTTTAGCAATAAACCACCTCCCCTGCAGCCGTGTTATTAAACCTGCGCAATTGGACCGAGGAATTATCTTAGCCTGCAGGGCAATCGCCCGGCAAAGTGCATCTATTATCAGTTGAACAATGCCGCAAAGTAGAATTTTAGCGGACGGCAAGCTCGTGTTTCCTGTCAACCCAGGGATTGGCCGGTCAAAATCCACTTCTGAGCACATGGAACTGCTAATGTAGAACGGTGACGTGAAGTTCAGTTGGCTTCATTGTTATTAGAACACAGCACAAACTTTCAAGCGCCCTGTGCAGAAATCAGACCCCCTGGATCTACATACACAAGAAGGGTTACCATACTTTTTACTCAGCTATATAAGGCAGTGCAGTGGACAACGACAGAAACCGGCATATTGCTAGTCTCTCAATTTCCAACGTCGTTATTTTGTGTCCTGAGCATTCTGTTTCGACAAGCTTCAGCGATTTCAACATGAAATCCGGCGTTTTCTCTATACTGGTCCTAGCTACGTCTACCGTGGTGCTTGGTAGATATGGAAGTGCCTATAATACAAGCGACATTCCTGAGATTCTGATTACTCCCCCGAATGATGACCGCGTGGGTGGCCACAATATTATCCGGCCGCATACGTCGAATGTGGGACAAGATAAGGCCGTCTATGGCGTAAGAAATTCCACCAAGATGATTATCAATTCTTCAGCTAATATATCAAAGATATGCAAGCCTAGGGAGCCTAAACCGGCCTGCAGAGCACAAATTGGGAAACGTTCCGCAGTGATCAAGTGTCACAATAAGGTGAGATAGTTGTCCCGAATATCTACTGGACTATATATTGATTTTAGAAGTGCACGGAGGGATCCTGTGTCCTTGACTCATCACAGCTCGATGGGGAGGCGAATTGCAGCGTTCGCAAGCAAGTGTAATACTTTAGCTTCAGGTATCAGCCTAGTCATGCGTCCCACAAGAGAGGCAGGGTCAGACGGAAGAAGATTTGATGTATTTTAAGATGATAATATTGGGGTAATCATAAATGGGTTTATATCATTGTTGCTCTGTGGCCCCCATAGGCCACTATTACTACTGGCTTCCCACCTTGGGGTTGTCTCTTAAGCTGACCAAACATGATCTATGTAGTCCATTCATTAGCCGAGCGCGTCTCCTGATCTTAGCCCTTCTCCACTGTTAGAATAATGGCATTCCTTAACCTCTGCATGGAGGCGTTGCTGCGTGGGCGTACCAAGTAGGCCACACTCTGACGTCTCACCCACGCCTGTTCTCCCGTAGTGATTAAACAATTAAACCACAGTGCGATTCGCCAACGTCCACCGGTCCGCTCACAAAGGGTGTCACCGGTGGTAACCAACACATGCCCTGGTCCCGGCTTAATATACAGCCAGTTTCCAAGGTTTTGTTTTCACGGTCCGCCGGGAGGATCTGCAATCCACCCAACACGCGTTGAATAGCAGGGGTGGTAGACCCAATGCCGGTATACCCACCAAGAGTAGGGTTCGATGGAGATTCGCCCACAACCGGATCGATATTTCGGATCTTCCCTCCAAGGGACTGAATGCGCCGAGGGTTCCCGATGTAAGCCCCACTTGATTATCAAGACAAGGACAATAACTATGTTGCCAAAGGTTTCCTTGGTCAAAATCAAACCTCTGTTCCGCGTATCTCAGAAGGTCATTCCTATATTCTGACTGTCACAGATCTAGCAAAAACAAAAAAATAATAAAAAGAAAAAAAAGAAAACCCACCCCGGAGAGGCTTGATATGAAAGTTGGGCTCTCTGGTTCACTTCCATTCTGAACGCTGTCCAGCCATAGCCCTGGTGAGGGCACCACATGAAGATCGCTTGGAAATGGAGGAAACCGGTCAAAGTACTTGATTGTCGGCATGATCAACAGTAAAACAGGATTAGATCCAGAAACAAGTACGGGCTACTGCAGGGCTTATGTATCTATCAATAGTTGCTAATGCCCTCGGTCCTATAATGCAATTTTCGGCCCCTAGTATGCATTGTTTTTCCCATTCACCAGCAAAAAATACATGAATTTAGTGGCCCCGAAATTCTCCGTGATCCTGATTCCATCGGGCGTCATCTACCCCGAAGGTAGCCAACCGGCTGATAGTTTTTGTAACCTGAAAGTCTTATTATACCGGATTGTATTATGCATTTACTGTTCACAGAAGTGGTGATGCTCTCCATATTTCTTGATCCAAACGTTTACCCCCTACCCTGGCTATCTTTGCACGACACACGTCATCACTGCATCCTATACACCAAATATAAACGTGTCTCCGTCGTTATTGCAAATAGTCCTTCGCCAGCTGAAGAAAGAACGACGGAAAGAAAAAATAGCAGAGAAACCATGGCCGACACACCACCAACAAGCCTGACCGCTGCATTGGATATCCCTCCGTCCACAGACCAGTTTACTACGCAACTTCCAACGGATATTGCATTTGGAGCAGGTAGGTTCGATTTTATCCACACACATGGTATTTTGAAGGTGCAAGACCGAGCAATGTGACTAAAATGCCATAGTTAGTTGTGGGGGATATGTAGCTTGCTTGATGGCCAAATATGCGGTCCGGTATGCTGCGCAGCATGAAACAATGCGAACGCAACCCGATCTTCGATCGGCGTTAGTTCAATTCTATCGTCCCATCATTGCCTCCAAACCTGCCAAAATCCAGTTGCGCGAGGTGAGTGTCGGGAAAGCATGGTCTATCTTACACGTAGAGACTTCTCAATCTGGGAAGGTCGCAGCCTCTGCGGATCTATGGTGGGGAATCTATCCATTCAGCAAACGAGACGTCGCATCCATGCAGTACTGATGCAGTTCAGGCTCTCTGATTTCAGCCTACCAGGCGTCAGTCTCCATACTGGCTGGCATTTCACTACGCGCCCAGTAGATCTGTCGAGGCTCGAAGTGGACGGTGACCCGGATTGGACGTCTTACCAACCCGCGTTTCATTGGAATGGATTTCGACGTGCTCACTCGTATGTCAGAAATTTCATCCCAACGTCTTGGCCCACTGAAATAAAATTCACAGAGCAATGGATCCTGCCCGGCTGGGACTGCCTCCCGCGAGGATCATGTGCCATGCAGAAAGATAAGGATAAAGCTCGATGGACAACAGAGATGATACAGTTCGCTATAGACATGAGCCTTCCAGTGCAGGACAACTTTTTCCCACAAACAAAGCCATTACCCATGTGTAGCGTTGCCGCGACGCTCGAATTTGCAGCGGCCCAAAGACAAGCACGGACTCAAGGAAAGCAGAACTGGAGGGAGCTAGAGCTGGATGGGTCGCGGGAGCCTACCTCGGAGATGATTCATGCCACATTATCTATGTCGACCGAGGTGAAGAAAAATCTCCCACCAGGCGGCGTTCGGTGGCTGTACTTGCGCAGTGAGGTCAAGCGTGTTGTGAATGGAAGAATTGACCTGGAAATTGTTTTGTGTGATGAAGCCATGGATTTAGTTGCCATCAGTCAACACATGGCCCAGATCATCCCCGTGGCACAGAAATGGGAAAACTCCCGGCAAGATGCGAAAATATGACATGATTGGTAGAAACGGGGCAGGGCATTGAGATGTAAAAGACTGTTACGGTTAAATGCAATGAACTGTTAATAACCATGCCCAATGCGCATGGCCGTGCAAAGGAAACTTTCAAGTCAGTCGTCGGTTCTACTCCATCGGGGACCATGTTCCACATTTTATGGTTCCAGCGTCGACAATCCCTCAATCTTAAAGTCCACCACATTGACATTGAAGCCCATGAATATCGAATGCCGAAGCTTGATCACTCGTGGAAAGTCAATTCCATATACTTGAGAGGGCTTGTTGTGGTCCATAGATGATATCGTTGTGAGCGATTTGGCCAGCTTTCCAGTAGCGGCCTCATGAAATTATGGCACAGCATTCCTCAATGATTCGGATGCTGCGAGTTGCTCTCGCCCTTTAATATTGTGTGTTGTTTTCAGTGCCAGCTCATTTTTTTTTTGCAGGCTTTCTTTGGCCCTCCCAGGGCAAGGGAGGTCAACATTGCCTGCTAGGGGTGGCTCAAACTCTTAAATTCAACCTGAGATCCATCAAGAGCTATTATAGGACGCCTAATGTTGCAATAATAACTGAAAGCTCCATAAACGGCCTTCGCTTTGGTGTTATCTAATGCTCCGTAGCTGTGGGCACGACTCAGAAGGGCTTTGTCCTCCGCCAATGCCCCATTATGAGGCATAACACCTATGTCAAATGGGAGAGCATGTTTCCCTGTAGGTACCCGAAAACGGGAAACCGCATCCTCAGATGGCTGACGATAGCCCTTCGGTCCCACTGGAGCTTTTGTCCGGTGTCTGCAATAATACTATCACATCCGTTACGAAAACTTACATTATTTATATGTTCCTTGATATCAAGCGGTGGCCAAGTGAGGGAAATGAAGCCTTTCATCATTTACACCACTAGAGACTGAATTAATACCTGTGCACGGATGGAATCCCTAAATACAACGATTGTAAGAACTAAAAAGTCAAGAGCATAAGATCGGGGAGACTATTGAACGAGGTATTCAATGTATTGCCTCGGTCTCTCAGACAGCTGGATTCAGAGACAGATATTGATACAATATATATTACCATATCTAAGGGTGTGGATTTCAGCCTGACGACGTCATTTTCTACTCAATCGGCACAATATGAATATAAAGAATGCCAGGTGCAACAAACCCCTAATCATAGTTTCCTCGGGGTATTCATATCATATTTATACAAATATCCTTTTCTTTGGGACGAGTAATACCAGTTGGACGGTTATGGGCTTTGGTATAGTGAAATAGCGTGCCATTCATAGCATAGATGAGTATTGAATAGACCTAGCTCCTATATCACCTCATTTCTATATCTGCAGTCAGTAACAGTCCACTATGATACGGAATTTAGCCTCCAGGGAAAGGAACATGCAGTATCGGAAGGGCCATGGGTCGTATTCAAATTTTATAATTTCGGTTATCTGGCCCTAGTGTACTACCGATGCTCTGCTTGCCAATAACATGAGCAGATGCGTTACATATTGCGAAAAGTGGCTCAATGCGCGGAGTCGTAAGGTTTACCAATTTTATGCGTGCTGTTGTAGTGGGAATGACATATGGGTAGTTAAAATCTCATTGTCTGGGGGATTACCTCCCATGTTTCCATCATGTGTAGCAAACTAAATCGTACCTCTATCTTCTTAATCTTACCCAATAGTAAACTATTCCTATCATGAGCCTTAAGCCTTAATCACGCCTATCCACATCGCAGTACTCGAAGCCTTGTCCTTATATTATTGTCTAATACGGAATATCGTCTGGATACTATTCGCATGGCTATAGGTAAGCCAAGGCAACTAGAAACTAGAGGCAAAGCATATGAGTGGCAGATAAGTCAATCGCTTATGCGTGCCATCTCATGGTATCGCTTCGCAGTGGCATGTCGAATGCGCTTTCCGTATATGATCATGGCCCATATTGTCAGAGTGATCCCCAGGCTAATAAACCCACATGCAACGAACATTTTCGTCAAACCGCTCTTTTCCATCCAAGGGCTAATAGCAAATGGTATGCCAATACTAAATGCATTTCGAAGGAAGGCCACAACGGTGAAGGCATCACCCGTGATCTGTTCATTGGCTTAGTATGAAGAGGAAATGAGGAATAAGGTAAATCTGTGGCTAACCTCCATGTAGCTATCGATGACCAAAGTTAGACATGCATCGCAAATGCTACCGAGTCCAAAGCCAAAGAGTGCTCCGCCAATACTGGGTAAAATCCAGTGCATGCCCTGCAAACCGTCAGTACAATGTCAAGTAGTCTGGCGGAGTAGATTAATAAAAAGAAACAAGGCAACAAAGTGAAGGGAAATTAATCAAACATAATCAAGGAAGAGAGTGTGGAGTTCACGAGGCATACTCTGTCGATAGTCACTCCAAACATGATGATACCACCACACAAGGCCAGCGCCGGGAGGTGGAGAATGTACAGGCGCATCTCTGGCTCGTAGTATCCGAGATTACGCCGGGAAAAGTATTTGATTGACCAATCCCCCAGGAATCCACCGTAGAATGAGCCGATTAGATTACCAACAAACGGACCAATACTCATGTACCCGACCTGTTCGGGCGTAAACTCATAAGGGGGAAGAGGGAATACCAGAGCAGTCACACTTGAAAGAATTGTGAGCCACATCACTCCGCACGCATACTGCACACCGCAGAAAAGGACTGCTGGAAATGTGAAGAGGATCTCGATGGGGCGATAAAAGTGTGGCCAGATGGGTTCCGGAGTGTAGGATACTAGTGATAACCTCTGTGCCCACGTCTTCATAGGGATAGTGTGGTCTAACAGAGGACTGCTGGGGCCCCTTTCCTCAACGCTGCTGGGGCTTTTATTAACTGATTTAGTGCCAGTCTCGTCAGCCAAAGTATCCTGCGCATCTTCTGTAGGCCTTGCAGTGGCCGTGACAACTCCTTCAATCGTAGGAGTATACTTTGACTCCTCATAGAAGGCAATGAAAAGCACAAAGAGAACCGCATTGAAGATACCCATTGTACGGTAGCACCATCGCCAACCCTGCCTCGTTGCTTGCACCCCAGAAGCCATGGGAGTGAGGAAGCTCTAACACGACTTTAGCGAAGTGTGTAGAGGGCGGAATGGATGGGGCCTTACACCAATCATCATCATGACCATGTACAGTGCATTCATCCCGCCACGGTGATGCACGAAGAAGAGGTCTGCAATCTGATCGTAAAGATTGTAAGTTCATTGTCCCAGATGGCCAGTGACAGGATCGCTCACGGTAATCTGAACAATAGCCTCATTCGTTGCGCCCGCAAGGCCCTGGAGAAGGTTTGTGATATACAGCTCTGCAAGGGTTTTGATCTCCGCCCCCCAAAACGACGTGACCAGCATCAGGGCCGTTGAGGCTAAGTACACCGGCCTTCGTCCAAACTTCTTCGCAAAAGGAATGAAGATTACACATCCCATTGAGAGCCCGACATAGTTGACCGACATAGCATTATTTAGCTGTGTATAGGTCACGTTTAAATCAACCACCATTAACTGCCAGAATATCTGTTGAATAGAAAGCCTAATTATGAAGAAAGTAGATTAGATATTCATTCATAATACGCACTTCATGATAGGGGTCCCCACGCTGTGAAAATAAGACATGTTACTGCCAACACGAGCATGAAGTGCCATGTCTTGCGCGCAGTACTCCAATTCTATAATCTTCATTAGTATACAAAACCTACTTGTAGGAGTCCACACTGACTAATGGATCATTGGGGTCACTGGATGGTGAAGGGCTAAGGATGATCGCTTGCCGTCCCTGCGTTTCATTTCTATCATCCTCTATGCGCACGTCAGAGATTGGTCCTCTAATTCGAACAGAGTCTTCTTACCTTGAATAATGAGAACAGTTCCTGGAGGAGTATCATAACCGGCCTGAGAAAATCTGGTCACTTCGCCGTCTGCCATCAATAACTGCAATTCAACAGATCTGGTCTCCACTGCAAGCGAAAGGGCTGTATTATTTGATTCCGGATTACATTGAGGGTAAGCCTTTATGATAAACAATCTGCGCCATAGGCCCTCTCCCCTTCCTATCTCTCCTCCTTGCCGTTAACCGTCGAACTGGAGGTTACTGATAAGAGCTCCATATCACAAACTCAAGCATGAAAATGCGGGGAAACCAATGAAGATCCGTGTGTGACAGCGCCCCCAGCTCGGTCCGGTTGAGGAAAAGGTTAAAGTAACTTGGTCCAAAAGAAAAAAGCCACCGAGGAGCTAACGTTGCGTCGACCTGCCTAAACCGGAATCGCTTCAGCGATATTCGTCAAGTGGATCACCAAGTGCTATCCTTCCATTTGTTTATTGCGCCGAGTGCACAGGGCTTGAGATAAATAGCAGCCCATTTGCAGCTCTATCAACGTCAATATACTTCACTACTTCGGCATCTAGGGTGGATACAACAGCCGCACTGGAGCAATAGAGCAGGCTGTACACTGCAATATCGGGTTCAGGGAGCGGCAACGTTTTGCTCCAGCTAGTGACTTCATTATTGGGCCTAGAATCACATGGCTAGCAAATATCCTGTGTCATTATTCGAAGTACAGGATGGTAGCTAATTCCCGTTGCATCCGCGAATGTAGTGGGAAAGCTACGATACTAATTGTCCTTCTATCTAGATCCTTCGTCTGTATCAGCAGTCGCCCACACGATAACCCTTTCCTTCGTTAGCGATCCCCTGATCCGATGGCTACGTCCTAATGCAGCACCCTGGTCATCAGAACAGTCATCCACAAGGAAATGGCAATATCGTCGCGTGCAGCAAGCCATATTAGAAGGGGTGGTCCTCCGCTCCAGGCCAGCGTCACAGCTAGCACAGGAGCTTGCAGTGTCCAGGCAGCGACTAGGTCTCCCAACCTCTACGAGGGAAATAGATGACAGGAATGGGGGGTCTGAAGCAGGAGCAGTGGCTCTCCTGTTTCCCCCAAAGCGCCGAGAAACATGGGCATTGAGCAGGATGGTCCTTGCTGCTAAACTGTGGCTTCTTAGCTGGTTCGATCCGGTTTCCGACAACGGAGCAGACGAAAAGGTACGTGCTGATTCTTTTTCATCCCTTTTAGGTGGTCAAACCTGGTTTTCTAAGAATTCGTAGCGCGTCGGGGCCTTGCTTAAGGCACATGACACGATGTTGAAGATGATTACCACCCGATACAACATCGAAAGGCCTTGGTACTTGGAAGTAGTAGCAGTCCATCCCGCCCTTCAAGGGCAAGGATTGGGCAAAGTTATGATGCAGTGTATCTTAGATCATGTGGGCAATGCTCCGGTATTTCTCGAATGTACAGCTGAGCAGAATGTGGGATTTTACGCGACGCTGGGGTTTGAAGTCGTCGAGAAGGTTCAGCTGGCTGAAGGTGGTGGAACAGTCAGTTGTTGGTTTATGCTACGGCGAGCGAAGCAGGAGGGAGATATCGGTTCACACTAGTTGTCAGCTTATAGGCGCTCAGCTACAAAAGTCCAATTTCCATTCCACGAGTCAAGGCAAGTTCGTGCGCGTTGGCCATGTCATGATGCCGTAGCCACCACTCCTCAAGAACCTCCAATAATAGCTCGAAATCTCTCTCGAAATCAAAAGGATTGTCATAGGTGGATAAGCAACACCGAAGCACTTCTTTCAATTCAGGTTGCGTGTTCAGAAGGTCTGCCTGGAGCCCCGCGATGAAGACGGGATATTTGATTGCGTTGTAAATCAACGACCCGTCGCCTTGCGTCGCGATAAACGCTCTACGGAGGGCGTCCAGGTGGCTCACAATTCGGCAGGTGATAACGGCAGTAGACGGCAGGGTTAGAGGACCGTTCCTAGCTTCATTTGCTTGCACAGTCGATCTATTCAGCGTTCCACTAGGACGTGGAACTAACAGTAGGTGACCATGTCTAATAGTCAACATCCCAGATAGTCGATACGCTTCCCATAGTTGGTGTTGGGATAGACTACCCGGACTACCCGGCCAGTTCCAAAAGTCCTCCTCAGTGGCACCGTGGCCAATACGTGATAGAATATCTAACAATGACCTAGGCAGGCCACTAGCGACCTCAACCTCGTCAGTAATGGAGTGCGGCAAGGAAATTCGGTTGCAGCAATGATGTCTCCAGAAGCCGAGGGATGTGCTTCTACCCACGGTAAATGTCGGTAGATCCATGACTCCCATAACTTCTAACAGGTGTGTTCGAAACTCTGTTCGCTGGTCGGGACCGTAAAGTCCATGTGCCTGGAGAAGCCCATACATTCCATGCAGGTGCATCGTCCATGGCATGGCATGCATGACCTGTAATATGACCAGCTGTTAGTGCTACGGAGAGTACTGATTGCTGCATCAAACGTACCCCAATGCTACAGAGGAGCAGCCCAGCCGTAAAAGTCCCATCTTGCAAATACGCCCCGTTGCTGGAAAGCTCTGTACGGAACAAATTCAAAGCTACATCCAAATATTCGTAAAAACGATGCTTCACGTCCACTGTGAGAGACGCCTGAAGCGCCACACATACGGCGTACAGGGCACTTGACTCTTGGCACAAGATTGGCAGCCGGGATTGAAGGATATTTCGTGCGTCGTTGACAGAGGTCGCATGGAGGATATTGATTCCAGACGAAAGGAACTCTCCAAACAATCGATCCTGTTCGTTCGATAGTACGCCGGCAGTCCGTTCGGCTACTGTTTCCACCTTAGTCTTCAACTACCGAGGAGGCAAATGCGACCGGCGCATGTTAAACTACCTACACTGACGATCAGATTCCTCCTCGCTCTTCGTAGTGACGCCAGTGGCACGCTTTCGGCGCCGTTCTCGACTCAGATCGCGCCGTCTTCCCCTGACTCGGGGGGGGATGGAAGACTCCACTGGCTCTTCGGCGCCAGTAAAACGGCCACGCGATGCAATGCCAGATCCCCACCGCAGCCTTATCTCGTATCCTTCGCATGGGACTCCACGGTTGCTGCACGCGCTGCATGTCGGTCGGGTTCGGTCGCATTTCCTCCTGATTCGTTTGCAGGTCCAACATCCGTCGCGAGACCGATGGCGTGGGGTCGACATGCCGAACACGGACGTTGAACTGGTCGGGATCAGTGTGATCAAGAGCTCCTAGCTTGAAATCATGCAGCAGCGGACGAGACACAGGTGTGGGGTTTTTCTTATCAAGCCGAGTGGAGGCCCATTCCTGTCATTCCCGCGGCGCGTCTACCTGCCGTATGCGGTTTAGAACCCTAAGCCCTGACCATAAATGAGTTGGTATAGAGGTTCAGTACACACGGCCTGAATACATCTTCTGGACTGCCCTTGCTGTTACATTAGTTATGGTCATAGCGACCACGTCCAATGAATAAATACTGGTAGCCATAGTAGTACTGTCTACGATCGGTCATTAGAATGATTTCTTCCGATAGATGATATTGATCGTACCATCACCCACCCCCAAAAAGATCCCGCAACCATGTCATTTCAATCGCCTATCTCTAAATGCTCCATCATTGTCCCCACTCTTGGAAGGCTCGAGGGGTTTCAATATGCCAATGGTGTGCAGCAATACTGCGGAATACCATATGCCTCTCTGGAGAAACGTTGGACGCGATCGCAGTTAACTACCCGGTGGCCCAACGACTACCACGATGGCACAAAACTGGGGTATGACCGCCGCACAGGTTCTGGTGAGACTCAATGACTGATTGTACATGCAATGTAGAAGCGACTGTCCGCGACCGATCACCGAAGGGGATGATTCGGATGACCTCGTTCCGGTTCCTCCGACGCCACATTTTGCGGAGCCTCCAACGGACGAGTTGTCGGGACTTGTTATGAATGTCGTCTTGCCGTGCGCCCCCGGATCGCAGAAGTTTCCGGTCATGGTGTACGTGCATGGAGGTTCATTATTGTATGGTGGTGCAAACCTAGCGATCTTTGACGGCGTCAATCTCGTTGCCCACAGCAAGCAAGTTGGCAAGCCCATCGTGTACGTCAATTTCAACTATCGGATCGGACTAGGTGGCTTTTTGGCCAGTGCAGTAATCCAGCAAGAGCTTCAGCGGGATGGCCATCATGGCTGTGGAAACTTTGGATTTACTGATCAGCAAGTGGCATTCGAGTGGGTTCAACGTTATATTGGTGATCTGGGCGGCAACCCAGACCAAGTGACAGCGGTTGGAGAGTCAGCAGGTGGTATCTCTATTAGCAATCAGATGGTAGCAGCTCATCCTCCACGGTTCCACCGTGCGGTTTGCATGTCTGGGCTCTCTGTGTCCATTCCAGCCTGGTCGTTGAGCCAACACGAGAAATTGTTCCAGGCCGTCTGCCGGCATTTCAACATAAACCCATCACAATCAGATGTGCTGAGTTGTCTACGGCGCATACCCCAACAGGAATTGGCTAATGCTACACCCATTATACAAGGTGTTTTGTCGGGTACAGGGAATCCATGCCTGGATGGGTGGTTCTATGGACAGGATCCGCGCGAGATACATGAGCCACCGCAGTGGATAGAAGGTCTCATATTAGGTGACACCTACCATGAAGGGATTATCTTCCACTTAAATTTACTGGGCGATAGTTTCGCAAGCATTCAAGAGACACTAAATCAACACATGCTCCCTAACGAGACGGATAAGGTGTTATCAGAGTATCAAATACGGTCCGACCTACCACAGGACATACTTCTCAGCCTGGTAGAACACATGTGTGGCGATGCGATCTTTAAGATACCAAACTATGCTACACAGCTTGCTAGTGTGCGTTTGGCCAATGAAAAGGCTATATTCAGATATCACTTTGACCAACGTTCTCGGCTGAAGAACGCACTTGAGGGCACCGCGTATCATGCCCATGAGCTTCTCTATCTCTTTGGAAATCTGGACAATGAGCTCTCCACGGAAGAGCGTGCCATGGCGCGCAGCTTTGCTGAGGCGTGGGTCAAATTCACTTATGGCCAGTCACCCTGGGAAGGCTTGCCGCGACACTGGAAAATATGGGGCCCCAAATCAGTCCAGGCTATGAGACCTGAAGAGGAGGACGAGCAAGCTCGCTCTTATTTGCGTATGAAGAGGCTACTGACAATGGATAATGGAGAGACTTGGAAACGATGGCTTAAAGGAGTAGACGCTCTGGTGAACAAGAGGATGAATATAGGCAAGAACTATCTGTCGTAGTGTGACGCAAAATAGCCAGCGGATAAACTATTAATCATAACGAACCCCCGTACAACATTTTTCGAGCTCACCATCCATGCATATGTTGTTGTCATTGTAGCTAGTGCCAAGAGAAGTAAAGAATTGGCTGACCTCCCATAGCTAAGGGGGGTCACTACGTAATTCTAACTAAGGTCTTAACTCAGCATTATTATGGAGCTCCCCTAAGGTCACTACAAGCAGTCATAGCTTAGTTGCGCTACTCAGTATAGCATCTTGCGTAGCTATACGTGGTGATAGCGTTGATGCGATTTCACATAGATCGCCTCCCCTCCTAGAAGACAATCATGGTGTGCAGTGTGTGACAATATATATTCGATTAATATCCACTTCAGTAATAAATGATTAAGTCAAAGTTCATATCTCGCATAGGAACTGGAGCTAGTGATTAAACTGCTAAATTGTTAAACTAATCCGTATATGACATGGCCCACAGTTACAAGTTCGAGACCCTTTCACCAACCACTGGTTGGAACCCTGCCTTCTTAAGCCTCTCTTCAGTGACTAGCATTTGCTCCGGGAACCAAGATAGATAATCAGGCCTCATGTGGTGGGTTTGCTTGGTGGCTAACAACATCTTTGCCACTGCCATGCCACTTAGCCAGGCTTGGACCATGCCCTCTCCAGAGAATCCACAGCAGACCCACTGAGCACCGTCCTCCGTTGCTGCCTCTGTAGCATCATTCACAGACGACGGTAGCTGTCCGACCCACGGGAGACCATCACTACTAAATCCCATATTCCCCGTCCACATCTGCTCAACGGAAGGACCAACAACATGGCCCCAATTCTGGTGGCCGAAGACTGCACTCAAGGCACCAGAGAGGTGGATATCACAGGGCAAACTCAGCTCAGAATCAGATGCAATACCAAGATCGGCAAGACCACCGTTTCGACCTTGAGCGAAACCACCACCCAACATCATCTTTCCTCCCGAGTCTCCTCCAGGGGGTAATTGTGTCAGGTAGTCGAAGCCGCGGTCGTAGTTGAAGAGCCATGAATGTTGTGTTGCTTGGGATATAAACCTGGAGCCGGGATTTTGGGCCGACATTTGCCCTCGAATTGGGAAAATGTGGCCCCTTAACTCGGGGACTAGGTGCCCAACATGAGCGTTCGTGCAGTGAATAACATGCCGAGCGCGTAGGACTCCTCTCGGTGTCTCAACAGTATACCGCAAAGATGACGTGTCATTAGTCGAGACTTGGGTCACTGGTGTATTTGTTTCGATCAGCAGGTTTCCTGGGTTTTCTCGTCCGAGCTCTTCTAACAAACGGGTGACCAGTTTATAGGGCCATAGAGCTCCGGCAGGACCAGAAACAACCCCAAGAGCATGAGGAAGGCACCATTCCTGAAATACATTGTCAACATTCGAGCATGTACAGGCACTATGCTGTTGCAACAGACCTTGGGGATATCGCTCTTCTCGAACAGCTTCCATTCGGCTGACTCTGTGGGCATACACTCCTTGAATCGTTTGATACATTGGACTGTATGATACCACCTTTCTTCATCGAAGTGCACACTGAGGAACTCCACTTTCCTCGCTTGGACTTCTTCTGCTATCCCATACGTGTCAGCAACCTTCAGAATCTCCTCTAAATGGGCAAGTCGGAACCGCGTCAATATCTTTGCCGCTTCTAGCCCATAGAGTGCCTCCCAGTCGGTAAACTCTTCAACCGTCTCCAGAATATGACCTCCATTGCGACCTGTTGCGCCAGTGCAAGTGTCTCGCGCCTCCAGCATGACGACAGCAGGTCTCTGGTTGGTCGTTTCCAGCTGGCCAGATTCCTTCAACAGGGTACACGCAATGGAAACACCCGTGATGCCGGAGCCAATAATAACGACTTCAGCCTCTTGCGGTAACTCCGGTGATTGCACGTTTGCTAGCTCCGGGTGTGCATCTTTGAACCAAAAGGAAGAAGTGCTCTCGCCGAGTGGCCCTGGTATTCCTGGGTCGGCAAGAATACGGTGGAGGGCATCTTGTCTATCCTTGATGGGGATGCCAGAGTCGGCTAGGAGAGCCTGCATGAATGCCATGATAGAAACGTTTAAAAAAAAAAAAAATAAGGGCCTTAAAAGATGCAGAAAGCTAAGCACAAACACCAGAGATTAGGTGAATCTTTAATGAATCCAACGTTGTGTGGGCAAACTACCGTACATTATATAGAGCCTCATGATGGGTATCTCATAGTATGATCGATGACTTCTAGTCTCGGCCCCCCGGTGCGGTTAGCGCGTAGTCTAACGACATCTCATTCTGGGGTGATGATCTCTGTCGGGCCACTCACTCCACCGTCAGCTGTCTAGCGTCGACCTGCCGTTATAGGTATGTTGCTACTTGAAGCAGAGTGGAGAGACCAGCTGCCGTGGTTTATTGCCGGCACATAACGTGGGTGTCGACCTTCCACTCATGGCTAGTGCAGGTCTCGTATAGTTACACTGCTATATCGACATTACGAGACATGTCAAGCACCCTCCTCGCGGCAGGCATCCTCGGCAAGTGTATAAACTAGCAGTTTCAGGAATGGGATTATGAATTCAGTATTGAATGTCTCGATTTCTGAATCGCGGAATTTGTTGATAACACCCAACATGACATTCTCAAAACCAGCAGACTCTCCGGGCAATGGCTTTTATCCAAACAGCCCCCCCATGCGACGTCCTGGACTGTCATTTATTTACCGTCTAGAGTGCAACATTGACCCTGGGGAAATAAATGTCGGCGCACCTCATGGAGCTGGAGTGCTTCGAAGTGTTGCCCATATTGTGGGCGGTAGTTTTAGAGGGCCGTCGATTACAGGGACGGTCCTTCCGGGTGGAGCAGACTGGGCAACAGTCATTGAAGGAACCCACGTAAACCATACTATGCCCTAAGATCGATTCATTGAAACTAATAAGAATCCTTAGTCCATGACCCTGGATGCGCATTATACGATCAAAACCGACGATGGCTGTTATCTCTACGTTCGGGCGCACGGTCTTTACCGTCCTGGTCCGGGCACGGAGTACGCGAAACAGGTCGAGAAGGACCCGGCCCTACAACCCCATCCCACGGTGACCCAAGATGACGTGGAGTTCTTCTCACACCTGCGAATCGAGACCGGCTCAGGAAAATATAACTGGTTGAATGGTTTGGTGTGCATTGGAGTCATGACCTGCGAGAACGATCGCATCCTGATCGATGCGTATCACTTGACCAATTTCGAGGGTTCTAAGCCAGATGATGTAATGGCACGTAGGAATACCAGCTAAACAATAGATTATTATCAGCATTTAGCCTTCAATGCACGGTCAATATTTTCGCAAGTAGGGTTGTAATCGACATACCGAGGCATAATCATCCCAATGGGGAAGGTAGACGCACTTCGCCAGGGGAGCCACTTGGCACCGAGACGATTCGGCTATATAGGCCCAGTCTAGCCCGCGGCAGTCATCTTTACGCCACCTACTCCGTATATTGACTCGCGGAGATGGCTACAACTGTGACACAGGACAACTGGGAAACCACGACGAGAGAGAGGCGCAGACAATTGGGGCTACAAATCCCGCCAGACTGGCGTTTGGATGCCACCTTTCTATCCTCGCTCCCATCAAATGGCCACCTCATAGTGGCAGAGATTCCACACCACAGTGGACTTCTCTCCAAGGAGGAGCTAGATATCACAGAGAATTACACGGCGGCGCAGCTGCTGCAAAACCTTGCCTGCGGCGAGGTGACCTCATTGGCAGTGACTACGGCGTTCTGCAAGCGGGCAGCCATAGCCCAGCAGCTGGTAAGTCCACCGATCACGGCCAACGTGTTATGGATAGCCCATAATATTAATAGCTACCTACAGACATCATGCCTGACAGAACATTTTTTCGACAGGGCACTCGAGCGTGCGCAGTACCTGGACGATTATCTACTGCGCGAAAAGCGGGTCATGGGTCCATTGCACGGCTTACCGATCAGCCTCAAGGATAGCTTTTGCGTTAAGGGGATCCAGAGTACGGTGGGATATGTCTCATTCTTGGGCAATCCACCAGCGAACACAAACTCTGCTCTGGTAGATCTCCTACTCGACCTAGGTGCAGTTCTCTATGTTAAGACCAATATTCCGCAGACAATGATGGTTAGTGGCCCTTACGATCCCAAATTTTCTCATCTGACCATTTCGGCTCAGACAGGTGATTCAGAGAATAACATATACGGTCGTACATTAAATCCACACAATACAAGCCTGACGGCCGGCGGCTCATCTGGTGGTGAAGGAGCTCTGGTTGCCTTCCGGGGTTCAATCCTCGGCGTCGGAACAGATATCGCAGGCTCTATCCGAATTCCGGCGCTGTGCTGTGGTGTTTATGGGTTTAAGCCCACCACAGACCGGATTCCCTTTGGTGGACAGGTGTCCGGGGCAGTTGAAGGATATCCCGGCATAAAACCAGCGGCAGGGCCCCTGGCCCAGTCCTTAGATGATATTGAGTTGTTCATGTCAACTGTCCTCAAAGCTGAACCTTGGCGATATGACGTGACTACAATTGGTTCGCCTTGGGTAACGACATCCAAATCACCCTCATCATTAACAGTTGGAGTCCTCGCCGAAGATCCTCAATTTCCGATTCATCCTCCCATTCGCCGTGCAATGGAGTCAGCCATCGAAATGCTGGCGAGAAAGGGGCACCGAGTAGTGCGCCTCACACATGAGCCATCTCGAGGCGTGGCATATGCGAGCCGTCTAGCCTTTCAATATTTCACTTATGGACCACACATTGATCACACCGTTGCCAGTGGAGAGCCGTTGGTGGCATCCGTGGCGAAGCTAGCCAATCCAATGTTCACTGGCCCTCTCCCTGTCGATCATGAATTGGGGGTCTTTGATAAAATTGAAGGGCTCCATAAGGCACGAAAGGCATACGCTGAGGAGTGGCGTAGGACATGGGTCCAACACAACTTGGATGTTCTTCTCGCTCCTGGGGCCCAGAATACAGCCACACCACATGACACCTATGGGTGGCCACCCTACACAGTCATCTGGAATCTTCTAGATGTAGGTTCATGGCTGTGTATACTGACAATTATCTCTGGTTTGCTAACTGTCTCCAGTATCCCGCATGCATTCTGCCGTACGGCAAAGCCTCGAAAGCGCTTGATCCAGATCCTATGCTAATACATGATGGAGTTCAGCCGAGCTGTAGGTTTCTGTCACAAGGAATAGCGCGCAATGACTATACTGACGCATCCCAGATGAACCTGATTCTGTTGATGGAGCTCCATGTGCTCTTCAAATTGTAACCCCCCGGCACCAGGATGAGAAATGTATTCTCTTTTCCCGGCTGATCGACCAAGATATTCGGTAACCAGACCGTGCTCCAAAGTATCCCAGGAGTGATCAGGCGTCGCAACGGAACCTTGAAATACAGTAATGTTTATTGACAGGCCATGTGTTGGTATGCACATACATGCAAATGATGCCATAGAATCGTAGCAACGAAGGACTAGTAGCCACGGGTCGCAGTCCTCGACCATGAGGTTCATTTATCTTGGTCAGCTCTTCCTGTTGGGTTTTTATAGGAGAGACACACAACAAATCCTTCACGCGATACCTACATACCGGTAGTTGATAGTGCGTGAAGGGTGATTGCAGGTCGGTTGTGCTGCTTTTTAGCGTCGCGCCATTTTCACTGAATGTTCCGCGGATTGTCTCCTTGGTGGCATGGTCATGAGCCTCCAGTAGCCGAACTCGGCCCTGGTTTTTCTTCAATGAGGACTTGATGGAAGGAGACATTGTACGAACTCGGGTGGCGGTCAATGTGCCAATGGCTTCAGTACCACGAATCCGATATCTCTCTGCTGCCTTTTAGTATCTGAAGCGCCCTCTCATAGATCCAGGTAGGTGACTACGCTGCGTGCATATTAGTCCAGGGGTCCTATCCTTGCAAGGAGACTTGCCGTATGTGGTCCGGTTTCGACAAAGCAAATTTCATGCATCCTGAAGGCCGAATCACGTCATCGACTTGAGTAATTGAGCCAACCTTTACCA
This sequence comes from Aspergillus bertholletiae, assembly GCA_009193595.1. Lineage (NCBI taxonomy): Eukaryota > Fungi > Ascomycota > Eurotiomycetes > Eurotiales > Aspergillaceae > Aspergillus > Aspergillus bertholletiae. The sequence continues at coordinate 161,203 of ML736162.1, forward strand.
AGTCTTTGTATAGCATTCTAGAGATTTTGGCCTAATGCACATCGCAATGCAACGTACAAAGCCCGACCCCAAGCACCATTTGAGAAGATCACTCGCATTGGCTATAAGAAGGAAGATCTTTGACTAAAATATGGATGGGAGAGGGATGCAGTCAAGTCTCCAGCCGAATAATATTTGCGCCGAAGCAGAAGAACGGAATGCCTTTTTTGTTTCTCAATTACCGCCAATCATTACAGAAAACGTGAAATAGCCATTGCCACCTTGTCCACCAAAGGGGACCTCAGTACAGTTGCCTATAGACCAAATATACAAGGTGATAGGTGGAAACCTGCATTCATTACTCCCCGCGGAACGGGCGCGCCGGTGAGAAGGCGTGCGATCTGCTAGTTTAGTTGGCCAATACGTACACGCTAAGCCGATAAAATGGGCTTTGATATGCAAAAGTCCGATTTGATCTATGCGCAGTGTCCAACATGCTTGAGGTCGAAGTGGGTCTCGTTTCTATTCCTGTTCGTTTTGGTACTTGTACTTTCCAATAACAAAATATAGAGCTAGTCTGGAACTCTGTCTAAATTGATGTTTATAATGTGGGTATTGTCGGTTGCTCTGCCCTGCATACCAAGGGTGGGAGCATACATATGACATATGACAGATAGTGCTCCCAGGCCAATGCCCATCTTACTCTCCTTGGAGGGGCAGGCAGCTAATTTAATCATGTAACCTCATCCGGCCCCATGCAGTACGCTACAAGTCCATATATTCTGTTTGGGAAGGTATGATCCAGGTCCACCCATATACCACCAGCCATAGGCCAAATATGCAAGATGATATATGGAAATCTGTATGTTACTTGCCGCAGAACGGGCGGCACGGGCGGACCGGCGGCAAAGTGGGTGATCTGCACTGCAAGCCTATTTGTTCTGCTCCGAGGTGGTATAATCCAGGTCCACTTATACAGCACCAACCATGCTTGTTTCCTAGCTCATTATCTACCCAATAGGATAAGGGATATCAGGGGAACTTTAGAATCTAGGAAAAGAAGACTGCAGCTAAAATCTTACTTGGTACTCTCTTAGTGATATTTTAATTGGTAGCCCTTGCTAGCCCACTATACTTATCTACATATAGTTTAGTAGAGCTACAGTCTCACCCGAAGGGTTTTCTGAGACAAAAAATAAATCTACGGTAAAAACAATCTTAGTTAACGCCCTGTTCTCTAGTTTAATAGAGGATGAGGTATATATTCTTATACAAGTATATATATCATACGTGTATGTTATTTACAACGTATTAAATCTTTACGGTCACTGTAAACCGATATCCAGACGCATATATAATTCCTACGCATGTGACCCAATGATATCAGACTATAGTACCATTGCGTATATGAAGTTGAAAACATAGGAGTAAACTATGGAGTTTGAAATGCCACACCATCCGAGTAGATCGCTTGTCAGATACCGCAGAGATGTCGTCTACCAGGAAAATACCAGTCCTTGATCTGAAACTCGCAGAGCATCCCTCAACACGAGGACTGCTTCTTGATCAGTTGCATGATGCATTATTCAACGTCGGTTTTCTGTATATTTCCAACCATGGAGTCTCGGAAGAGATCATAAGTGCTTTGTCAGAGAAGCTTCCGGCGCTCTTTTCATTTGCCGCTAGAACGAAAGAGGGAGTGGTCTAAAACTAAATCCCCCCAGTTCCTTGGTTTTAGTGACTTTGCCCAGGAAGTCACTCAGGGCAAGCTTGATTTAAGGGAGCAATACGACATTGCCACGGAACTGCCCGAGGTCTACCAGAAGGATGCAGTCCCGAACGACCGGGGAAGAAATTTTTCGAACTTGTACTGGAGGCTCAGGGGCCCAAACGTGTGGCCGTCAGAGAATGAAGTGCCTGGCTTTGAGAAAGCGGCTAATGAGTAAGCACCTGCATGACGATGAGCAGCAAGTAGCTTTGACTGACATTTCTACATTTTCTTGAATGCGTTCGCCGAATTATCCTACAGGTTCGTGCATCTTGTGGAAGAAGCATTTGGCATCCCATGAGGGACATTCGATAGCTTCTTCAACGAGGGTGCCGCTTCCACCGCCGCCGATTCCACCCTAGAGAGCGACTTTCTTCCCCCTCAGCATCGGCTTAGACTCAACTTCTACCCGGCCATGCCGCCAGAGCAAGAAGGCCAAGGTGTAGGCCCGCACAAGGATATGGCTGGCTGGCTTATCTTTCTACACCAGGTCGGCTCCCGAATGCGCCCTGGATGTGCAGGGCAGAGATGGTAGCTGGATTTCCGTCGACCCAATTCCAAACACTCTCGTTGTCAACTTAGGCTACGCCTTTGAAGCGGCCACCGAGGGTGCAGCCAGAGCCACAGTTCATCGAGTAAGGGCACCTTCACAAAAAGATCGATACTCGATTCCCTTTTTCATGGGTTTGCCACTCGAACTTAATCTCTCAGAGGTGAGGAGTTTTATCCCAGAGAGTGTCAGGACGATGAGATGCAAAGAACTGGAGAATGGTGAATGGACCATAGACCAGAAGATCGAACCCTTTTTGGACCCGAGATGGGATAGCATCGGTGAATCCGTACTGAGAAGATTCATTAGAGGATACAAGGAAACAGCTCTAAAGTTCTATGGGCAGGAGGTGTACCAGTACTATACTCAGTGAACTCGTGTGGGGAGGCTGGCTTATGCTTTCATTGCAATTCTGGATAGTGATAAATTGACGAACTCCATGCGAAGTTGAACACCTACTGAACCAGCGTTTATTCAATTTCGTACGTGAAACTCCTTCGTACCTTCTGTCCCAGCCTGAGACAGTCCTCTCTGCTCCGTCTACTGGCCACGGAAAAGTATGCTAGGTAGCTGAATACTTCGGCCTTGGGTCCGAGTAATTTATCCCCCTTTTTCTTCATCGTCTTGTAGTCTACAACGGCCAATCGTAGATCTTCATGCCGCTCCAACATGTCTTTGCCGGCGTCAGGACTTTTCATCACGCCACTTTTGTCCTCCGGAATGATGATGACCTGAAGCCACCATTGTGGGCCATGGCCGAAAGGTACACTCAGCGCACGACATCGATCAAAGTCGCCGAGAGCGGCCAGTATGTGATTGGCATAGTAGTCCACACCGTAGGTCAGCAGCGTAGCACTACTCACAAAATAACCACCCGGCCGAGCATTGATCTCATGCAGGTAGAAGGAGGGTTCCTCGTTGCCGTGTAATCGATCGTTGAGATACAAGTCAACAATGCCATCACGCGTATCGTACGCTTTGGATGCATAGCGAATTCGCCCCTCGCAGTGAAAGACGCCGGTGCGGAAGCCTTGTCGCAAGAGGGTTTGATGAATCGAATCCTTGGTAGCTTGAATTTCCTTTGGGGAAAGTCCAGTCGGGAGAACCATATCTGTCTCCATGAAGGAACCGTTCAATGCATTCCCAACTTTTTCGCCAGCTTTGGGAAAGTCATCTGCAACTTCAAAGAAGATGATATCCCCTTCGATCAGAACCAAATTAGCATCAACTTCGGGCCCCTCGATATACGGCTCAATCATCACATCCGACCGCGGGTTTGGCCCTTCGCAGTGTCGACTTGAAGCCCGCGCGACTGCTTGAATGAGTTCTTCTTCGGTCTGCACTTTCGAAACACACTCACTACCCCACCCCATACAGGGTTTCACAATTACAGGGTATTCGATGGGCGAATTCGTCTTGGACCGCAGTCGTGTGCGTAGCTCGTCGATGTTGAAGATCTTGAATGCTCCTCCGTTCTCGGGCTCCATCTCTCGCGTCTTGAATTTGTCTCCAGCAATGATGTATGACTCGGGTGGCGCAGACCGGAACCCCAATATTTGACAAGCTCGTGCAGCGCCGATTGCTCCAGCGTTGTTGACCGTCACAAGCGCGTGGATAGGTTTGTCGTAGCTACGCACCGCGGCCACGACGCGGTCTACAAACCCCGGGTCAGCGGTGATATCGGTTGGAATAAAGGCTTCTCGTAAAAAGTTCCAGCGATCATCGTCCTTCTGAAACCAGTGGCCGTCATGGTCCAGAATCACCACCTTGATGCCCAATGATCGAGCGGCTTCCCATATGCGCCTCCCGCTCTCCAGGTCCTCCTTGCCTTTGATCCATGCGATGCGTTTCTCTTCAATTGGCTCAGGCGAGATCCATGCAAATGATAACCTGTTCGCTAACTCGGCCTCCAGACTGGCTAGGCCCTGTGCACTCTGGACTTGAACGGCTCCAACAGCATAGGGTAGAAGATCAAGCAGGCTCAATGGAGATTTACTATCCAGGCACCGGAAATCAGGAGCTTTAATCTCCTCTCTCGGCGTCAGAAAACTTTTGAGACTCAGCGCATGCTCGTAACCTTCCAGACGCCGCTCAAGGAAGTCGGACCTGACCGTGAAGCCAGGCTTTACGGGTAGAATGAAATTGATGACGAATCTCTCTCGCCTCGAGATGCTACAGATGAAGAGATTGGGTCTCTGAGGCATGTCGTTGACAAGCTACCCAGAAAGGTCTGGGTCTCCTTGCTGGTGAGTGGAGCAGAGCGCTTCACATACTACACAATCACAACTCCGTGGCGTAAGTGTACGGCGATAGGACGGGGCATGATATGATATACTGCTAAGACACAATGGCAGAGCACTACATACAGAATGCTCCGGGCGATGGTGCCGTGCCAGGTGCTCTTGGGCTTGGGCAGTCTCGGGCGACCATGATCTTCAACGCCTTCTACTTATTCTATTACGTGGTGCCTATCCCCTTCGCGCTTGTGTCGGATGCATGGCTAGGGCGATACACGGTTCTCTGTGTCAGCCTGAGGTGGGTGTTGGCGTGTCACGGTACCTGGAATTGGCTAGCTTGCTAACACAATATAGCTTGTATTTCTGCGGTACGCTCGTACAGTTTATAACGTCTCTACCCTCACTTTTCCGCTATGAATCAGGCCTGGCAGGTCTTGTCCTCTCTATGATATTAATAGGTCTCGGTGTTGGAGGAACAAAAGCAGCAATCACGCCCTTCATCGGTAGTTTTACCCTGTTAAGCACCCTATCCCTGAATAAACCTAATCATGGCATTAGGAGATCAATACCCGGTCAAGCCTCCACAAGTCAAGACCCTGGCAACCGGAGAACGCGTGATCATAGATCGAACTTTGACCTTGCAGTATGTGTACAACGTCTACTACTGGTTAGCACCTCCAAGAATCAATGGGTGGCACAAACTAACCCATAGTAGGATCACCAATATCGCCGCACTCTCTATCCTGGCATCGACTTATCTCGAGAAGGAACGTGGTTTCTGGGCGGCCAATGTCCTTGCATTGTGCTTATCCTGGATTGGGGTTGCCTTGCTTGCTATATTTGGCAAGGAACTCGGTGCGTCCCCACATACCAACATTAGGGTGTGGCTGATTAGTTGTAGAACGGTATCCAGCTCAAGGCGGTGTTTTGTTAAAAGCTGGAAGGGTTCTGGCATATGCCATCCACGATAAGTTCAAGATCGATGCCGCACGACCACGCTACCAATTAGAAACGCACAATCGGGCAGTCCCATGGACGGATCGTTTCGTCACGGAGATTCAAAGTGGCCTTCGTGCATGTCAAGTTATGTGGGGTTTTTCCCCTGGAATTCTCCCTTTGGGCATACGGGACACGAGAGCTTACTGACCGTATGACGGATAGGGCCTGGTTCGTGTTGTTCCATCTGGGCATCAACCAGATGACCAACAACCTCGTTTCGCAAGCAGGCGAAATGCAACTCGCCGGTTTTCTCAACGACGGGATTCAGGTTCTAAACCCAATCGCCTGCGTTTTACTCGGCCCAGTCATCCAGAAACTACTCTACCCAGCCCTTGCGAGATACCAGATCCCCTTTGGTCCCCTCATGCGCATGACTATGGCCTTCTTTACAATGGCAGCGACGTTCGCCTACGCTGCTGGAGTGCAGAAGATGATTTACGATTCTGGTCCCTGCTACGAGGCTCCATTGGTTTGTCCGGCGGCGCAAAGAGTCGGACAGCCCGCCCTGCCCAATAAAATCAAGGTCTGGGTGCAGACGCCTATATATGTGATCTTAGCCGTGTCTGAAATATTCGGTTTCGTCACCCTCAGTGAGTATAGCTACAGTAAGGCACCTAAGGATATGCGCACTGTAGTCCAGTCAATGAGGCAGCTCAGTGCTGGCATCGGAAGCGCTATCGGTATAGCTCTCGGTCCAGTTTCACGTGATCCAAAGGTATTGTGGATGGATGTCGGACTGGCATTAAGTTTGGGGCTTTCAGGGCTACTGTTTTGGGCGGTTATGGGTCACCTTGAAAAAGATAATGAAGATTTGGACACGATGTTTCTGAACGATGACCGGGGTAAGGCGGCACACACTGGGGGTGAGGTCACTTCAGGAACTAAAAAATGAATACCTTATCCGATTGATATTCGGCTGTATATATATACATACACTTTTACTAACCCAAATTGCAAAAGAGGCTACGATAGATGCTGTGATGTGGGAGATGCGGGTGAGGAAAGATTGGGGGAGGGGGGACACATGCCTAGGTACTACTATTTCTAATTTATATAGAAGACATCGATTTCTCTTTCTCTGCTGCACCTACAAATCCGCGTGGTAACCTTCAGAAACACTCGCTTCCTCTGTATTATTAGCTCCAGGACTCAACTGGCAAAATGCCATGTCGAAATGGGATATTAGAAAAGTATGGTTTGGAGAGCTCAAACCCGTAGAGTATTAGGCAGAAAATCCTGAAATTAAGATACTAATACAATTCCAAAACTCTGATTGATAGCTATTTCTCCTATAAAGAAGATTAAACCGCACGCTTAGACTGGTGGGTGGTTAGGGTAGGCTAGGTTAATAGAGTCAGATATATATCTAATGTTACGGATACGATAGGGAATTAGACAGAGAAGGAAGGGCAAGAATAAGTCTTCCTATGTTCCTAGTCCTACTATTAGGCCATGATAGACGTTTCCTTCCCGCCATCGTATCTTTACCTAACTAGCTGGCTATCTACGCAGTATAGTAGGCTTTCTGTTACAATAACACTATTAGGACAACAGTCTTACCTTGTCTTCTGTTCCCCATCAACTTCAGGTTAGAACCCCGATACATGCGGTCCGCTAACTGGTCACAGGTTCCTGCCTAGAGCCCTGGGCGTAACATAGTACCAAAACATTGGGAAGATGGCCTGTAGGCTCAAATGATGTGTTCCGGGTGCCCGCTGTCTTTTCTTTCCTTCAGGATGTTCTGGAGCCCTGAAAGCAACTCTAACTGGCGAAACTCGTAAAGACCCGCTGACCATGTAGTATCGCAATGCAATGCTGGCTATTTTGAGACAGTGGTTGAATCGGCGTTATCACAACACGCTGGTATTGTAAGCAGTGTAAATAAATGATATTTATATACGACAGTACAAGATACGATTGAGCAACTGATCACCAAACATATTAAGTAGAGTTTAGCATAGCTAGAGGAAGAGCTGTGGTGCTGATCAGGCCTGGATGAATGCTTCCTCATTGACTATCAGGGATCAGCTCAAACACAACGGAAGCTGTCGGCTAATGAGACGTTCCCTCCCATATACTGCGCTTTAGCCGGGTAAGGGCACAGAAAGCGAGCTAGCGTTTCTCCGTTAGGGCCCGTATACTCCACTGGCAAGGTCTCAGGAGCGGTGCCGTTTTCAACCCAGTCCCTCAGCGCATCGAAAACGGTCGTCGGCTGTCCTCCTTTGCCGCCCGAGCAGTGGGCTAGCCCAGGCGACTCGAAGAATCGATAGAACTCCGGGGCGTCTGGAAATGCTTCCTGCACGGAGTTGTAGTAAAACTCGGTTCCCTTGGTGGGAATAGAAGGATCAATCTGAATCCGCAAGATACCAGTTAGAGCAATTTGTTCAACAAGCCAAAGGTGAGGGGAAGCAAGTGCAATCGAGAAACGAACCATGCCATGGTATGTGATAAGTTTGCCTCCTGCTTTGCGGAAAGTAGTCAGGTCCGGATCCGCCGCGTTCATGATGTCGCTATATTGTTGAACAGCGAGATGAAAGAATTCCAGATACTCTTCCCGGCTCAAGGTAGCTGCATCAAAGCTCGCATTCCTCGCAATAAACAAGTTGAACCAGAGATCCTGGCTCATGCTGTGCTGGCCGGGCACTGCGCCAAAACTACTTATGTCCGAGCCAGGGTTCACACCATACCACAGCACGTCACCGTCGTCCGTCTTGGGACCGGACCAGGCGGCTTCAGCGATCATAGCGGCCCCCTGACTCAGGGGGATGGTACGGTTCAACGAAGGGCATAGAAAGGTCTTGTTTACCGAGGTGTAGGGGTTGTAATTGCACGCTGTAAGGTTCGAAATAATGCCATCTCGAACACCGTCCTTGGGATCACATTCCGCAATGGCTTCAGCTGTCAGGAAATCCAACTCGCATGCCAATGGATCCACATTGTGCCAAACTTTCATCAAACTCGGGTAATACAAGCCCGAGTTCAGTTTAGTCCAGGCTTGTGCAGGTGCTGAGGCCGCAATGCCATCATAAGCAGTGGGGTATCTCTGGGCTAGCATAAGACCCTGTCTTCCTCCCTGGGAACACCCACTCCAGTAGGAGTATTCCGGTTTGCGACCATAAAAGCCCTGGACCAGACTCTTTCCGATAATTGCCTGGTCATTCAATGACCTCGAGCCCAAGTTTTGCATCGCGATCATATCAACGTTCCCAGGGGTTTTCAGCGCCCATATACTTGGGTTCACTGCATCTCCCAGGCCTGCATCCGTGGTCGTGGTGGCATAGCCTTCGCCAACAGCTCCAGCCATGAAAAAGTCGGAGAGTACAAAGCGTCCGGCTTGCCAGCCACCTCCACCTGTGCCTTGCAATCGGCCATTCCATTGCCGCGGGAGCCACGCCTCGACCGTGATGCGGTCATCATAGCCCGGGTGCGTATAGGTGACAGTGATATTACAGAATTGCGCGCTCCGCACGTCGATCTCGCCATGGTTGTAGTTGAAATCGGCGGGCACGGTCCGGGTGAAGTTACTTACCCACGTCGCTGACATGGACAGTATATCTGCACCGTAGACTACGGGCGTCTGGATTGCCGACAGCGAACAGGCTGTCGAATTCATCTTCAAACTCGATAATGATGGAATCGGAAAGTTTTGATGGAGAAATGCCGTCCTGTGTCGGTCTTGATTTCAGGAGAACTGAAAAACTTATGGCCACTTTCTCGACTACCCTCTTTTTATATATTATATGCTACCAAGTCTTTCCATCAAGGAGAGAGGGGGGAGGTCTCTTCTGAACCCTAGCAGATTGTTCCTTTCCATCACGATACGAATGCGAATTGCCTGAATAGTCTGCCGAGATATCATACGGTTGATCATTGAGAGGTCGCTGACCGTATATCTACCTCCCGATATCTCTGCAGGCCGAGCCACTTCTGAAAAGGGAAGTTCGTGTTCGGGTCCACAATTCGACTTGGGAGACCCACAGCATAGGCCATCTCATCTTTCCGCATCGCACATTGTGGGTCTTCACTTAAGTACTTTCGGTAGAGATTGTGCGTGTTTCCCTCAGGCAGCATCTTGTTAGGTAACTCTGACCTTATCTCGCCTTCTAGGCTTGAAGACCCTTCGCCTCGACTAAACTATAAAGGACCGTAAATGGGAGATCCATGGGTTGTGCTGAAAGCGCCAGGGAGTGGGGGCGATTATGACCTCCATCTCAGGACCGCACCAGTTAAAGAAGTTAATCTTAAAAAGCCATTCGCTGTAAATTGTGGTTGCACCGGAGCCGTGGAGCTAACATTTATTCAGAGAGGCCACCACCAACCCACCAATAGCCAAATGTATGGATCTCGGTGGAACGTCGATCCCATCTCAAGCACAGACTGTTCTAAAGAACAGAATAAAATATGAATACCGAAAGCCTTGCAGACTCGTTACACATAGGAGGAAATAAATCTGTTGACCATAGATTCGGCATCCGACATGGCGAGTCAGTAGCCCTGACCCACCTCTGGAGCGGGTGAGGGTCTCTTCCATGGGCCTCTCGCTTCCATTGTCAAATGTGTATTTCTAATTCAGTGCTATTTACAGGGTTCGTAATTTCATCGCAAGACTATATTCAGTAAGAGAAAAGGATGGAGTGGCCGGGGAACCACACCATGGGCGGGAACATAAGAAACCGAAGGTCTCCGTCCAGTGTGGCGGGATTCACCCCATCGCAATCCCCACAGAGCCGCGAAGATGAGTTTCCATCGCGCGGGTCGGGTGGGCCTAGGCCAACACGGGCAGCTCCTCGCGACAATTTAGTTAACCCAAGAGTAGCTGAGCACGGGGACCTCGAAAGGCGCAGCCGTGCAGGTCGCGTTGAAGAATTCATCATGCACGCAGTTCAAAGTGAAGTCGGTGCTACCGGAGTAGGTAATCTTGCTACCATTGGCACACTCCAGCGCGTGGCCACCGCCCAGCACATAGTCCATGTGGCCCGTTGAGGTCGCCTCGTTGGAGCTGCCGTAAAACGAGACGATCCGGCCCATGCCGCGGTCTGCATATCCGCAGTTGGACTCGCCATGCGCAATGTCATGAATGCGGTAGCCGATGTAGGTATCGCGGCACTGCAGGCCATCCGCAAAATCGATCGCCAGCGTTTGGGGGGGGCCGTAGCCCCAGGGCTCGTAACTGGGCATGCCTGTGTAGCAAACGTTGACCATCGTACCATTGCACGTGTCTGGGTTGGGCTCGCACCAGCCCCGACCACAGAGGCAGCCCTTCGTGTTCTTGTCGACCTCGCTGTGGATGCAGTCCAGACTATGGGAGCCATTAAACCAACGGAAGTCGTCGACTGTCCAGGTCGGAATCGGACACCCTTCGGGAGGGGCGATGGAGCGAGGAGTAAGAGATCGCGCCTCGACTGACCGAGCACCCACCGAACAGGTGAGCGCCAACAGGCTGGTTAAGATGGTGGAGAACATGGTTCAACGAGTGTGGTAGAATAAGATGGTTGTGAAGCTACCCGGGATGAGGAAATTGTGATGAGCGATCAGGAACCCCGAGCAGCGACAAGGGCGCCTTTTATGGACATCCATGGTAGCAGTGAACCTTGCGCGACAAAATCGAGAAGTTGAGAGCGAGTGGCTGCAGTGTGTGGGCTGAATTTTGCGGGATGCAAGTAAGCCAGCTGGACCCTCTCCTACTGAGACCGAACGAATGAAACCAAAGGGGGCGCGAGACAGTTGTCTTTGGGTCGCCCAACCCATTGGCGCGACCGCGGCCATTGCCGGGTCTTGGCAATGGGATACATCAGGTCTTTCAGCACACAAGAGGCTTGGTCACAATTACTTCAGCATCAGCATCACCGTCTCGTCTTGCTTCGAGATTCCACACTAAACCCCAATACGAGGTCTAGGCCGTGACATCCAGTCGTCTCGCTGCAGTAGTGCAGCGACTGTCGTTCCGACGCCACGACGATATCGATTGCCAAAGAGACTGGGTGGGACGGGGTTTAGTCTAAATTTAGCGCGGTGACCCTGAACTGCAGCCCACAGCCTGTAAAGTCTCGATGGGACACAACCCGCAACATCGAGCGGCCCCAGTTGGGGGGTTGAATATGCCGTCTTCCGCCATACATCGACAACATTTCTTCAAGGCCGTTAGTACTGATTCTCGAATGGTTTTCTCTAAAACAGATTAATATTTTTTTTTCTGAGGTCAATCCCTACATGCATGGGACTACACCAGTCGTTCCTCATAGAACAAAACGACACCCAGAAGCCTCCCGTACTATTCAAGCCATTGTCGGCTCAGAGCTCCCAGTATATTGCCCTTGGCTCCATGGAAGATACCAAGGGCTCCAACTGACTAATCTGCCCTAGTTTTAGTCGCGCCTGGAGTTGGAGACAGAGACTTTTTCGCATGAATGATGATCGTTTGGATAGCAGATGCAGTGACGTCATCATTCATCATGCCAGGAACAGGAAGAGAATGTTCTTCGTCTGCTTCCAGTGTTGCTGCTTCTTTTATCCTTCTCATCTCTTGCCTTCTCTTTTACCTTTTCGTTGTGCTTCCCTGATATGCGACTGGAGTGATTTAGTATGGTTATCACTCGTAAGCAATATTCTGATACCCTAACCGGTAAGTCTGAACTTTCCTTGTCCCACGGATCGCCGATCGAATGAACAGTGTGGGCACCCAGTAAGACTAGATCATATATGGACATCTGGGTTCTAAGAATTCGATCGGGGGCGAAACACTGACATAGAGGTTCAACAAGGTAGCGGTCGACCAAAATATCTCATCCGCATTGCTGTTCCTGAGTCGGCGGAGAAACACCTCTCTTGGCTGGTAACGACATCAAAAATGGAGCAGCAGAGTTATCATCGCGACCTGCTGCATGATTTGCGAAAGGTCATGCGATCGGCGGACGAATCGTGTGCCCAGGGCCTCTTTGATTTGCTGCGGGCAGATTCCTCCGTAGATCAGCTTCGGTCTTACATTGACGGGGCGTTACGTGAAGTCCACATCTCCAATGCTGACAGGGAAGTCGTCAGTAATCTCGAACATCTCCGGGACAAGGGAGATGCCTCAAGTAGAATGCCACGGCCTCGCCCCGAGGTTATGGACCTTCACTACTTGTGCGCCATTGCACCCATCCGCGTGCCAGCCAAACCGTGGACTACAGTGACGGACGATGATGACCTGGTGTCCCACCTCGTTTCCTTGTATTTCACTTGGGACTATCCTTTCTATGCTTTCGTTGACCAGAAGGCGTTCATTCGCCATATGACCCTCGGCAATGTCGACTCCGACCTTTGTAGCCCGTTCCTCGTCAACGCTCTACTCGCAAATGCATGCGTAGGGACTTTTCTGCGTACCCCCTTTCTGACGCGATCCAGGCGATACTAATGGGACGGCCTAGGATAGTATTACTCACAGTTGTCCGAGGCTTATGCCTTGGCGGGAGACGTCGCCAGCAAAGGACGCAATTTTCTGACCGAGGCGGAGCGATACCTGCCAAGCTATCAATTAGAAAAGGGTGACGGAGTCCGCCTAGCATCATTACAAGGGGCATTGGTCTTACATGAAAGGTATGTGGACTCTCTCTTGCGAAAATGATCCGGGGAACAAACTTGACTGGCCATTGTATGAACAACAGATACGCTATGTCGGGGGAGGATAATCTCGGCTACACCATGCTCAATACTGCGATAGAGATGGCGGAGGCGCTCGGCCTCATCAATCATGACCCACTCGATCTAAGCAAATTGCAGCTTTCCGATGAAATGATTGCATCGGTGAAACGTACAGCGTGGGGGATATTCCAGGTGGACACGTAGGTCTCTTTCAATTAATGTTTGTCAGTGTTGTTTAGTCCTGCTGCGAAATCCGCGACGCTAATGTCGTCGTGGCGACAGAGTGGTTCATATCAACTTTTTGAAGCCGAGCCGGGTCTCCACCGTCAGCGTTGACCGTATCGACCGCGACGAGTCCAGTGCCGGAGACGTATGGGCTCCGTATCCAACTGGTAAAAGGCCCCGATCGTCATGGCTCAGCCAATATTTCGATGAAGCCTGCAAGCTCTCGTATCTTGCTCATGATATCTCACGCCATCTCTATCATGAGACCACCACCAGGGCCGACCAGTATCGACGTAAGCAAGAGCTCTATCATAAGCTCCGCCAGTGGGAGCATGCTCTCCCGTCCAACTTCCGGGCAGCCACAAGACCACCGCCGCATATCATCCTGCTCAGGTTCGTTGCACCTCTTCCACCACTGTGGTGTCCGTGTGCTGAAGGTGTGGCCTCTTGGATTTAGGATGCGGTACCATGCACTCACTATTGGCCTCGCGCGGGATGGCTTCGGGGTGCAACCATTTTTTCTGGGATCTGAGGAGCAACAACGTAGGATGGACGAGTCTGCCACCGCAATGAGTCTCGCATCTGCTCGGGAGATCTCGGCTCTAGCACGGATGCATCGTGAGGAATATGGCATGGAGCGCGCGCATCAGTTCGCTACCTACGCCATGATGCTGGCGCTCTTCACCATGCTTGACTACCCCTCCTTTGATGTCCTAGGCCACGATTTCTTATCGCTCACAAGTGCATTCTCCATTACGGCCGGTCGGTCACAGGTAGGCCGATATCTGTTCCACATCTTCCGCCAGTCCGTTAGATCACGGCACCAAGAGGAGCGGCTGCTACAATCGGATGCAGTCCCCGACGACGTTAAGGAGCTATTTGGGCGCCACCCTTCATGCCAGCTACCAGACCGATGGGGCGACTATGCCGACGGGCTTGAACGGTATCGGGGAAGCTTTGGGGGCGAGTCATGGAACTCCACAGCCTGGGGGGTGCGGGACATGCTCGAAAAGTACGAACGCTTGAGTCTGGGGTGCGGCAGCCATTCCCACTCGCGTCGACCGTCCTTCCCACATATAGGATGGGAGCCCTGATCAATTCTTTTCCTGTCTCCGTAGTCGTTTCTCCCTCCTTGTTTTGTTGTTCATCCCATTCTCATATTGACCAGCCCTCCATGGTCTTCCTTCCCTAGCTAATCTACCCGACACATATATCAGCACGTATTCGTATTCCTGTCTGCGTCAGTTGTCTAATGATTGTGCGTTTCCCTATTTCTTCCCCGTCGTTGTAAATTCGATCTGCGAGCTCGCATCGCCCGACACTGGATAAGATTGTATGATGTCCGGGGATTGATAAAACTGCAGTGCGAGATTCATCGGCATGTCGCCAGGATCACTCGTGCTCACCATGTGACTCCCTAGGTATGTCCAATCAACACGTGACTGCCAAAATAGGAAAGAGGCTGGAATCTTACCAGGCACGCGTTGTTGGCAACTGTTAGGTAGTTGTAAGACTAGTGCCAGTATCATGGTTATTATATGCATCAATCAAGAAATCCTTAGAATGTTCTTCCTCGACGGCTGGTGGAACCCATGCGTCATGTACTACCTATGAGTAGTACTGCTTGGGATCTCTATAAACACGATCGCACAGATGTCCTGGATTTTCGGGGCATTATTATGATTATATATAATCTCCACAGGTAGATGCCAAAGACAAATCCTTCTCGACGCCGCGATTGAACTTTGGACGACACGATCGTAATAGCAGTCTAGGAGAAGGCATTTCCGATACGCATTGACCTTGATCTATTTGATTTGATTGCCATTCTACTAATGCTAGTGCTACCTACTGGTAGCTTCTCTGCTAAGCAATGGTGTTCCCGTGGTTGCCCGTGTGTTGCCAGTTGAAGAGATCCCGCCGGGACGATCATCGGCCACGGGACAAGCAAATCTTCCGAAACGGCTCTCAAGTTGAAGAAAAAATGCCGAGCCAAGCAATGACAGTCAAATTCAAAAATTTCGACTCCAGTGGATGACGTCAGGGACTCTGGATTCCCACCTCGTCCCCCGCAAACAGTCGAAGATGGAACTCACCGTTCAATCGCTCGCGCAGCAGGAGCACCGGCTGGATTGCATCTACCCCAGACATGCTTTCGGGTACTCACTGAAGCCCTCACTTCCCCCTTTTTTTTTTTTAAAAAAAAAAAATCAAAAACAAAATAAAAACTAAAGGGAAAGAAAATTGGGTTGGGAGGCAAAAACAGACCATCATGACCCGGTGGGTCTTGAACGGATAAGTCGGCAGGCACAACAGAAACGAAAAGTAACAGAAAAGATTTGCAGACGGTTCTCTCTGGTGAATTTCTAAGCGGCAGGCAGTAACTAACATAACTAACTAGTGAGTAGCTTGTCGTCATTAACTTTGGGCAGGAAAAATTCCGTGTCGTGTTATTTATTGATCGGCTGGCCGTCTGGCGGACTGGGTGCAGGTCAAGCGTGAACAACCCACCTCCTCCGTCCTCCTCCCTCTCCACCCGTGGCCAAGATGGTCTATGATCAGGATCGGGACGAGACCCTGGGTCAGAGCAAAGAACGACTGGAGTCCTCCGACTATGCCGAGAGACCCCCGACATCCGGAACAACCGACTCGACCTCCACCACCAGCTCTGTGGATTATGACCCTCAGTTGCACACCCTTCGTTCGCGCGCCACCGAGGTTGACCTGGAGCGCCATGCGACCAGGGCTTCGGATGCCCTGAGCCGCATCCACACCCAACGCCTTCAACATGCCCTCACCGTCGGCGAGAGTGTCAAGTCACATCCATCCAAGGCCCCGTTGCCCCCATTTGGTGCCGGAAAGCCCTATCCGCCCCCCTTACCAGCACGCGAGGACTATGTGGTGGAGTTCGACGGGAAGGAGGACCCTTTATATCCCCAGAACTGGCCGTTGAAGAGAAAGTAGGTGTTGGATCCTCCCCCCCTCTTCCCGAGTCATGTCTCTCCCGGTGGCGCCGGTTCATGGAGGGTCCACGTGCGCAATGGCTAATCGGAATTTCTAGAGTCTACATCAGTGCGATCCTTGCCTTCACAAGTATTTGCTCCACCTTCGATTCCGCCGTTTTCAGTGCCTCCAGCAAAAATGTCGCGCGCGTGTTCGGCGTCGGGCTCGAAGTCTCTGCGCTGTCGAGTTCCCTGTACATCATGGGATATGCGTCCGGGCCGTTGATCTGGGCGCCCATGTCGGAACTGAAAGGCCGTCGCTTACCCATCGTCTTTGCGATGATGGGATTTGGTATCTTCAACATCGCCGTTGCTGTCGCTAAGGACCTGCAAACTCTTATGATAAGCCGTTTCTTCTGTGGTATTTTCGGCAGTTGTCCCCTGGCCGTCGTCGCCGCCGTCTTCTCCGATATCTACGATAATCGTACACGTGGGATAGCCATCGCCGTCTTCTCGAGCACCGTTTTCTTAGGGCCGCTCCTCGCGCCGTTCATCGGTGGTTTTATCAACATGTCCTATCTGGGCTGGCGCTACACTGCGTATATTCCGGCCTTCATGGGATTCTTTGCGTTCTGCCTGAATGTCTTCTTCCTGAAGGAATCATACCCGCCAGTTATTCTGATCGACAAGGCGGCCGAACTGCGCCGTCGCACAAAGAACTGGGGCATTCATGCGAAACAGGAGGAGATCGAGGTCGATTTGAAAGACCTGATCATCAACAATTTTTCCCGTCCGCTGCGGTTGCTCATCCACGAGCCCTTGATTCTCGCCGTGACAATCTACCTCAGCTTCATCTATGGTTTGCTCTACTGTTTCCTGACTGCGTACACCCTGGTGTTTCAGGGCGTCCACGGCATGAACCCGGGGGTTGGGGGGCTGCCCCTCTTTGGCATGGTCGTGGGCTTGTTCATCGCGGCAGCATATATTATTTTCTCCAGCGGATCCTACAATAAAAAGCTCGAAGCCAACGGGGGCATTCCGGTTCCCGAATGGCGTGTGCCGCCCGTGATCGTCGCGGGCGCGCTCTTTGCGGCGGGATTGTTCTGGTTCGGCTGGACTGGCTTTACCGACAGCATCCACTGGATCGTGCCGACACTGAGCGGCCTCTTTACGGGATTCGGACTCCTAGTCATCTTCATCCAGCTGTTTAACTACCTCATTGATACGTACCTGATGTTCGCTGCCTCTGCCATCGCCGCCAATACCTTCGTTCGGTCCTTGGTCGCGTCCAGCTTCCCGCTCTTCTCCCGGCAGATGTTTAACAATATGGGGATCCAGTGGGCTTCTACGCTCCTCGGCTGTGTGGCGGCAATCCTGATACCCATTCCTATTGTCTTCTTGTTCTTCGGCAAGCAATTGAGGATGAGGAGCAAGTTTGCTCCCATCTACGAGAAAGCCGAGGAGCCGATGAGTGACGAAAACGAGATTCTTGATGAAATAAATGGACCCCGGAGGGAATAGCCGGATCCATTGAACGGTCCACCCCGAGTCCTATCGTCTCCATTTCCTGTCATGGGATCTTCATCTTTTCCCTTATATAAAAGCACTATACCCTTCCCTCAATTTGTCTAGAATAATGTTCGTTGGCATGTAATGTAATAATTGAATGTATGATTTCCGGGTAGCCAGGATGCTAGCGCTTCGTGGACATTGAGACTGTGGATCCCATACTAGTAACTATCGAAACTATGCAAAACTGGTAGTTAAGTTATAAGACCGGTGGACGAATGCTAGTGAGGGTATAAGACTACGCTGTAGCTAGACTAGAGGGCCGAAGAATGATATTTCATCGCCACTACTGGCTGATCCAGTCTGATCTAGTGCTCGTATCCAGTGGAGCTCGGGGCCAACCCTAAAGTGTGTCAATACGCAGCAACGGTCAAGGGCCACAAGACAGTGATTGACGTGATGCTTTCATCATTGAGAAAAGTCGGCTACGGTGCTCCCCTACTTACACATATGACAGAGAAGGAAAAAGCATATGAGAAAGATGCAGATTGCCTGTGTTCATACTACCGATCATGACCCCTGCAATTAGGGTACCTCGCAATTCCACCCGTGGCCCTCTATGGTCAACGGGGCATCAGGGGCCATTATATGCTCCTAGCAGCTGTTGGAACACTGGCAGGCGTTGGGCGCACAGCGAAAACACCGGAAACCAAGTCTACTACAGATAGACTTGCACTGGTCCGGGGTCAGGCCCCCGCATGGTTGCGGTACAGAAGATTCCGACTCTATTACAGACTGTTAGTGCAAATCTAGTGCAGTGGCTGTGATACTGGAGCGCCTACGAGAACCGATGAAGAGATCAGGGGGAAATGATATGTGGTCTGTAAGCGCAAAGGATGATGCGGCTTGTATCGAACTGGCAGCAGCGAGCGTGGCACATGTTGCAATAATAAGTGCAACCTTCATCATAACAGATTCAGTAGTAGAACGTCCTGTTTAGGCTGCTCGTTATCATATGATTATCTCGGTCTAGCACGGCTCACTGGAAGAGGGTGTTTATCAAGGGGCACAATCTGTATTTATACCTCAAGCATGGTATCTGGGTGCGCATCCATGTGCTAGACATGGTCGCAGAGGCCATCCCATTATCAAGTGACAGATCGTCCAACCCGCACTCGACCACGTCGTTGTGACACACGGGCAACTTCCAAGGGTTTCAACTGCGGGAGCAGAGGTCTCTCGGCTGGCATATCTGCTCAGATTTCAGCCGAATTCGATGAAAGCCCAGGAGCCACTGTTTCACGGAGATATAAGTGACGGGCAGCATTGCTTCCCGTCGCACTACCGATATTCAATATGCCAGAGAAGGATTGAATCGCCTCTGCAAATTCCTTCCCGCACCTTCCAGCGCAATTCCGGCCGCATGCCTAGCAGACAACATCGTGTACGCACGATCCTAAAAGCCCCGAGATAGTGTGATGAGAAATAGAAACTAGATTGTATTGAAAGCTGCTTCCTGTTGCCCATATGATGACCTGCACGTTGCGGAATGGAATGCCCCGTTAGGGTTTGTGAAGTAGCCTTGTAGACGTGCCATCACACCATAGAGAGAGGTAATACTATTCTGAATGCCATCCTTTATGGGAATTCTGTGTTACAAGCAGATGAAAAACAAGCTCTCGGAGGTCATTCATGGTAAGTCATGGGCAACCGGGCAATTTGCAGGCCCCACGTAGTAGATGGCCACCCATTAAGCGCCAGGGGAATGGGTCACACAACATCTTCATCACCAGTGAGGCCAGCCATACCATCGTAAAACCCCCCTACCTAAAGCCGGTGGTCAAAGCCCGTGGTGGCAAGAATACTGCACGGTACACAGTAATGTCTCAAATAGACGGGAAAGTTGAACCTCGGGTTACATGCCGACCCCATGACTGGCTATGATGACGTTGATGCCCTATATACTAGGTAGGTTTATGCACTGCTGTCTAGTTTCCCACCGGGTAGCTAGTAAACGATAAGTAGCAGTCACTGGCCTCCGTGCAACCTTGTTGCCAAATATTGTCAATTTTACTCCAGTCAGTGCATGCTCATCTCTTCCTCTCTTCCTCCATTGGGCGACACAAGAGTACTACATTAGCACTATGTTTAAGTAGCCTATATGAGGAATATGAGTCTGGAATATTCACCGCCATAACCAACGTGTATTCACATCATGGCCAGATAAAGTGGCATATAATCTTAGGGCATTGAGAATACAGCAAGACCTTGCTAGGTGCGTTCAAGATGGGGATAAATACGTCCGTGTCGCTGGGAATTGTCCTTCGACTGATTGTCATTAAGAATCTCCGATAATTATTAACTCAAAAGCCCTCTATCGAGATCATATCCCCATCGTTTCGGCAATAAAAAATGTTTGCCACTGGAATTTACGAGGCTCTCTTTGCCATACTCGTCGTATTCTCTCAAATCGTTCTTGTTATGTCCATGCCGGGTGTCACTCAAAGAGCATCCCCCCCTGGTGCAATTTCGGAAAGCATTAGCCTGACCGATCAAATAAATCCATCTATGGATGAGTCGGCGACGGTAAGTTTCCATCTATACCACGCTAACCGGAGACTGTGCAATCCACTTTCTGACTAGACCGGTCCCAGGGAAGCTGTGTAGGACGGTGCTATGACGGACATTGCATCTGTGTTCCTTTTCACGTGTGCAATTGTCGAGTGAATGGAGGACATTGCGTCTGCAAGTTTTGAGTGTAGAAGTAGCGTTTGAACGCCGTGTAGCAGTTCTGGTGGATTCGACTGGGCTTTTCATACCGAGGAATGGCGAATATCTTTACCAAGCACACATGGATTCTTCTCTGATTTTAATCGAAGTTTGTTCTTTGGCCTGATGAATGATCGTTAAATCGAGACGCAAAACCTTTACTTCAGGCGTCTTTGGACCGCTGATGTACCACTAGGATTTATTACCAATAGCTGCATGGTCTATATTTCAGAGTGAGTAAGGTAGGAATGCCCCTAGAATAACCGTAATAACATTGTAGAGACAATATAATGCCCCATAAGCACTTTTGTGGGAGAGGAGGGTTGAGCATAGGAATTGAATACTGTATCTGGTTCCGATGAAGGCCTATAAGGAAGTTACCCAAACCGGAAGAGGCTGTGTTTCTTTTTCTTCTTCTTCTTCTTCTTCTTCTTCTTCTTCCTTTCCCCCGTCTCTTCTAAATTTAGTCTTGATGATTGTAAGTATCCCCCCGTCCTGATCTTCCCATCAATATCTACGGGTTACCAGTCTTGGATGACACTAGAGAGCCGAGGCTAATGTAATTAGCTCCCTTCGGCAGCTATCAAATGGACTAGTGCGGTGGCCTAAGCGGGGGATGGAGCGAATAAATGCAGATCCTTGTTTCTATCATCCAGGGACCTGCAGCGGGGTGAGCAACGCAAGGCGCCGATTGCGTGATCCTCGTGCGTGATTCTCCCGCGTTTCTTATTTATGTTGGAGTTCTTCAACTTCCACGCTCGCCACAACGCGCTATCATCAACCATGGCTACCAATACCGGGCCGCAAGAAGACGCCGAAAGACCACTCCTCGCCGACTACCCAGAGGCTACTACCTATGAAGCCGTAACAGCGCCTACGAGCACACAAGATGTTACGCCTCGCTCGACGTTCAGGCGAAATCTCGGGGCCATGGAAGCATTTGGCATCGTCATCAGTATTGTGATCGGTAGTGGAGTCTTTACCTCCCCCGGTGCCATCGATACAAACGTTCCGTCACCCGGTGCTGCCCTAACGGTGTGGCTCGTGGGAGGGCTGCTGGCTTGGACCGGGGCGACCACGATGGCCGAACTAGGCACGGCAATTACCGGCGAAGGTCAACATTCCCGATTTCAAACTTGGCTACTATGGTCATAGGAAGCTTACTCAACCGACAGGAGGTGTCCAACCCTATCTTCAGTATGCCTTTGGCGATATTCTTGGCTTCCTCGCGGCATGGACCTGGATCATCGCAGTGATGCCGGCTACGCTCGCAATCCTCAGTATTGTTTTTATCGAAAGCATCTACTCCGCCGCTGGGATCACTAATCAGGCGGCTTCGATTCAACACAAGCTTCTTTCTATTCTCGTTTTGATTGTGATCGGTGTGGCCAACTCGATTAGCACAAAAGTTAGCACCCGGTTAAGCAGTTTCTTTGTGACGACGAAATTTGTTACAGTTACTGGCATCGTGATCGCCGGTCTTGGTGTAGTAATTATCCACTTATCAAGTACCCACTGGGACGGACCAGCAACGGATTGGCACAGCAAGCCATGGTTTGGGTTCCGGGACACGCTAACTCCGGATGGAAAGGAGATTCATTGGAGCGACGTAGCTGGATGGGAAATGCTCGGTCACTATTCAGCTGCCCTCTATGGTGCGCTGTGGGCGTACTCAGGCTGGGACAAAGCAAGTATCTCCATCCTACGGAATGAATGGGAACAGTTGGGCTGACTACTCGACCGGAAGGCTATCTATATTACAGCAGAGCTGTCTGCACCAGCCTCGCAGCTTCCCCTGGCCATTAATACTGCGGTTCCTATCGTCATTCTTTGTTTCATTGCGGCTAACACGGCGTATTACATTCTTCTCCCGTGGAGCGTAGTATCAACAACAGATAGTGTTGCTGTCGTATGTCCCCGTACCCCGCTTTGTGTGTTGAAGTCTAACTATGGATGAGACTGCTATTACCCATCTCTTGGGTCCTTTTGCGGGGATTATCGCGGCAGTCTTAATCTGCCTTGTGGTTGCTGGGTCCTTACTGGGAAATTCGTTCGTAGCTGGCCGCATGATCGTCGCGGCGGCGAATTCGAACTGGCTGCCCAGATTTCTAGGAATTCTCGGACATTTCGGACCTCCTACTGCTGAGCATAGTAGTGCCTCTGAGAGCTCGTTCAATTCAGGTGCTCCCAGCGATAAATGGGATGCACCTATAAATGCGACCATCTTGTCTACCGTGCTGCCCATCTTCTACGTGCTCTTCGGGGACTTTCGGGCGCTCCTGACCTTTAATGGATTGGGAGAATATACGTTCTTTTTCTTGACAGTCCTGGGAGCCATTATCCTGCGATTCCGTGAACCAGGTCTGCACCGCCCCTACAAGCCCTCTATCATAGTTCCCATTACGTTTGCCGTCGTGAGTGGATTTGTGACCGTTCGAGGGGCCGCTTTCGCGCCGGTACAGGCTTTTGTTCTGCTGTCTTTGTGGGTCCTTGGAGTGGCATACTATGAGATCCGGAAACGATGGACAGTGGACAGGAATGTGTGAAACGCGAGAGCCGGAGGGTTGTGTTGAATCCGCACGTAATGTGATCGCATCTCATTGTTACTTGGTGAATGTAAGATGAGAAATACTATAGCTTTATATTAGCCATCGACATTTGCAAGCTGTTGAAGTTGCAAAGTTTACAACAGCTTTAAGTAATACGCGATGTACCATAGTCCACTTTCCCGGTGGCACAGAAATGACCCGGTCAAGTATAGGGATGCTAGCTATCTAAAGGGAAGAAATCCTCTCAAGCACAAACAGGGCTGGATTGTGGCGGGGACACCGGGTTGGTCGGGTTCGTCTGCGAGCAGCCAGCAACAAGCCCTCCTGCGAAATCATCCACGGCCGCATTGTAGGCGTTACCACAGTTTGGGTCACTGCCAGTGTCTCATGGTTAGCATCCAGCCCGCCACATCCATGGGGGTTACACTTGCCTTGCACCTCCGCTGGCGTCATTGAAATACGAACAGATGTCATGAGAGAAACAATCCTGTGTGTATGCATTCCCTAGTGCGGCGCCGGTGCAACCTGCACCACAACGGCCGTTGCAAGAATAGCTGTGCGATAGTCACTCTCATTAGAATCTTGCTCTGAAGGGCCTGTAGTGCAACAAACACGTACTCTCCATCTCCTGCGCTGTTGGCACCATAGTTGCTCCCAACCACCCCGACAAAAGAACAGGTTTGGCCGGCGCTATTGGTCCAGGTTGCCGTTGCTGATTCTCCTACTTTGAGGCAGGTAATTGACCGCTTGTGGAGGTTGCTGGAAGAAGCGGGGGGGACAGCCATGCCCAGAGATGAAAATAGGAAGAGGACCTTATAGATTAAATGCATCTTGGGGACTGAGGCACCGCTTTATGCAGCAACTGAATGTTTGGTAAATGACCTCAGCGCGCGGCATCACACGCATATTTAACTGTGCGGCAAGTGTTTGATGGTAGGATTAATATTGCGGCAGGTCTTTGCCTCTCTCGCCGCCTCGCTCTACATTTAAAGCTACGCTAGTTCCTAAGATAGATTGGCGTTGCACTCTAAGTGTATAGTATGTGAGGGAGCATTAGGGGAAAGGACTCGGAGATATTCTCGGCGCCCTTATTCTGCAGACTTTACCTTTCCAGGGCTCTTGACCGGCCATTATGCGGGGTCCGCAGCGTTAGAGCATGGCATCATCTTTAGCAGAATGGCGATCCCCTAAGCCCAAGTTCGACTAGGCTTATGGTGGTTCATACGGAGTCCATCTGCAGTGGATTTTCCGCCCACTAGTAGTGTGCAGCCACCGGCGCATTTACCATTCCAGGCACGCTCAGCAAACCTCCTCCTATGCCCCATAATTCCCTATCAATAAACGCTCTAACCCGTTCATGCCAAGCAGGAAAAATTAGAAGAACCATGGTTTTGATTTGGCCACATATCTTCTTCACTGTTATGTCCACAGAAGATGAATGGAGCCCGGAATAATATTTTCCGCACCCAGTCCCTGGTAGCGTCCACCAAGGCTAACAGGGCAACTTTAACCTGAATCTTTCCAGAGTTAGACTTCTGTGACTGATTCTTTTTCTGTATTCTCATATATTTGGCAATGATAACTTGCAACTTGGTTAGAGCTTGTCAAACCTTTCCACTCAAATAAAACGGGTGTTCAGACATCACCTTCTAGTGTGTGGTCGCATATATGTTGATCAATTAACTCCACAGAGCCCTTCCTACTTTCCTTCCGCCATATGCATCGTGATAGTAGATTGCCAGGGAGGGAGAAGATGTGTCAGTTGATCAAGGATTTATCCACCGCAATGTGTATATAACGTCGAATACGCGGATGATACGATGGGTTCGGGGAAGGCGGAGTAACCTTCACGTATCATCAGGTGCATGGGTAGGTAGGGCTCCTGCTCAGTAAGTGCATAGTGGTGGAAGCTTGTAGGCAAAGCCTCAGGTGCGGCATAAGACATTCTGTCGCATATTAACCCTTCGTAATCCTCCCCTGTCCGTATCGATAGATGGAACATACGACTCGAAGGCATCCCTGGTTTAAAGCTCTACAAATTGAAGATACTCCACTGACCAAAGCTGCTTGCTACAACGAATGCCCATAGTTAGAAACGTAACCAGGCTTGCCGTATTCTGTTATCAATGGGGGGGGAGGCAGTTCAAACAAATAATGAAACTTCTTCATCCTGAGCATTGCTCATCGGTAGAGAGATCAGCCAGGAGGTTGGTTGAATGCACATCCTTCCGCGAAACGTGAACCCATTCCGCAACCTCCCACTCCACATTGCTTGCCTCTATTCTTGAATACTGAACTTTTGTGGGGAGCATTAATGTCTATCAATATGAAACGTCTGGGACGCCCTAGTGTTGCGGAGTCAAGCGCTTGTTCAATCCTCAAGTTCCAGGACAGGTTCAATGGTTGCACTTCACAGATGTATGCAGTTAACGTACCTCGACCAACACCACATTTATTTATTATAAGAGTATTGCATTTCATAAGCAGCTGAACACGCAGATGTAAAGCTCACGGAACAAATAACCGCCAGCCACAAAAGAATACACAATCTTTTTGTTTCATTCTCATTCGTTCTTATGGCGGAGTGGCAACGGCATTGGGTGTCATTGTCTCCTAGATCCTGCGTTCAAGGAGGCATGCTCTCCTATTTCCAAGAGATGTATCAAACGATGTTGCCGGAGAGTGATTCTGTCTCAATTGGTGATGATCCACCAGGAGATATTCCTGGATTGTCGGATTGTCGAGACTCCTTAATCCGCGTCTATTATGATCGGCATAAGAAACAACCTCACTGCCTGCACGGTTCGCCTCTCAAAGCTGTTTCTAGAAACATATGTTGCTCTCAAAATTGGATTCAGGTACTGGATGATCTTCGTTATTCTTCCTCCCGGGCACGGTGTGGCTGAAATTTGGGCTCTGAGGTGGTGAAACCGGATTATGTCGAATTGATCAATGATCGACTAAGGGACTCAGGCATACCACCGTTCACGCCCGTGAAGATATCGCGAATCTACCTGTTCAGCTGGATTCAGCATGAAACAGATCCTTTGGGCGATCATTCGTTCATTCCCTCAGATCATTGGGATATACGACGGTCTAGTATGCCGATTATAGGCTGGTTCAGAGGTATTTAAACCTCACGGCTGCCCGCCCATCACGAACATCATTCAGCTCCTCAGTCTTAGAAAACAAACATCTCATCGCTTTACTTCCAAGTCACTTGATCAATTCCTCACGGTCGCAACCACATCTGCCTGTCAAAATGAAGTTCTCTGTCTCATCTGCGTTGATGGTCACTGCCGCTTTTTCCGCCGTTGGTCATGCCGCGCCCCCAACCATCCCGGAGGCTTGTTACAAGATTCCTGAAGCCTTGGGCCTCAAACCCCTCAAGGTCATAGAGCAATTTACGACACAAGTCTGTGATAAGGCCAATTGTACTGCCACGATCAACGAACATGGCCAGTTCTTCTACGAGACTATTCTCCCGCAAGCCATCCAGGAGTTTAATCCCAAGCTCGGTGTATCCGCCGACGAGCAGGCGTTGTTTAACCAAACAAGCAGCCAGGTCGTTGATGCACTGAAGAAGAGCTGCGCAGCTGAAGGAGACAAACCTCTGTGCTACAATATAGGCGGCCAACTGAGCTACCTTGGCTGCGCTCTGCAGGCCGCCCTGCCGATTCTGGAAGGCAAGGCCGAACAGATATTTAGCACGGCTCAGATTACCGACGAGAGATGCCAGAAAATTACACAGCTCCTCTCCGATGAGGCATTGTGGTCGCAGACCATTCCTGGATACGTTGACCAATTCGCTACGATGTGCAAGGCCAACTAGAGGTAGGTAGATGCATTACCCCGGCACGACGCCTGTTATATCGTTGCTGATTCGGTGCAAGATTCTGTCTCGGTTCGGCTCTCCAGTATGAAGACGGCTTCCAGAGTGGCAGGGCCCCTCTGCTATATGTTCCAGGCATACGAGATCGCTCCTGTGTGGTGTTGTTCAGATCTTCAGGTCACCCTTTGTATGTACTGTGTCACTCTTTTAAGATGTTAGTTATGCTAGTATTTCTAGCGATGCTTGAAAATCAAGATTGTGTCAATTTGAATGTTGCGTAATCGTGCCATCATGTTCTATTACATCGACGTAAGCACACTCTAACCCGAGTATAATTCATTGCGCACATTTCAGTGGTGTGTGGGGGACTGGGTAGCCACGAGAGTCACTTGTGCTTGCTCCACGCCTTTATCTTGGGTTTATTACGATATGGCCTACCTAGAGTATCCATGAACGATCCGACCATTCGCCCGCCTAGCATCAGCCCAGACAACCACGACGAACTTGGCTAAGTTACATACCTTATCTACTTTTGCTAATACGATGGATTGGCTACTAAGATTGGGTTGCGTAAGCCACAGGGTCATTGTCAATGCAGTTGGGGGTTAATATACATGGTAGAAATACAACGTTGCGTTTCCTTTCGCTATTCTGAGTCATCCGATTGAAGAGTTCGTCCATTGATAGCCAACAGTTCGACATTGCTATTATGGTTGTAAATGCCTGATCGGATTCGGGGTCACATAGAGCAGCGACTTACAAGACAAGAGTTGAATTACCAGGAATAAATGGAGGTGCGCCCCTTTGTTCCTCATGAGCACAACACAGAGTAGAAAGGCATATACGGAGGGCTTACCTGGCACCATATCCATAATGACTGCGCTCGCACCAAGTACAACTCATTAGTAGACGCTCAAGGAGGAGGGGAGAGTCGTGTAGAACGAGACGCTTACGGCCCAAACGTAAGAAGAGCTTTTTCACCAAGGCTCATCCCAAGAATCCCAACTTCCCATCCTGGGTTAGAGTTAGTGGGATTGTACCTGACAGCGCCACAAGGCAGATATCCAGGACCATGAACTGACCTTTGATGACCTGACCCATGCCAATCTGGAATGTGAAGGGGATTCCGCGTTTGATACTACTATCAAACCTGAGGTAAGGCGGACCGAGTTAGACACACACACACGCACGACCATCCCCTATAGTTGTCTTTATATGAGGAGAGGTATCCATCTGGAGACCTACCGACGGCCCCGGTTCCATGATCGGGTCGGATCGTAGAGATAGCCGTGGTAGTGGACTGTGACCATATCGCCGGCCTTGGGGTAATCCACCCCATTACCGGGACGAATGATATCCTTAATGAAGTCAATTATACCCATTTTGGCTTCTCCTTTTTGCATCCAAGTTGACGAAGAAGGTTTACGGCCGGAATCAATTTCAACCCTACGAGTTGTTCTCAACAAATTTGTCGGAAGATCGGAGAAACCATTCCATTTAGGTAGGCCTCCAGTCACGTGCATATTCCCGGACACGTGCAGGCTGCGACCAACATCGTAACAAGGAGGCTTTGGTTTGATTTAATTTGGTTTGATTTGATTTTATATACTGTGACAAATGACTGCAGACAATCCAAGAGGTGATTCGTCTGTGACCGCCCTGGATGTGCTTGCGCTGCCCGAGGAACCCAAGTTGAAGCTGCTACTCAACAGGTGAAGCCAAAGTGAGTTATGATCTTCAGTAGATACTAATACCAGGGCAGGGCCGACCAGGCTGTACAAATTGTACTACCTTGGGCTCCTACTTCACCGCCTGCCGCATAAATTGATGACTCGAACACTGCCTTGCTTCAATGTTATGCCCCCATTGACACTTGGATATACATCTTATGAACCAATCTCAGTGTGGACCCCTACAGCCTTGGCAAATCTAGTTGTAAATCATGAGGCTAGATATGTACTACGCCGTTCTCTTCCTTGCAGTCCCCTTCGTTTGCGCTGAGAAAACCAACCTTCAATGGGCGATATGTGATGCAGACCCTGCAGCGGTGCTCCACAAACTGGGGCTGGGAGCACGCAACCCTTACAAGGAAAATCCAATTACCTACTACGACACAAACCCCCCTGTGTATCTCTCGGATGGCCTAATGTTCCGCACCAAGATCTCGAAAGGCGAGAATATATCCACGGTGAAGATACGATTCCCGCACGAAACTTCCAACGTCCCAGGCTCGGCCAAGTGTGTTTGGGATCGATACGGTGAAACCCTCACGTACACCTGCGAGCAGCGATGTCCTTTGCACCCGTCCACCATTTGGTGCAACCAGCAAATCCAGTTCGCAGAGCATTACGAAAATGTCAACTGGGAGGAGCTGACAGCGTTTGGTCCGTATCAAAATGCGAAGTGGAAGGTTCGCATTGAAGGCTATAAAGCCAAGTTCGACGACGTCTCCGCCGGCCCACTCCACCTGATGGAAGTCGAAGCGAAAGTGCCAAGGAGCAAGGCTGATAAGGCTTATGAAGCGGTGACTCGACACTTGAAAAGACATGGGATTGTATTGTGCGATCCACAAGAAGGGAAAACTGCTCGGCTCTTCCGCGCCATGGGTTATGCTGAAGGCAGGCAATATGATCTCTAGGGCTAGCTATCTTGTTTTGTACCTTGTCTCTGCATTTTTGGTTGCTCGAATCACGTTCTCGAATCATGATCTATAAGCACGAAAGGCCTGATCCTCAATTGGGGTATATCCAGGTTGCTATTATTTATCTGAATGATATTTCACCCTTCAAGATTTCCATAGCATGTTTGTTTTACCAGACGTGACTGCTTCAAGACACACATTTAATCGCCGCCCTGTGCGCCAGCGGTTATCCCTATTTCTAAACCATTTAATTCACCCATCTTCGCGATGCTCCGCTCTTCCAACGTTTTGTCCAACATGTCCATTTCTCTACTTACTCATAGCAAGACTACCGAAAATATTAGAATGTCGTAGCCATAAATCCCTCGGTTGTCAACAGTGGTACTGACAATACTGGCTATGTCGACACGGTGTATTTTCGGTGGGTGTTGAAGCATTTTCACGGCTCCGGCTTGTCTCCACGTATAGCTCGCAACCCTGTACATATCTTGAGCCCTGCGCTCCTTAGTACGCTAAATGGTTTGTGGGACCCTGTGCGTATTAGCAATAGTGACATGATATGCATGATAGCTCTCGAGGTGCTCAAGAAAGTGGCATGATCGAAGCTTCATGCGCAGGGTCATCTCGACCGTAGCAAAGGTGCCCTAATAACTTCATTCTCTCCCCCCCCTTCCATGATAATACATTCTTGACCTGCTAGGGTGCGCCTTTACTATGACAAGCGTCTGCGTTGTCGCCACCCCGATTTCTTTTCACTACAGCAAGTAATATAATGCGGCAAGCTTGCCCTAGACCCGTTCTGCCGAATTAAACTACAATGTTTAATGAGGAGGAGTATGCCTCAGCATTTAGAGAGGTGAAGATGTGAGACCTGCTCTGCAGGATGTTAGTGGGGACCGAGTGATATCTCCATTGTGGATGCTTCTGCTCCACTAAAAGGGGGCAAATTTAGGCAAATCCTTTACCCTTGCTGTACATAACATGCTTAATATACGAGTAAATAAGGGTCCACTTAGACGGGACGCATCTTTATTTTCTTTCTTATGTATCCTTTTATATTCCAAATGACCGAATGCACATAGGCGAGAGGCACGTGGATATAGATGTATATTTTCAACTACAACTTGAAGCTAGAGGTAGATGAAAAAAAAATAAAAAATAAAAATAAACATAATAAGAACGGTTTACTTGATTTTTCCTTGTTCTTTTAGGCAAGCATATTAACTGGCCCTGGGGGGGGTTCACTGAGTTAGCCACGATGTATTGTGCTTTCGCCTTGGTTCATAGGGCTTCTGGTACCACAAGCTTACACTTCTTGACGCCTCGGCGTGTAGGAGATCAGGCGACCTGGTCTTTGAAGGATGTTTCTTGGCAATATATATGCTGTCTATATAGCTCAGTGCACTATAGCCAAGACATAAGTCGACGCTTGGCAATAAACAGAATGTAACATCTCGGCGCCTTGACCGGGTAGTGGCACAAAACAGTATACGTCTGTGGGGTCTAGATAGTATAAGTTGCAGCTGCCATGAGACTAAAGGTTTGCTAATAGTTAGGGCTGCTCTCATTGATGCAAGTGGCTCAATAAATGGAACCGCTAGCTAAGCGTCTGATTAGGGAGCGTCAACACTAAGCTTTCGAGACATGATACTATTCATGCCACTTTATCTCATATTCGGTAACGACCAAACAGATTTTGCCATATAAATATGGACAGCCTGCTCCTCCTCTTTCTCTTTTCACAACAGCAGACGGTCGCGCGCACTAGAACTTCACAGTCCAGGACGACAGAGCTTCACCATGTATCATCTTTTGGTTAGTCTCCTCGGCCTTGTGGCCGGAACCACTTATGCTGCTCCAGTTCCAGATGCATCCGGCATAAGCAATCTCCGCAACGGCCCTCCACCGGGTTGTCTCACGGTTGGCGCGACTGGGCAACACCATACCGTGAGAGCTGCGCTGAGCGCCCTCGGGTCTTCATCCTCGCCAGCTTGTATCTATGTTGCTCGGGGCACGTACAAAGAGCAAATTGTCATTGATTACAAGGGCGCCTTGACTCTGTATGGAGAGACCTCAGACACCTCATCCTATCAAGCAAATGGTGTTACAATCACCCATACTATCTCCTCTGACGACGCTGGCACACTGGATGATAGCGCTACTCTGCGAGTGAGGTCCAGCGACTTTAAAATGTACAACATCAACGTGGTGAATGGCTACGGACCAGGCAAACAGGCACTTGCGTAAGTGCATCCATCTTATACTGATGCCAACGTGCCACCAGGTACCTAACCCGAGCAACGCGTGGTAGACTGTCTGCAGATGCCAGCCACCTAGGCTTTTACGGCTGCCAGTTTCATGGCTACCAAGACACTGTCTTCACGAAGTCGGGAACTCAATTCTTTTCCAAATGCTTGATCCAGGGTGAGTGAATGGCCTTTTGATGTGTGTTGCCTCTTTTTATTAACCACGGATACAGGGTCGGTAGATTACATCTTTGGAGGTGGATCAGCCTGGTTCAATCAATGTGATATCCGCTCTAATGGCCCTGGTTATATCACTGCCAGCGGACGCTCAGTCGCCGACAATTCCTGGCTCGCCTTTGATCGCTGTACCATTACTGGAACGAGCGGTGTGGACCTTAAGGAGAAGGTCTTTCTTGGAAGGCCTTGGCGGCCTCTTGCCCGAGTTATCTATCAAAATTCGGATTTGAGTGACATTGTTTCACCCAAAGGATGGAGTCCCATGGCTCAGGGGGCGACTCCATTGTTTTACGAATTCAAAAACACCGGAGCGGGTTCGAACACATTGAAGCGAGACTTTTTGTCGCCAATCGCTGCTGCTGCTACGCGAGAGAGTGTTTTGGGCAATGACGTTGCTAAGTGGGTTGATGCGCGATACTAGAAGGCGGCAGTAGAAGAAACACAGTTCAGACAGAAGGTCACTTCAGGGATCTTAGATGGTTTCTAGCAGTCGGCAGTGCGCCGGCAGCATGAGGCCCTCGATGCCCTGGCTTGTGTGTTTATGAAATGACGAGGCTGTAAAAGACACCCTGGTTGATCAACAATGTCGGATAATGACTGGCTCTGGGCCCATACATTAGGCATTAATTCTTTATTTAATAGAAACCCAATTCTCCTCATTTAGACATTGCTTCTGCCCAAACTGCACATCGTATCATGGAGCCCTGGAATTGTCTGTCAGCTCTATTTATGCCCGTCCCGGAGGCATAAAACTCTACGCACGGGAAACCAGCCATGGCATTCGCCACATTTTGCATCTGGTATGCGGGATGACCGATCTTGGCAAGCAAGTGGAACGTCTGAAGAAACTTTTCTAAGTGCCGAGAGGAGCAAAGCTAGCAGATTCATAATTCCTCGGCCTTGATGAACTTGATGAGCAAAGGAGACCGCAGACCCCACCAGCACTTCTAAAGTTGGGGCGGACGTCAGACACTTCACTAGCCCTTGCGACTAATCGAGTCTGAAGAGGCTGTTGGTCGTGCCATGCCGAAAGAGTATCAGTATTCAGTGAGTCTCCGGCTTCATCTGGTGTACCTCTTGGAGGGCGGTTTTTTTGGCTGTGCATGGTGCGTCCTCCTTCCACTTCCATTTCATGAAGCGTGGGAAACCATCCACTCTCCCCTGAATAAATCAATAATTGCTAACTTTCCAGGGCCCCACATAATGGTCAGCCGGAAGACTCGAGGGGTGACGAAATCGTGGCCGATGGGTTTCTATTTAGGGGGAGTTCTAAGAACATTCGAGTGGAGACAATCCCTCCGCTCAGTCCAATTGCTCTCGTGAAGGACTGCGGGTTGCGAGACGCATCGTGCGAGATCCACTCACTACCCGCACAATCGCAGCGAACCCCGAAGGTCGGCGATTTATCCAGGATTTCTGGGCTGCTCCAGATGGGAAAGATTTGCATGGTCTTCCCCAACCAGACCCTGTTCCGGAGTACGTACACATTCCGGACGCATCCTTTTACTTTTTGCGGAGTCCATCAATATGGCTTGAGAGCGTGATAGCGTTGAAGATGACTTTTTGTGGCTTGATCATCATATATCTGCGCAAAGACAGGCCCAAATGAAAGATTCCCTGCCCATAACCTTCCAGCGGGTGCTGTCGTTCCTGGCAAGTCTCGCTCAGAAATCATCACTAATCCACAGTTAAGCGAAATGAACATATGCCTGACTCGTGTCCAGCCATGGAACCACGGACCAAGACCTCTTGATTGATCCCCACTCGGGTCAGATAAGCGAGATCCAGCTTCCCAACCTGTCGGCTATGTAATACTAGTGGATCGCCATCCGAGGTCCTGAGTCGTGACACTCGAAGCCTATCCTAGTGTCAGTGGTGCCTCTTTCTCTCTTTCTCTCCTTTTCTTTTTCTTTTTCATTTCTTTCCTTTTTTTTTTTTTTTTTCCCTGGTTCTTTCTAACGTCATTCTTTACGCTAGTTGCCGTTCTTTTGTCTTTCTGCGATGCTTCATATCTAAGAAAGCGTGCTCTCCCACTGCAAATCATGAGGGAATTCCCGGGCTGGTAGTGATATCCCCAGGTATTTAATCACCCCCGATCAAAAGCGACGGAATCAGTTGCCAGTAGAGGTACTTGTTCATGGATAAATGAGCCCCTAACAGATACAGCACAAGCGGCCACTCTCATTCCACGTCGGACTTAACCCTTGATAGGGCGATATTCCCTTATCGAAATGGATACTTCGATGCCCCTCGGAGGGCGAAGTCTGGCAATCTTCACCGTGGCCGTGGTAATGATGTGCCTTTCAGTCCTAGCGGTATTGCTGCGCGTTTTTGTTCGATCTTACCTTGTGCGAGCCTTCGGATGGGATGATACATTAATGGTAGCAGCGCTGGTTGGTCTACTAGGAGCCGCATATAAATGATTCCACACGAACGACGCTTACCACGAGCAGGGGCTGTTTACCTTCCTGAATATTTGTTGCATCATTGGAACCGAAAATGGTATTGGCCACAAGATCGAGGACTTCAAAAGCCTAGATACACTCAAAAGGGCCATGCTGGTATGACACAGGATACACCATCTGCCCCCATTGGGGCTTCATATATGCCATCGCTAAGAGTACATCAGTGGTGGTGGTTGGGTCAAATGCTCTACGTTTGGTCGTCTGCAGTGGCGAAAGTTTCAATCGCCCTGGCCCTTATTCGGTTGACCGTACGCAAGATACACATGATTATCCTTTGGACTGTGATTGCGGTCGTCATTGCGATTGGTCTTATGTTTTGGTTTGTCCTCCTCTTCGACTGCCAGCCAGTCTCCTATTTTTGGTCGCGTGTGGATGTCACCAAGTCTGGGACATGCTTGTCGACCGATATCCTCCTGGCCATCGCCTATCTTTATAGCGCCATCACCATATTCTGCGACTTTACTTTGGGCATATTCCCCGTCTTTTTGATTTGGAGCCTCCAGATGAACGGGAGGACAAAGGCTGCTTTGGGTGGAATCCTTAGCATGGGCGCTGTGTTCGTCTCTACCACTACCTATAAATGACCACGGTGTAGTACCCAGGTGCTGACAATATCCTTAGTGCCAGTGTCGCTGTTGTGATACGACTCCCCTTTCTGCAAAACTATAAAGACACCGATTTTCTTTGTGAGTCGCCACGAGGCACCGCAGCACCTATCCAAGGCTCCCTGTCTGGGGAGTCTCCTGTTTGTGATGTGTTTATCTCCGTATAGAAGCTCACGTGTTGGCTAGATTCAACGTACCAAATTGCGATTTGGTCGGTGATGGAAACCGGTCTGGCTATCATCGCGGGAAGTCTCATTACCCTGCGCCCCTTATTTCGTTGGTTCCTGGATGGAACTGTGTCTTTCCCTCAAAGCGACCGGAGAGGCAAGTATCCGCTGTCGAGCCTGACCGGAAATACCTCTAAGACCGCCGCTTCTCGCGACCCCAAATACTGGCGTCCGGATGTTACTTCAGGTGATACCTCTACGTTTGTCGTGACTTCCGTGTCGGCCCCGGACCGTCTTAACGACAGTGACAATAGCAGCCAAGAGGTTCTATACCCTGTGCCGGATCCCTGGTTTCCTCAAAATGGTGTCAATGTGCATAAATCCTTCCGCGTGGGAGAAGAGACACCCTGAGTACGATCTTCATTCGCCACCCCTTCAGTATATGCTTACTTACCACCCGGCGCAGATCAGAGCCCCAAGTACTTTTCTACGCCACTAGTATATAGTTATATCTAATGAGTTAATTGACGTAAATAGCACTATTCCGTTGGTCATAGTAACCTACCTTGTCTTCTCTCAACTCACTAGGCCTACAACGAGCGCTGAACTATATCCATTCTCAAGCCTATCGTGGTTCTTTATCTTAGAGTGTGTAGTGCCCTTGTACCAAGAGGGACAGGGCTGTACGGCACAAGGACGACAATGATGCTTGCAGTGCATATACAGATCCAGTGGTAGGACAGGAGTTAGTATTCACGCTGGGAGAGGGCAAAATCGGATGAGTTGACATTCAAATCATCGGCTCTATCTAACTCTATTTTCTAGTATCGGACCTCCATTTCCTTGTAATACACAAAGAGTATAGGGTCTGGCCTGAGGTACTGTTGGTTGACCCCCCACCGTTGTTAAACATACCTGAATCCTGATAAGGCCAACGAGCCTTGTTGCTCTGAGCCCTATCAATAACACCTTGCGTTCAAACTCACAAGGCCCGTGGCGCGATCTTTATATTTGCGAATCTTGCAGGGATTCCCCTTTTCTCGACACTACAGAAACCGGTGAGCTAAGGACTATGCAATGCCAGTGTTTCCTCTTACACGCCATTGAGGGTCACAGCCCCATTGATATTCGGCTTTACCCTGTTGAGATTTCGCCGCGGGGCCTTGATCTGAGGCTATGCATATCCCGTACGCCGAGGTTTGTCCATCACTCATCAAGCATTCCTTTACATAGTCAGTCACACAGCTGCTAGTTCGTGCGAGGATCGGTTAGCTTACGCCGTTATAAGTGCCAAGTAACTCTTTTGCAGGTGCTGCCTTTGGAGGTATACCTGGCCGGGCGCCACTACCAGCAGGGCGAACTCCGCCGGCAAGGCTGGTAGAGAGAAGAGTAAAGGTTAACAGAGCGAACGTAGTGATCTGCATATTGAGATAGCTTGCCTGTGACACGGCTCCACCTAGCATCTCAGCAAACGGAGGCTTATATATGCCTTTTCTTCTCTTTTCTCTCTCTCTTCTTTTTTTTTTTTTTTTCCTTTCCACAGATAAAAGCCGTGCCCTGTCCAATTTCGCTAACCTTGATACTTCCTTTGATTGCGCCCACCAATGCAAACTTAGAATGCCCACTATTGTTGCCCGTTGTTTTTGTAGTCCAGACGCTGTCCTGTACACCAAAGGAATACGAGATTCTAGTCTTGTTGCCAAGCTGTTGGGCTCCGGACGCCTCCAAAGTAATTGGAATGCGCAATAACTTACTCAAAGGTCGATTCCCCACTCCTCGGGGTCGAGTCCTCAGATGTTGAGTCCATTTCCCGGGGCAAAAGCTATTGTGGGCCACTTGGCTGCTGTTAAAACCCGAAGTTTAACGCCCATGCCGCCATAGCGTAACTGACATTTAATTGCCAACGCGCCAGAATCTATGTTGAGGCTTTCCCAGTTACGCCCACTTAGAAATACATCAAATGCAACAAGCTAAATGGGATGGTTGACCGAGAGAAAGAGGTTTGGTTCCCTTTTGGCTGCACTCTCCGGCTTCGATGTCCACTTTCTACCCAGCCCCTGCTGCGTGTTACTGCCAGGAAGGGTCGACAGAGTGTGTCAGACCAGGAAACCTGTTCAGAGCAGATAGTAGGTCCTTCTCTATCCTGTCTTTGTCAATTGCAATACATAGACAGTTACCTTTCCGTGATCTTCACGCATAATCCAGTTAATACCTAAGGGCTACAATGAGAGCCACCATACAATAATACCAGTAGTTAGCATACCAACGTAGTACTTGAGAGGGCAGCCTAGCCGAAAGTTAAGCACTAATATGGAGCCAACCTAACTGCTCGCCCACCTACTTGACCGTCGCTTCATGGCTCCACCCATTATCGCCTCCAGAGACCAAGCCGTACTATACTCAATGTCGGCCAGCTTTATTACTCTGATGTTCGCTTGCTACGCCAAATGCAGCCAACAATGGGTTCCCAGATGAGGGAATTAATTAGCGAGCAAGGAGAAAAGGGGGGAGAGTAGGCCCACCCAGGAGGCTGAAACCTCTTTAGGGGCAGCTGGTTATGTGTTGGTTCAAGGCGCGGCAAAACGCCAATTGGTTGTTTTGGTCAGGTGGTATGCTTTAACACCATATTTAAATCGCGCATACACGGACTACAAGCAATCACCTCTAGTAGTGGATCAGAGGGAAATAAAACATATTCAGTAAGAGTTGTTGAATTCTCCTGACACTGAGCTACCTAGGTGCTGTATCTAAGACATTTCAAGCTTCCCCAATCCTACACATGATTGCTTCATGAGCTAACCGTGCGCGCTTAGATAGCAGTGACATCGACCCAGAAGCGAGTGTCGTCTGACTCGTACTTCTTGTCACTCTCAATTTGAGATTTAATCCATTGGACAGCATCGCGGTATCCTATGTTCATTCAGTATCTGCCAGTGGGTCATGATAAAGGTTCCACGCCATGGGAGTACGTACGCTTGATGTCGTCGGTATTAGGGTTCTCGACACCGGATTGACCATTGCGATGTCCGGCGAACCAGACGTCAAAACCAAATTTATTCTCTCCGTCGTGGCGGGCCTTGATATCCTTACCAAGATCACTGCTGTAGGGGGCGTCAGTATTCACTCCGTAGGCTCTGTAAGTATAAAGGATCGCGGCTAACGTACTTTAAAATTGCGCCGTTGCTAACATCGGCAACGCTTTGCCCCAGAAACTCGGACGCCGAGTTGCGGAGCATGTACCAATTCTGCTTGAAGATTCCAAAGTTCGTGGAGTCTCCAGTCTTGCCGTCACCTGTATATGCATGATCATATCAACCAAATTGACCTCATCTACTGTCGATGAGTAGTAGCTCATACCGTAAGGATAGTCGGTGCCCATATTCTTGGTCTCAAGCATGGCAATTGCGAGGTCCATGGTAGAACCTCCGGCACCGGTGACCTGCTGTTTGCGAGATCCAAGGCCGGAGACCTGCTCCGAGCCTCGCTTGTCATCACGCGCAGCCAAGCTGGCGCTTTCAGGCAAGGCCGACGAGACGCCAGTTTGAAGAAGGGCAAGGGCGACGGCAGCGAAAGCGTTGAACTTCATGGCTAATGATTAAGGGGGTAGTAGACTGTTATTCGAAGCTTGATAATAGAACTATGCTCTGACAATAGAGAAATGCTCCTGATCAAGACATGCCTTTATAGTTCAGAGCTGGATAGCTCACTGCTATGCTCTCTAGCCTTCTCCAGGTCTGCATATACCCCAAATCAGGCATTTTTCAACCTGCTTCCGTTCCAAAATTAGAAGAGATCGTCAACCTCGACCAACGACATGGCACAGTCTTGTTATCGAATCCAACAGCAGAGGGATTTTGGGCATGCCCGAGCCGTGCCTAGCGTTCTCGTTTCGCGTTAACGTGAGGAGGATTCAGTCGACCCCGGATAACTTCGCGCCTCCGGCTAACAACCCGGAGCCACAGCCCGTGACCAAAGCGTACTAGCTGTCGATCCAAACCTTACCTCCTTGCTGAATAGCAATTGGTATAGGATCACATTAGGGGTGTCAGAGTCGGCCATGATGTCGTGAGAGCTTCGGCTTTAAGGAATTGCAGGCGTCACCTTTTGGATATCTGTATCCATTCCAAGTAAGCGCAGGGGGTGTCAGCCCCCGACTTGATTCAACACGGACGCACCTCCATGACCTTGGAATACTCCCCTGATTACTCCACACCTGACGTCGGTATCTAGCTACTTGGCCTCCGAGACACGGCAGGCGGCAGTTTGTAGTGGATCTCGTCGCACGTCATGTTCTCCAAGTCAGCAACTCCCGGCTTATTTCTCGAATCGTTCCACGTGCTGGCGCAGGAAATAATATCCACTCGTTATGGTGGCCAGCGGGGGTTGGCGGCTTCCTGAAACTACGGACCTGGCTTGGTGTCATGCAATACGCACGCCGTTCTAACCTTGTCTTAGTTTCAAACACTGAGAGGGCTTTCTAGAGTTAAGCCAACGGATATCAGGTCTAATCGACACAGGCCACAATCGGTCTCTTGCCGTAGCGGGATCTTCTCTCGTTGAACCATGGCTTCTGGTCACCCCTGGGCAGGAAGTCGACTGATTCCTTAGAA
Source organism: Aspergillus bertholletiae (assembly GCA_009193595.1). NCBI lineage: Eukaryota > Fungi > Ascomycota > Eurotiomycetes > Eurotiales > Aspergillaceae > Aspergillus > Aspergillus bertholletiae. Next base: position 201,153 of record ML736162.1, read on the forward strand.
ACGTGCAGTGGTAAAAAGCTTGGCCCTCGGGGCGCTGCGGAATCCGACACGGTTCTACAGGAAGGAAACGGAAGAGTCGACAGACATACTTCAAGGGTATCGATATATCGAAGAAAATAATTAATTTCCACATGTTAACCGGTTTCAAATCCATGTCGGTCATTGTCAGAGTCCCGCGGGGTTAGGCGACGACAGGAATATAGACATGGATATACCCACTCAGATATTGACCAAGGGTAATAGCAGTATGGAGGGTGTTTCATAGAGCTGCCATCTACTAAAAAAAAAAAAAAAAAGAGAGAGAGAGAGAGCAGCATCTGATGGCGTGTGAAAAACGCCGCCAAGGTGTCGCCCTGAGAATGAATGGATGGAATCGGACGCTCTCTCAGTAACCCTACGCTGAGCCTGGTAAACATTAGCCATAGCCAGTGTTATGAGCTACTAATAGTGAGCCAGCACAAGGTGTATGTTCGAACGCAACATAATTCTCTTCTCAGTTTGTGTGAAACCTGTGCCTGTAATTCGGCATAAGTTGGTCATACACATACCTAACTAGCTGTACCTCAGCCTTGGAGTGCCTTGAATTCCCTCTATGTCCCATTTAAAGCAGTAGACCATCTGAGGAGAGAGTACCATAGTAAAAGAAACATGTATTCCTTCCGATATCGCACAGTGGTGTCTAGTACTCCTCATAGAAGAGAATCTAAAGACTCGAGCCTGTTAGTCCTACGCACACCCTTGATCAATCCCGGGCCAACATGGCATTAAGCTATATGAATTCATGAGTGCCCGACTTTAGTGGAGTTGAATCTATTTAGCTCGTTATATGGAATTCGTTAGAAGCGAGTCGAGTCGACCGTCCGAACCAATTGTATCATTTTAAATCTACGAAATACATTGGCAACCTTCCAAAAAAAAAAATGAAAGAAAGAAAGAAAAGGAAAGGAAAAGGAAGAGGGCAAAAGGAAGAGGGAAAGGGACAATTTATATAAATCATATAGAGAGATATATGGAAACCCTACTGTTATAACTAGCCCTACACAAAACATTTCGCTGTTAGAGAATCCACACACCACAATATAAGTAATTGCATATAAAGGCCCAAGGGAGGTTTACGATCGTGAATGGTGATCTTCACACAGCTCTTATTTTCACCTTCTACCGAGCACACTCTTTTGTCATGGTTCAGTTATAGTCACCGGATACTATTCCAACCAACGTTGCCGTGTGAAAATATTAATACCATCATCCTCTCTATGTTCATCGCCCTAACATCTGCCAGTCTCATATTAGTTAATCAAATTGGTCACGACTATACTGAGCAAGTCGACGTGGGGACATGGGCTATGACTATCCGCGGCGTCAGTCAGTTGCGTTACCAGCTGCTTGCGGGTCACCTTTACCAAGACTGATTCTTTTCTTGACAAATGCAATGTCATGAATACCACGCCGCGAAAGGGATGGAAGATTGGTCTATTCCGTGTAGCGCCCGGGTGACTTATCCGTTATGAAGCATAGACGTACTAAGTTTGCAGTGTATCGCACGTATCTGTTTCATAGACACAGGAGGGAGAAAGCAGGTTACGCCTACGGCCAAGTGCGACCATTCAAAGGGGAATCAGGCTGGGTGAAATCCGAACTGGTGAAATTTGACGGGTCAGGGAGAAGCATCTCGTCATTCATGGTCATAGTATATGTGGGCTAAGGCGTTATGGTTCCAAGGTGGAGCCTATAATACCTCCAATCTCCCCAGCGGTAGTCCCTGCTAAAATTCCCGTACCTATCAGCCCTCCATCGCTCACATCCCGAAGAAAAATGCTTTTGCCCCCTGCCTGCGGACCAGCACGGATGAGAAGCTGATCTATATATCTTTGGGCTTTTTCCTTATAATGCGGATAATGCTGCATGACTCCGCCAGAAACAGCTACAGCAAGCTCTTCGGGGCCGTTCTTCCACTGGGCTGTGGACTCATCAGCTCGTGTTTTTCCATCCGAAGCGGTCGGTGTTAGAGAATCTTTGTGATTGTGTGGTGGCTGCAACGCGATCTCTCCTGCGCATACAAGAAGACCAACGATCACTGCTGCGACCAGTGAAGCTGCTCTATCCTGAACGAAATTGGCAATGACACGGAGATCTCGAGCGGAGTCCGGCGTCCAACGCCAATCACTCATGGACGGTGGCGGCAGATCCTGGGACAGCTCCACTGCTAACCGCTCGTCAGACTGGTGGCAAGCCACCTTGAGAGAAAGGAAATCTGTCGAAAGCGAATATTCTGTGACCAGCTTCAAAGGCAACGCTGAGCACGGAATACCTAGCACACCATGAAACCAGTCAAGGGCGACGAGCCGCACCAGCTCGCCAACATACCTTCCGCCAACCATCAACTCCAACGGTTGAAATCCTGGTCTCTGGCAATGTTTGTCGAGCTCCGTATCCCATTTAGTTCGCAGATTCAGTTCGAATATTGGTGCGCAGGCACTAGATAAAGTCCACTCCGTCGAGACCAGAGCCTCTTGCGCGCTTGGATCTTTCTCACGGATATGCTGGATTTTACATTCATGCAGATCGGCGATCTTTATCGGGACTGTAGCATTGGAGCCAGCACCTACAATGAAACCCATCACTGCGCGTGTATTGGGAAGCGAATGGACAGTGTATGCCAACGAGCAAAGTGTTGATGAAGTATCATTTGTCATTGCTGCAATCCTTAGCTTCGGAAGGTTGAAGAGCTTTCGTCGTTTGGCAGGCACCCGCTGCTCGTCTTCACCAGGGGACCAGGTGTGACGCTCGTAGCCATCTAGCAACGCCTGGTGCAAATTCAGATCCGTCTTCAAGGCGAATCCCTTGCCCGTTGGCATGAGAATAGCCTCGTTCAGACATTTTTGTCTGTTATTATTTGTTAGGTTTTCATCTCGGGGCGCTGGGTGGACCTCATAATGCCTACCTGATGGGGAAGCAAAAAGAGATGCCTGTCGTCAGCTCACGAGGCACCTCTTCGCTTGGATTATTCAGACTATCTCTAACCACATCTGCAATACAGTCTCCTATGAAGATAAATAGATCCGGGGCGTGGTCCCTTCGCAGATGCTCCTCGATTGGCCAGGCCTTTTCTAGCGTTCGCCGGACACGCCGTTGATCGCCTAATAAGTCGATAAAGGCTACTCGGAGATAGGAAAGGCCGACATAGACCGCAAGATATCGGCCCGTTTCCAGTCCAGTTGGCAGCCGAGTGATGGGGGTGGGGAAGAAATGTTCAGGGGAGGCCACCAACTTCTTGTAGGTTAAGGAAAGGCGGTAGGACAATTCATACAGGGCATCTATTCCTATACAGAGCGGCTGGAGGAAACTCGAGAGATCCGAGAATGACTTTGCAGATATGTGCGACATGCCGCCCGAAGATGTAGTGGGGGAGAGATTAGTTTCTATCTCCAGCAACAAGAAATATTGTTGCAGCTCGGCATCCCCGTGACTTGCGGACAGGTGACTCGAGCTGCGGATGCTACGCTGGCCCGTTGCCCGATGTCACCTTCCATCAAGAACCCTACATATACAACTCTGTGCCTGACCATCAACCACACCCCCCTGCCATTTGGTCGGTCTCGGCGAAGTGTACTGTGCATTTGAATGTATACAGAATGTGGCTGATACCGTTACTGAACAAGGGATGCGAACAGGATCACGTGCTGTCAATATAGTGGCCGATATCGCCACAAGTCTCAAATTAATTCCAGCCGTAGAACACCAATCGTATAAGATTCATGCTTGATAATCCGGTAAAAGTCAATTCAGATCCTGCAAGTTGTGGCTATGGATTGGACAACAATGCCTTTATATTCCGCGCCAAGCTTTAGCCACGGATTTTGACGGTCTTCAGCTGGTTGGCTCAAGCGCCCGAGTTTTGTCCGAGGATTTTCAGCCAACCAAGAACAGCCAGAATGGAACGTTCCTGTGCTTTTGAACTCAAATACAGTTCTAGGCGGATAATATTATCGAGGGCGGAGCTGCTTGTTGTGAGAGGGTTGTTTAAAAGTTGATTAATTCAATTATGAGAGAGATATATATTCTATCTGAGGACCGACGGCTCAATCACTACAAGAGTTGTAAGATCTACTTAGCAACGTACTATGGCAGGAAGCCTGCATGAACGTTCCAAACTGGCATAGGTTGATGGAGATGAAATGGGTATGGCATATCCTGTGTCAAAGTCTATTCTTCTCCCCAAGCTGGATGTCACACACATTTTACTTCGTCGCAAGTTCTAAGGACAAGGGGGTGTGCGCGGCATTTCTCCTCGACGCTAAAGAAACATACCTTCCGATGATATCACATATCAGCCATGCTATTGTATTAGTAGTTGCCTAAAGGGCTAAGAATAACCAGCATCAGGTGACTCTAGAAAGCATGATATCTGAAGGAGAGTTATGCGAGTTGAGTACATTGTTCTACCGCACATACTATATAACACATCACACATCACACATTAATATACATTACTAAATCCCATCACCACATGCCGAACACCACACTCGCGCCTATCATGCCTTAAATGTAGTCCAACCACGGATTGGTATGTTCGATGCGGCGACCAGATCTTAGAAAAGACTAAAACCCGATCGGCAGCAAGCTTGACGGTGAACATGGAGCCTTCACGCTGGAATTAGTTCTTCGCAGCTGCAACAGCAAAGTCAGCTGCGGAAGCCACATTAACGGCGTAAGTCAAGTGAGCGGGCAAGATAATGACGCTGTTCTCGCAGATGGTGTCTCCGGCATGGCACACAGTGTCCACGCGAGAAGCATCAACGTTGGGGAAGGCCTTGCCCTTGTCTATGGAGAAAATTAGCATGCTACATGCAAAGATATGAAGGCTACAGATTTCAACGTACATGGGTCACCGAAGAGGAGGATGCTGCTGATCTTGCTAGCGGTTTCAGCGGGGAGCTGTTCCACGGCATTGTGAACAATCTGGCACCCCTGAGAGTAGCCGCTCATGACGAGCTTGGTGTCAGGACACTTGGAGAGAATATCGCTAGCCTGAGATGCCCTGTTCGAATAGTGTCAGCTGCGGCCTTAGTCATACCTCGAAATGTGACGAGAAGGCAGTGAGGTATTGTATAGTGCAGAGGAGGACGTACATAGCTTTGCTACCGGCGGCATCACCTCCCGCCAGATAACCCTCAACAGAGGCGGAATAACCATTGACGCCCTGGAAGCTCACAGCTGACGCACCGACGACGTTCTCAAACGCCTCGGCAAGAGGCGGCCCAACAAGGACACCGACCTACGCCCTTGTTAGCATCGGAATAAGCACGGAGGATAAGTAAACTTACGTTTCCGGGCTCGCTGGTTCCGCGGGCAAACAGAACGGTATACTCAGTGCAGGCACCAGTAAATCCATTCTGCGTTGTCTGGGCACCGGTGAGGGTCGCCAGCAGCTGGTCAAAGTCGGTGATCAGACCTGAAACCGCTGTGATAGAGCCGTTGATGGCCGGCAGGTGAGACAGTAGGATGCTGAGGAACTCATTCAGGGGGGCGTTTCTCTCAACTAGAGCTTCACTGGGCAGGGGGCGTGCGAGGACGCTCGCTCCAAGCAGAGAGACAAAGAGAGTCTTGATGGGAAGATGCATGGTGACTGAAGTGTAAGGGCTCCGTGAAGGATGGCGTATACCGTCGGCTTGAAGCTTGTGTGTGAGGACAACCAGAACAGTGAGAGTGTCTGAGCAGAGCGTTCTATTCGCGGGGGACGGCGCATATTTTATACATCTCCCAGACGTGGTTCTTCAGCCGTCTCCCAACCTCCCTATACAACTAGCTTGTCTCAAGAATCATCTTTAGCGGTACGGCGGGCCTGCAGCGTGGAACCAGGCTTAGGGAAACCCCGATGTTCGGCCTGATTCCTTAGCAGGGTCGGTGATACCACATGCTGTTCTTCAGCAAGTTCCTCGGCCAAGACGGTGGATTAATATACCAGTGTTGCATCCTTTCCGGTGGATCACTGGAACAGAGCGAATCAACTCACTGTAGTCCAAGCCTGGGGTTGGGTGACTATCGTTTTAGGAGGAACAAAGTTGGACTGCGGTTCCTTTGTCCAGTCAGCCATGGACCAATCCTGGCAGTGAGAACCGCGAATTGCGGCTTCGTCTGGAAGTCCTCGTATTCGGAGCCCCGCGGTGCATGCGTCATGGCAATAGAGTCTTGTACTGTTCCCACGCGGTCATGCGGGCAGGAAGCGGCCGTTAAGCTTAGATATTGGCCAACGAGACGCCCCAAGAGAGAGCGACTTGAGTGCCGTCTTCCCCGCATTGTCACTAGTCCATGCACAACCCCCACCGTGGTGGAGACGCAGGAATCCTGACGATTGGGACTCGCTCAAATGATGACGGCCTTAGCGAAAAGGGCTCCCGTTGCCTCGTGACTATTCCTCTCTCGTTGCAAGCCCAGGAAATAGTTCGACTCCTGTGGCCGATCTTCTGCCCGTCGTGGAGACCCGCGCATGCCGAGTTTCTGAATAGGCACCCGCAGTTGACGGACAGACCTCCGGATTTCCCCTTCCACGGTCGGAGGATTTGTCTATTCGAGGCACAGGAGAAACCTCCTGGGAATACATTCGGGAAATTCCCCGCCTCGCTGGCCGACCCGATCGATCTACTGACATCGGAATCAAAATTCCTCACGAGGTGGTTACTGGTTACTAGGTCCCACCGGTAGAGCGCCGGCCCTGTTCGAGTGAGGGGCGAGGAACGGACTGGTCACACCTGGATGGGGGAAAGATACCCCCCTTCGCTGCCACCTATCTACACCAAACGAACCCCCCTGTCACTCTGAAGGCTTAATTGAATGAGCTAAGGGTGGTACGCTGGGGGGTCTGGAGCCTAAAATACCGAGTTCGCATGTGGGTGAACTGCTCAGGGCCACATTGGAGGAGGTGGAGCTGAAGACGGTGGCACGATGTTGGTTTTCTGAGCAGGACATTTCGGACATGTGAGGAATCGCTCGCCTCGGACCATGCAGGCTAGAAAAAGGATCAACAGGCGTTCATTCTGCTTGGTAATGCCAAGATACGGTCCGAGTCCGAGAAGCTTGTTGACTAACTGAAACCAAAACACTGACAGCACCATCCCTCCTCCTCGACGACTCTGCGAGTAAAACTCACTTCTTGAAGCATAAGCTGGGAGACTCTCATGGGTTACCCTCCCGGCGGCCAAAATGAGAACTCGGTGAGAGTATCACCGGGAAGGATGACTATAATCTTGGCTTCGATCTAACAGCAAGATCAGACTCACTAGAGCACATCCCGTTCCCAAACATAGAATTTGCAGGATCACCTTCACGCCGGCTTGGCCGGTATGCCAAGCCGCTTTTTGCGAGAAACTTCTCGAACATCTATCCTGACGGCAAGTCGGATATCTTACAACCCGGAGCAGTCATCCTTCTGCGGGAACCACACACATAGCTGCGCATGCTGCACCTCCCTCTCTCAGAACATCGTGTGGAGCATGAGTTGAGCTCTAATAGACCTAGTATTGCCGTTCGAGGTGCGAGTGTGCATTCCTGTTCCTCTAGTACACGCTTAATCAACGGCAACCCCTCTAGCTAACTAGCACGACCCACACCCTTAATAGGCATACACTAAGCGTTGTTCTAGAACTTACCGATAGAGATATCGATAAGCAAACCCCCGTCCGGGAGAGGCTGACCGTGATGATTAGGCAGTTGGCCCGGTCCGACTCCTATAGTATAAAAATAGACCGGGATTGGCTGGGAAATGAGACACCACCGGGGCTTTAGTTTCCGACTTGAACTTGAGGGATCATTCCTGCTACATCTGTAGGTATGGGCGGCTCGGGCGGGAAAAAGACAGATACTGATAAATCCTAGTAGCCAGTGTTCAGGCCCAAGATCGCGATCGGATGACCCGTTCGTCTCTGCGGGTTTCTGTTAATCGGCTCTGACTCGACCGAGTATGGCCGAATTTCTTCTGGTTTGCACCTAACCCTGGATATACGCGCAGACCTTTGACCGTCTTGCGCCAGACGGGGGTTGGACTTTCTCTGCGGCTGTGCCATCCTGCAGGTCCACAGGAGGCGGTTCGCGTTAGTGCACCCTGTAGTTGAACATCCTGCATGATGTTTATTTGTTTATTTTTTTTCTACCACCGCACCGAGCAAACGCCACTCAGGGCGTTAACTCTGAGTACATCGGTATGGCGGGAGATTGTCAAGGGGAAGACACTACGCGACGGGAGATGGCCACCGTCCTCTTGAGATCGGCGTCGACAAGTGCAGATCTCCCACATCAATACGTACTCGCACAGTGGGACGCTTCTCTGTTCCTCTGGCTTGATTATAGGGCTCCTAGAGCGATTGGATACACTGTTGTCATATGAAAACATTTCTTGTGGTGTCAAATCCATGTTCCGAACATCGGCAGTTTCGCGCCATGGCTTTTGCGTGACTGAGCAGCTGAGAACGGTATCAGGAGAAATACTTTTGGAGTGCATTTTATGTGTGGACGACTAATGCGGACTACGAGGGTGCGATTAGATAAACGATACTACCATCCATGCAATAGTTAGTTAGCGCTAGAGCGTAAACCTCTGTTAAATTAGCCACTAGTCTAATTAAGTGTTTTGCTAGCTTTCAAGTGCAGTCGCGCCCTAGAATATAATCGCTCAGGGTCCTAGTAGAGAATAAAGATCTATGTAGGCTGATCGCATGGTTAGTCTCTTTGGCGTCAGCCCACTGTTGCCCGGGGCCAAGCCCAGCTACAAGGGTCTCGCTCCAAGCATCAGGCAGCCATGATTGAGATTGAGTATCTGCAGCCTCTCTAATCCCCACAGTGGAGTTCCTCAGCAAACAGTCGGGGAGTCCGACTGGATACCTGGTCGAACGCGAGGAAGGGAGAGCTTGGCATATGCTGCACCGCTGGCTGTTGCCGCTTTGTTCTCAGATACCTTGATCGGTCAGTGATGGGTGGGTATTCATGGTTCGCGCTATCTCCTTTTTGAAGCTCAGCACAGGATCTTCTTTTGCGAAGTCTCCTCTGGTCATCGGATTTTTTCTCGCCGGATCGCTGGACGTAATCATGCCATAGCGAACATCGGTGCCATATTCGGAGTTGTTTGGACTCTGTGCATACCCCCTAACAGGCCGCAGAGATGGCTGCCACGGTCCATAAGTACTGTCGAAAGAAACTGATTCCTTATATTTCTTTCCTGCCATATGCTAGAACGACCGCACCAGTGTCAAATAGTCTACTGGCTAAGAACACCTAATTGGAAATTCTTGTGCACATTAAGAACCCACTCCAAATCCGGGCCAGCGGCCAGAGACTATGACCGTCAAATGTCCGTTTCATCTTCAAGGCAAAGCCAGCGGCGGAAATTGAGCCTTGATCGCAAGCTGGAAGGCTTGTAGCGAAACGGTTTATGCCCACTTTGTCGGTGTTGCTCCATATTCCACCGTCATAGTGATCGTCTTTGAACCACTTGATTTGAGACCCTGGCTACTGCATCCATTCGTCATAGGACAGACGCTTGATAGAATCACCATTTGAATGTTGGCATGGCCGAAAAGCCACAAGCTAAAGGCTTGCTGTCTTGAGATACTGCACTTTCGCGGTGCTCCCAGGAATAATATTTGGTCGAATGATTAGGGCCAGGTATAATTAACAAAAGGTCCTGCGTTACGGTTGCCTACTCCGATAGCCCGGACAACCTCCTAGAAGAAAAAAAAAAGTGTGATATATTAGAACTCTGCCAGATATCTCATGATGGGCTGCAGATACATACTATACTATGTATGCACGGTGCCTTGAGAACTACAACCTCTCGTTGCGGAACTTTGCGGTCCTATTCATGTAGCCGCCGCATATTCTGCCCCATTGCCAGTCTCCCTTTGCCTAGAACTGAGTGGCCCAACAAGCCGGTGATGATCCAAGTCCAATTGGGGGTTAGGACTCTGGGGGTAAGAACACCGCAACGGGTGTGAGTGTGCGTTTGGGATTCAGCTTGTGTTTCCACATGTAGTGTAGCTTTGGTGGCATTCAGCCTTGTGCGAGGCAACATTTGCCCGAGGAGCACATACTATCCAAAGCGACAAATTCTGCAGAGGATGCGCGTTGAATCCATCCAATAAGGCTTGAGGCTGTCTGTTGGGGTGAAGCTCAATCAAGTCATCGCAGCAGGATAAATAGGTTGCAGGATAGTCTAGTGTGCCTTCAATGTCGTTTGAGCTAACAAATGCCGAGATCCAATGGGCGTTGCACACAAAACCAGCGAAAATAGGATACAGGCTTCCATCCAATTCTACAGGTCAAGTTGTCAACCCTCTGGTTACCAGGCATATCTGAATTCAGTCCGCTCCCAATCAGTTAGATCTAATAGATCCGTCTGTATAACCCGATTCTCACTGGTGGTCTGAGACTCCCCTAGCTTAAGTGCATGCTCATCCCGACGCTTGTTTTCATTGAGCAGATAGAACATCAGGGCCGCTTCAACTACAATCATCATGGACGAGGTGATGAAATAGGCACGGAATCCAGTAGGATAGGTCGGTGCTTCGTTGGATAGGAAAAATTGCGGCGTGATAATTTGGCCAACGCAGTAGCCAACAAAAATCATAACCTGGAGTGAGGCAGTCGTTGGTCAGACTGATATCAACGATACTAAAACCTATGAGAAGCCTCACAAACTTACACTAACGGTCATTTTCTTGGTGAACCCTGCGATGTTGGATGATATGAGGGACATGCACATGATATAAGACACCGTACACGTTAGCAGGGAATACACAGCACCCAAGCGGGACATTTTCCGGTCCGTCGGCAGAGCTACTCTCTTGTAAGTAATGCGTCAGCTGTGGTATCCTAGTGTTGAAAACTCACTGTATAATAGAACACTGCCCACAAGCACGCATACGTTGCTGAGGATCATGGCAATACATCTGCCCTTACCGACCCATGAGCATATAATACCACTACCCTTGTTAGCAGGTCACAAGGGATACTGAGGATGTAGTAGACTCACGCCAGTAACACACTGACAAGTTGAACGGCATGTTCTGGCATCGCGACAATAGTGGACTCAACACTCGAGAAACCAAGGCCCGTGAGAATAATTTTGTTAAACGCGTTCAAACCTCCTCCAGGTATACACTGTAAGAATACGATGGAGAACATCATCCACGCCTGAGGATCGCGGAGGGCTTCCTTGACTTGATAAAGTTTGTATTCGCGGTTCTGAAGACCCGTATGGTTGCGAAGCACCTATAATCGTTGGTGTCAATTGACATGAAAACTGAACGGACCATGCTTGAGAGGCATCGATCTCACCCGAACAACCGCAATCTTTCGCTCCCGAGGAGTCAGAAACCATGCCGACATGGGCGAAGAGGGCATGGCAAAAAAGACAATGATACCCCACAGCATAGTGATGGGGCCAAAGATAAGATACAGGTACTGCCATTGCGACAATTTTCCATGCACATGGCCGATGCCGTTCGACACGCCGTCACCAATGAAGGCGCCAATTGGTCCGCCAGCCCACCAAATACATGAGCGCAGGGCATGCTCATCCTTCGTGAAGTATTGGCTGACCAGTAGGGTGAAGGTAGGATTGTTGGAGGCCTCGAAGAGACCTAGAAAGAACCGATTCACAGCGAGCGTTGCGAAGTTGGTAGATGCGGCGGTTGTCGCGACACAAAGTCCCCACATGAAGATCATGGATCCTATCCACTTGCCGATAGGAAGCTTTTGCATAAATATTGAATTTGGATATTGCCAGACGAGGAAACTAGAATCCAGAGTCAGGCAGCACACTGAAAGTCAAAGGTTGTTGGTGTATACCCGAAATAAAAGATCGACGATGCCCAGCTATACTGCTGACCCTTCAGGTTCTAGGGAGCGGTAAGCTTTTGCCCGGTTCCTCCTTGCCAGCGAATATTTGGGATGCTCACTAGATCTGTTCTCAGCCCATAAACGGCAGCCGTGGATAGGATGCCTTTGTCGATGAAGGAAAGGATATAGCTCACGGTCATCTGCCGAGAGGTTTGATTAGCCGAGAACCAGAGACCGTATATTCTATCGCAGTTACCATAGGGACAATGATCAAGTCAATCTTCCAGCGAACAACGGAGGCCTCCTTATCGGTGAAATCCATATCTATCTCTCCTGGCTCCTCGTTGAATATATTAATCGCGTCATCATACCCATGAGGTTGTTTTAAAGGCTCCATTTCGGCTCGCGGACAGGTGGCATCTATGATCTTCGGATTCATGTTGGCTTTCCCGCTTGTTACAAACGCGCCATTGAACGAGAATTATCGACATGGCGATGGAATATATAACGACGGCGACGATATGGAGGATTTGGAAGTCGGGGTTTTGTGAAGCTCCGACCAGATGTTGATCAGACTCCCAAGGCGGTTTTACACCCCAGACCAGGGGCCCAAGACCGGCTCCACATAGCGTCCACACCCCTGACTGAACTAGTCGCGATTTCTAGTGGAGAATGGCAAGATCGGCGCAGCCCTTTCTGGTCGGTAGGCGGTCAAACCCTCCTTTCCTCACGGACAGCTCGATGCTGGAGGATGAACAGGGGGTTTTGTAGCTAGGGCATCTATGATCAGGAGGGTCGGCTGTGCCCGATGGCTCGGCACGCTACCGATTGTCGCTCAAGGGGTCGGCAGCCTGCCGACGCTGCTCTCTCACAAAAGGATTTACAACATGTCTTTTATATATTTATACAACACTTCAGTTCTCTGTGCATTCGACCTGCGTTGGTGGAAAGAAATCCCATCTTAGGTCAAAAATAAGGATAGAACACCAACGTGGACGGTCGCTTGTTCCTCTCTGTCGCCCATGCCGAGCCCCTCATTTTGACGCCAATATGCCAAGCGAAGAAAGCCGCGATAAGTATCAGCATGTGGTAGTGCATGGACTGCCCTATGAGCGTGGTTTATCGCATGGACAACAGGCCAGGGACAAGATTCTACGGAATATTACGCATTATAAAGGGCCGGGGAACCTCATCGCATGGTGAGACACAAGGCCCAACCATCTGGCTGCGATATATATACTCATACGATGGTAGGCCCACAGCTCTGCGAATCATTCGGGAATGCTATATTCCAGGCCTAGAAAAGTATTGGTTACCGGGCCTGACAGAAATGCGTGGCGTCGCCGACGGTGCAGGAGTGGACCTGGAAGATATAATCTTATTGAATGCTCGATACGATCTCTCACACATTAGCGATCCTTCCACCGCGGGCGATCAGACAACGCAACGTCTTCACAAATTGGCTTTCGACGGCGCGGATGGACGGCATGATTCGTCGTCTGCACCAGCCTGTTCAGAATGTACTAGCGCGATTATTCTGTCCGAAGCGACTGGCGATGGGCAGGTCTACACGGCTCAAAATTGGGATATGTCAGATCGACTCTTGAAGGAAGATGGGGTCATCTATCTCGAGGTCCATCCGCACCCTTCAGAGCACCTCCCGTCCTTGTTTCTTGTAACCGAAGCTGGCCAACTCTGTCGATCAGGTATGAATTCGGACGGGCTGGGGTTATGTGCCAATTCCCTCTGCAGCTCCATTGACACAATGCCATTTCCGCTTGACGCCGGTGTGGGGGCCGGGGAAGTGCCCGCGATTCCCCCGTCCTCAGCTCTACGACGATTATTCTTAGAAAGCCCCAGTTATGCCGATGGTTTGAAGCGAGTCGCTCGAACTCCCCGGCACGTTTCGTGCAATTTAATGCTCTCAACCGCAGACAATATGGGAATCTGTCTGGAGATCACCCCCCAAGTCATTTTCCGCATCTCCGGGTCGGCCGGGTCCGATGCCCCGTATCTTCTACACAGCAACCATTTTCAAACACAATCGTTCCTGTGCCAATCTGCGATCCAAGATCGTCAGGCGGGGGGGAGTTCATGGTATCGTGCCGATCGGCTTGAAGTCGGCATCCGACGAAAAGCTCAGATCGGGTTTCTCACGGACACCGACATCGTGAACGCCTTCAAGGACCACGCTGGATATCCTCACAGTCTGTGTGAACATTCGGCCCGCAAGGCCACGCAAGGCCCATTTCTACCGGCTGGTCGTCCCAGTCCCTATTCAGGGTCGACCTGCACCGTCAGCTGTGTAATATATAACCTCACGAAGCGATCAATCCGAGTGTGTAAGGGGCCTCCATGCCAGGGGGAGTTCGAAGAGTTCACCCTTGAACCGAAGCGGTAAAGGAGGAGAAGATCGCACCTGACCTGCAGGCACTAGCGACCGCCGTGACGTTCCGCCTTCCTGTTTCGTCCGGCGCCAAGAGGGCCAGGGGGCATCACGTGCACCCCACCTGCATGTCACTCGACAGTTTGGGAAATTGGTTATGGCACGAAGATCGCTTCCTGAGACAAATAGGGTCTTACTCAATGAGGTCGCATTGGGGGCGTGAAGAATGGTGGGGAAGTGAGAGCGTTGATTTGGCGCCTCGGCATTTTAATACTAAAATAATCCCTCGCCCAAATCCATGGTAACCCTACACGTCCCCCTTCTCCACTCGATACGATTCTGTTATTCACCACAATCCAACCTTTTCCTGCTCACGGCCAACTCTCTATTTCCTTCGACGGGATTGTCCTCAAATGAATGATCCGGGGAATCTCCCAACTACCAAGCGCACCCGCGCACCCATCGCATGCCTACGCTGCAAACGACGGAAAACCAAAGTACATTGGAACCCCGACCCCTCCTCCACTAGGATAGGAACCCAGATCGTAGTACTAACTGTTCGTAGTGCAACGGGACGCGTCCAGTATGCACGCCATGTCAAAAGGCGAAAGCTTGTATATATATCTCTGCACCCTTGAAGGAATGCCATGTGCGTCCAACTGACGACTGAAGCTTGCACTTGGGCAGGAGGACTAAGCCGCATGGGGCCCGATATGATGGAAGAACATGCCAGCCTGCTAGAGTATACTCGAAGCTTAGAGACCAGGTTGGCAGAGTTAGAAGGTCGCCATGCGGCACCGGCGTCCGAGCACCAAGGCACATCGATAACCGCCGAGCTGTCCACAAATGTGGCCCTGCTCAGTATGAATGCCACGGCCGAACCGTTCTTCGTCGGCGCAACCGCCGGATTTTCCCTGTCGAAAATGGTAGAGGGGATCCTATCACAATCCCCGATCCCACCCCCCGCGCCGGAGTCCATCGCAGCCTCAACCACCCCGAGTGACCCCGGTCCGGACCTGCCCATACACAACCTCGGTCGACCCGATCCCCAACTCGAGCGGAAGTTGTGGGACATCTTCTTTACCCGCGTGCACCCTCGATACCCATTCCTGGACAAGTTCAGCTTTGACGAGGTGTACCAATATCATCAAGGGTCTCGCGAGATTAAGACTGTGAGTGCCTCCAAGATGTTCCAGCTTCAGATGGTCTTCGCCATGAGTGCCCGCGTCCTGCAGCTGCATCCGGAAATGGGTGGTAACGTCAACCCAGAGCTTTACTATGCGAATGCGGCTCGGTACGTTGATGAGGCCCTGCAGGTTCCGGGAATCGAACGAATTCAATCGTTACTTATCCTGGCGCTCTATATCCTTCGGACGCCGAGTAGTATCTCGAACTTGGGTGGCTGGCACATTATCGGATTCGCGGTTCGATATGCAGTGGAATTGGGAATGCACCGCAACATCAAATGCGGTGGCCCCCGGGCACAAGACCCGTATCGTATGGAGATCCGGCGACGAGTCTTTTGGAGCGCTTATGTGCTAGACCGTGCCGTGTCCTTGACGTTGGGACGTCCATTCGCCCTGTCGGAAAATGATATTGATGTTGATGTATGTGAGTCGCTCCAATGGCTCGACGGTACCGGTTCGCTGAAACATAGTCTACGTCGCAGTTACCTTTTGCTTTGGAACAAATTCCGATCCGCCCCAAGGATATCCAATACCTTGACTTTTCCGTGGCCCCGGCCGACCAGAAAGCCGCGGATCTATCCTCCTTCGTCCACTTATGCCGGCTTCGACGACTCGAGAGTAGGATTAAGCAGGAGCTTTACAGCCCGAACAGCCTGCCCGCTACACAGGATTACTCGTATGACACGACAATTGACGCGTTACGACAGGAACTTCTCAACTGGCTAGATAGCATCCCATTTAAGTATACGTCAGAGAATCAGCTACCGGATGGCTACTCTGTGTATGACACCCCGGAGTTCTTCCGCATACAATACAGCAAGGCCTTGCGCATGCTCTTACAACATCGTATCACCCAGGTTTCCTACGAAGCGAACTCTCCCAAGGACAAAGAGTACCTCACATTAAGTGCCAGGGCTGCGGGCGATATCTGTCAATATTACCGAACGTTACACCAAAGGAGGCCTCTCGGATGGAACTTCCTTGCGCTACATTCGATCTTCACGGCAGGACTCACATTGCTATACTGTATCTGGGCAGAGAGGGAGCATGCCGACCTAGCTCGATTTGAAGACATCCGATCGTGTTCGAATGTTCTCTTTGCCATATCCGAAAGATGGCCGACAGCCACGAAGTTCCGTGACATCTTTGAGATCCTCGCAAAGCGCATGATCGACCTTGTGACTTTGTCATCTGTCGCGCAGGGTGGCTTAGACGATACATCCTTCCTGCCGGAGGCCGTGATTCCCCCCGCTGGAGCTTTACCAGAATCGGCCGGGCTGACGACGATGCATCAAGACGACTTCTGGGCCATGCTTGACGAACTGGTGGATGATGACTATATCCGGAGTCAATTCCAATCGGGCAGCCTGGAGAGCCCATGGGGCTATTTCGATAGCTAACCAGTCCTGAGTCACCTTGATGGTCTGTAAAGGGTTCCAACATGTACAAAACAGACCTTCGGCACTGTATTATAGAACGCCGACCCATGTATATATATATATATAAGAAGGTAATGCTTGTATGAGGACCTCAGCGTGTAACTCAATATATTTGTACTGTGCATGCAATCTCCCGCCGTTATCATTGTAGATATTTCTGTAGGCTGCCGTAACTAAATACGTCGTTCTATACCATGAACCATAAGTGACTAGATAATTAAACAAAGGGCCCCCCATCTATGAAAGCATTACCAGTATTACACAGTGATGGCTAACCCTGCTTCGCAGGATGAAGCGTATCAAAGGGAACGGGCAAGGCAAAAAGGAAATGATTAAGGAAAAAAATCAAAAAAAAAACTCCAATACAACATGCTAGTTCTTGCCACCATACCTGAACGCCGCAATATGAAAAGCTCCCGTATCCATTTCAATGCTGCATCACTTTCGTCCTCGAGAAGCGGACTCGGGACAAACTTCCGCTAACTACGGCGGACTTGCCAGGGCTCAATCCACGGGTCAATGCCCATGTGTTCCCTCTAACGCCGTTGCTCACACGGTAACCGTTGGGCTGGGCATGAGTCAATCACACTAGTCTTGTGAAGCGTGGTGTCCATCTGAAGGAGGGGGTCATTGCCACTCGGGCTGCCACTCGGGCTGTTGCCATTCTGGATCGGGGTCAGGGTTAATCCAGGCGGTTTGGTCTTGGACCGGGTTGGCCTCGCCGTCCAAAGCTCGCTTCAGACTGATCTGATGCTCTTGCTCCTCAGGCGAAAGTGCTGCAAAGGCAGCGGTGTTGGAGTCCCATTGGGCAACGCAATCCTTGTTCCAGTTGCATTGCTCAACCTCGCCGTATACTGGGTGATGATACCGTGGATGCTTGGACGGCCATCCCGAGGCGTGGTAATGGTGCTTGATCAAGGCACTGCGAGAGTTATGGTTCCCACTATCCGAGTGACCTTGACCCGCTGCGAATGCCTCGACCGTGAGGACGAGAAAACCTCCAACTAGCTTGGACTCGGGAATATTATGGAAGGTCTTCCATGTCACCTCATGGCCTGCGTTGATGCTCATCTCGGCCAACACGGCGGACGTGAACGCAGATGGCCCGGTTCCACTGATAATATCATCGAACTCCAACTCTAATTCGGCGATGGGCTTCCCTTGTTTGACGGAGAGCTCATTGAGCCACTGCAGGATGTGATTGACTAACCGCATCATGACCGGCTGCCGTGGTTTGGCCATGAAGGTCCACTGGCAAAACGATTGTGACTTCTGTCCGAGGATGGGATGGTCACTGAAATCGGGTTCATCGATTTCGACTCCAATGACCATATCAATGTCGTGCTCATCGTATCGATCCGGAATGAATCGGTCCAGTGGCCGGATCGCCTCCACGTCAATGTCGGCCCACACTCCGCCATCCACGTACATGATGAGATATCGCAGGAGGTCGGCTTTGATAATCTGTGCCGTCAGAGAGCGGTAGGTGTCCACGATGTCCGGGCGGTTGAACCCGTCGGGGCCAAAGTGGGTTTCCACGTAGTAAAGATCATTTTGATCGGTCAGAACTTCGTAACGATAGCCGGGGTTCTTGGACGTCCAGCTGCGAGCTACGGTATGGTCGCGCTCCTCAAAATCGAACGGGGCAACCTTCCAGGATTGCCAGATCTTCTTGGGGAAGAATCGGTGGGTTTCACAGGACCGGTAGGAGAGACCGTCACTGAGCTCGCCAAAGGTGTCCGTGATAGAAAGATAAGACACAAACAGGATGGCCGCGAGGCATCCGGGGATGATCCTGCGGATCTGTCTCGGCAGACACACTCCGGACATTGAGGATGTCATTAGTGATTCCGGAGACGCATAGCCCAAGAAAGTCGGGGGACGGGGTCCCAGGAGAAAAAGGATCCCCTCCGACGTTTATGAGCTGCGCGTAACGGACCATGCGGAGATTGCTATCTCGTGTCCCCGCCGCTGAGCAAGATTTTTGTCGGATCATCCTTACAGCTTGGTCTTAATTTTACTAGTTTTAGTGACCCCCGTTAGCGTCCACTGTCCCATCGGTGCTGAGTGGCTGTGTTTTAGCGTGCATCCTGACCGTGCTACATATCAGGACATGGCCAAGCTCATTCGGGGCAAAGTCCAGATCCATTTAGTGCGCCACTGGAGCCGCTACCATAACGCTATTGGCAGCGTGCCTCCTTCACTGGGTGGACGCGATTCCCACAGTACCGGGGGGGTCTGGGGTAAGCCTCGGCTCCAGGGTTACATTGAGCACCCACGATGGAGCCCGACGCATGTGTCTTGAGTGATAAGACTCTACCACCAGATCGCCTAGCTGACGACTGCTCTATTTAGTTTCCCGTGAGCGGAGCATTATTGGCCACAGGATTTCCTCGGATTTCTAGACTTATCACCGCATGTGATGTGGGATGCCCTACTCGCGCAAAGCACGTCTCTTATCCGGGGGTAAATTGGCCATTGCCTCTCCTCACTCTCCCTTCCCCAGTCTCCGCATGAGTCGGGTCCGATCTCCCGTTTTCTGAAACCGCGTGGACCAGGATTCCTTCCATCCTCAAATACCACTTTTTGTCATCCTTCCCCGCGAAGGGCGATTCCGCTAGCCCAGTTCCCCGGGCTATTGAATCGCCATCATGGCCAGTTGCCCCGAAGACACCATTCTTGGTGACATCCCCAAAATGCGCACTGTCGATTTGGAAGGCACTCTAGAAAAGGGGTACTGGAGGTCACGGCCAACCGCCCGGTTCCGATCTATTCCTACGCGGGCCGCTAAATGGTGTGTTGATCACCTCCGGCCGGCATTTCTGACCGGCATCGGGGGCCAGAGCAGCCACCAAGGCAGGCGCACCGCTTACTTAGACGGGCTGCGAGGCTTCGCAGCCTTTCTGGTATACTGGGGTCATCATGAACTCTGGGCTCACGATGGTATTGGGGCCGAGGCGATCTTTGAGAATGCCTACGGCTACCAGAAGAAACACTACTTCGTTGCCTTCCCCGGCGTGCGCATCTTCTTCTCGGGGGGGCATTTCGCCGTCAGCGTCTTCTTCGTGCTGTCCGGCTACGTGCTGTCAGTCAAACCACTCTCCCTGATCCGCGCGGGGGACTATCTTCAACTGGGCGATAACCTCGCGTCTGCCTTATTCCGGCGCTGGCTACGATTGCACATCCCCATTATCTGCACCACCTTCGTGTATATGACCTATCTACACCTGTTCCGCATCCACGCGACGCCCGAGATCAAATCAACCTACGGGGAAGAGCTCTGGAATTGGTATGTCGAGCTGAAAAACTTCACCTTCGTCTTCCGCACCGGCGGCGAGCCTTGGTTTACCTACAATTTCCACGCGTGGTCGATCCCGGTCGAGTTCCGCGGCTCGATTGTCATCTACACGGCGCTGCAAGCCTTTTCGAAATGCCGACCCAACGCGCGACTGCTGTGTGAACTGGGGCTGATCTTCTACTTCATGTATATCGCCGACGGGTGGTTCTGCGCACTCTTCATGGCTGGTATGCTGCTCTGCGACCTGGATCTCCGCGCAGCGCGGGACGAACTGCCCGACGTGTTTATGATGCTAGAGCCGTTCAAGGAGGGGATCTTTTACGCCCTGTTGGGCATCAGCATGTACTTGGGGGGTGTTCCCTCCCGGACATGGGAGGAGCAGTTCCTCCGCGACTCTCCCGGATGGCATTATCTGTCGTATCTGAAGCCCCAGGCGGTCTTTGATTTCAAATGGTTTTACCTGTTCTGGGCGGCGACGTTCCTGGTGGCGTCCATTTCGCGGATCCACTGGCTGAAAAGCTTCTTTGAAACTCCCTTCAACCAGTATCTTGGCCGCATCTCTTTCGCGTTCTATTTGGTCCACGGACCCGTGCTCTGGGTATTGGGGGATCGTCTCTATGCCGCGGTGGGTTGGATTCGGGACTCGCATGCAGCGACCTGTCCGGGGTGGATGAATCGCTTCCCCTTGCCCCGAGTCGGCCCACTTGGGCTGGAATTGAACTTCTTCGCTCCCCACCTCATTTTACTTCCGGTGACCCTTTGGCTAGCGGAGATGGTGACTAAATTCGTGGATGAGCCCAGTGTTCGCCTGGCACAGTGGCTGTATCGGAAGACACTGCCAGCTGCAAACCAATCATAAGATATTGTATATAGAGAGAACGAAATGAATAAACTTTGATTCTTGTGTTTGTGATTGACGAGTCTTTTGTCGTAGTTTTCCGGATCCTTCCTGATCTCCTCTTCGTGTTCCTTGAATTTTTTTTTTTTATCCTGTTCATTTCATTTCATTTCAATTTTTTTTTTTTAGTAGTTGGGGCTTCGCTTCCCTTGTGACCATGATCAGGATCCACCACGGACCACTTTCCCTTTCCGATATAACCGACGTGAGCAAAAAAAGGGACCAGACGCAAATCAAAAATCATGTAAAATAAGAATAAAAATAAAAATAAAAACTAGACAGGCACCGGCAGCGGCAACAGATAGATTAATTAAACAGTCTTGCGTATACCGCCAGCGATCACCAGAATCACATGTATTCCTGCTGTCGTGAGGTGGATCCCCATACCCCAGACGGCGTGTTCAGTGGTTGGAACCGTGGGGAAACGAAAGCTCGACCGAATCTTAAAAGACGCCACCCAGACTAAATCCAACTAACAACCAAGCTTACGTGACGAATTGCTACCGGACCCTGGATAGTGCATGCGAGAGAAAAAAAAAAAAGAAAAAAGACCAAACACGAGCTGCACCCGGGGAAAATGGCGCACACGGGACGGAAAGTTATCCCACGCTGCACCGTGCCCTAATTTGCCTCCCACACCTGCCGCTGGATTTCTCCTGTTTTAGCTCCAAATGAGCCCTCGTACAATAGGCTGATGTTTGCTCAACCATCGGAGTTCGTTTCCCTGCTACCCCTCTTTCGTTAGTCATGCTGGCGAAAGGGTTGAAGCGCATCATCCCCGTGGTTGGCGTGGTGCTGGTGCTCGTCGGACTCGGGCTTCAAGTATACAATCGCAACTATCTCCATGGCAGTAGTAGTCTTCCTCTAAGTCATTCCTTCTCCAATCCAGATCCAAGCGGCAACCGCTGGGGTCAGCCAGATGAACACCAACAGGCGAACCAACGCACGGGTCTCGATGCATTTTCGGACCCCACGGTAGACCTGTCCACGACTCACACGGAGCTGTACTCGGCATCGACACCAGACAAGAGGTCGTTCAAAATCGACTTTGCTGGCCGACGGGCCATCAACCCTAGTATCATCCCCCATCCCGAGCAGCCCAACACATGGATCATCACCGCGCAATTGCACAAGGCGTCTGACAAGAAGAAGAGCTCGGTCTGGTTCGCCGAACTGGTCTGTGATGCAGTCTTTCGGGATGGCGGACGGACGCTAGCCTGTGTTGAGCCTCCCTTAATTCTTCCGATTGCCGCGACGGTCGGTGATAGTAACAATTGCGTGGGCGACCTGTCGTACTTTGCCCTCAACATCGGACCCCACGATGCGCGGGTCTTCTATGGGCCTGAAGCTCCGTATGCTGTCTACGGGTCCAACTCCCAGTTCACTTGCTTCGGACAGTGGATCCATGACTTCCGGCCACTGGTCGACTGGACGGGGGGCATGGACATTCTGCTCGATCATGGCTTCCGCCAGGCCACCGAGTTGCAGCGTCCACGTCCCTACGGCGCGGTGGAGAAAAACTGGTTTCTCTTCTGGGACTCATTGGGACAAGCGTATGTCCATTACGATGTAGCTCCCAGCCGGGTCTTCGCCAGATTGGAACTGGATGGCTCAGTTGGACCAGACCTGGCACCGCTTGCGGCCGCCAGCGACCTGCAATGTTTGCAGCGATACCTGCCGGCATTGAAGGACCCCGAGT
This sequence comes from Aspergillus bertholletiae, assembly GCA_009193595.1. Taxonomy (NCBI): domain Eukaryota; kingdom Fungi; phylum Ascomycota; class Eurotiomycetes; order Eurotiales; family Aspergillaceae; genus Aspergillus; species Aspergillus bertholletiae. The sequence goes on from ML736162.1 coordinate 223,892, forward strand.
TGGAATCGATTCACCAGGCGACCAACTCTCTGACAATCACTTTGTGCCAGCGATCGGATCCGCTCTGCCAGGCGACCGATCTGAATACATACATCCTCACCGTCTTTCAACACAAGAGTTTCTATGCCTTCCATAGCGTGTACGAGCCATACGTCATGCTCTTTCGCCGGTCGGCGCCGTTCGAGGTCCATGGCATGTCGACCAAGCCTCTCTGGATCTCAGGCCGTGGCACTCCGGGTCACGGAAAGAAACCGACGGCGCTGACGACGGGAGGATCAGGGACATGGGATCACACAGAGATGTTGTATGTGACTTCCATTAGCTGGAAAGCACAGGGGAGCAAGTACCATGGGTACTTGGATGATGTGATGTTCATCGCCTTTGGTCGGGAGGATGAGGACACGGGGGGGATTGATATTGTTGCTGCTGATTTAATAAAGGATATAGGGCTTTGTGGGGTGCTATGATTTTTTTCCTTTTGCCTTTTTTTAAATTCCCCTTCCACTTTTCTTTTCTTTCTCCTTTCTTCAATGGACGGCCTTGCGTGTATCATTAATTCTTCCTGTTCTTCTTCCTCTTCCTCATTCTTCCCATCTGCTAGTTGTTATTGTTTTGCAAGTACCCCGGCAGGATGGAGTTTACACATTTTCACATTATATTTCATCCTCCTCCTGGCCCTCAATTCGCTATACCACCTCCTCCCACCAGAGCGGGCCATTTCTTGAGATCTCGATAACCTTAGGTTGGATCTGCATACCCACATAATAGAGTCACGATCGTCAGATTAACATGAAGATCCCTGTCGCATGATAACGTTCGTAGGCGCATGAACCGTTGAACTTTGGGGGGATGAGCTTATCCTGCTTAGTATGGCTACACATTGGTGGAAATGTCGGTCGCGATGCAACCCTTGTTGTAGCTAGTTCCATCGCCGTAGTGTGATATGCTTTTAACCGCGGGCCGAGAGAGAGTTGAAGACGTTTCAAGGATATCTCCGCGGCTCTAACCAGCATCCGAGAGAAACCAAGCTATGGGAATGAAGCTTTTCATATCTTGTTGCTTGCTATATCAAGCATTCTCAACCTTGACTGAAAGTAACCACTAGAAAAAAGGGAATAAGAAAAAGAAGGGATATCCACAGACACTTCTGGGGGGAATCCAAGGGGCTAACCCCGTTCAGGTCAGCCGAGGAACCTCGGAATTACTACACTAGGCGCTCAGGGGCAGAGAAAAGAGGATATAACTCAGGTCAGAAGAGGAAGAAAGGACGATCCCTATTAAGTAGATCGAGCAGACACAGGGTCTATTATCCGTAAAGCTCCCCAGAATTCTCGCCTAATGACTAGAAGCACTGCCGTGTCGAGAGCCGTGGTGCAGCAGTTCCTGAACACCACGATGGCTATGGGGCGCGTAGGGAACCCTCGAAACCTCATGATTTCGTGGGTTCAATGCTTTCTGAATCATTTACACATATATCTTCCATAAAGAGTATGGAGCGACTAATCCTTTAACTGCTATGGCTGTAAGATAGAGGAGGTGTGTTGAGACACTCCGTCGGGCATGTGAGGGAAGTATCAATATGGACCTCAACACAGACACTACTCGGACTTCTGTCATGATAGTGTGTCTTGACATTATTACCCTGAAATTATTCACGCGTGTGGCGCCAACTCCTAGCATAGTTGGTTGGCCATCCTCCATAACACGTCTTCCATCCTCGGCGAGAGGTCGGTAGACCGTACGTAGCTGGGTTTGAGTCTCAAGGAATGATTGATCAATCTATTCTTACGCAATGTACATATTAATTTTCAACTCTCATATCAGGGCTCTGCAGCACGAAGCATTCACGTAAAACTCTCGTTTATCTGACGATATTCAGATTGTGGTCATCTATATACATAGGAATTATATTAAGATAGACAGGTACGTCCAGAACGCTGGACTATGTATACATTCAGAGTAGTAATCATAACAAAACACCACACCGTTAAACATGGCACTTAGGGCTTTGACAGCTGTTCTTTCCGGAAGAAGAGGATGTAACCGGCACTAGAATCATGACGCGTTAGCCGTCGTCTATAGCACAACTCGCGGAATAGAGAGAACTTACCAGACCAACAACTGACAAAACAAAGCAACCCAGAACCAAGCATTCGCAACGGCACTACCACCAAAGGTAGGATCAGGCGAAACCGGTCCAGGGCCGACATTATTAGGAGCGAAGGCTCTCGCGCAAATTGTAGCGATAGAGCCAAGGACTTGCGAGCAAACAAGCGCGAAGAGCATGTGCATGCGAGTCAAGGTTTGCAAGAGGATGATACCGAAGCCAAGACCCTGGATCGCGTCTAGAACGCCTAGCCAGAGCCAAACACTCCGAGATACGAGCGCGCCGCCGGTATATCCTCCTGCCACCCAAGGAAGGTAGTAGCCAATTCCAGACACACCCCACCAGATCTGTGCCCAGCGGGGCGCTCCGAGGCCACAGGCGAACACGGGGAGGAACCAACTGTGCGATTTGAAGTAGCGACTGACAACGAATAGGAAACCTGCCCATACGAAGCCGTAGAAAACAACACACAGGATTACGATTTGCCATTTATGCGCGTGACTAGATGTCCAGAGGACTGCAACGAGACCGAGTTAGTTTTGATCCAGTAGGGGGGAAGCCGTTATACGGAGGTCGACTTACACTGCCAGTTGCGGCCGTAGGGTGCGCTGAGGAAGAAGTTCTGGAGGATGACCGCGACGAAGTTCCAGAGGACGATCTTACGACGGAATACGGACTTATAGAAGGAAGCCACCTTTCCGGGAGTCTGCCGATAATAATTGGGCAGACCAAATGCTAGGAGCAAGCCAATTCCGAACAGGAAGGCCGCAATAGGGTAACAGATGGCACTGTGAAAGACTCGGTTAGATGGTCGACCTCAACAAAGAGCATCAATCAATAGAACGTACCTCATTTTCCAGGAATTAGAAATATTGTTTGTCGGAGTTAAGAGGCCCTGGCTTTGCGCCTGTGACAGGGTCGAACCCCAGTACCAGAGAGCAATAACATAGGCGGACTGAATACCCTGGATCAAGCATGCGCGGAAGATCCATGTTTCCACAGGGGCACCACCTTCATCACCGAAGTTGAGCGCGAAGAAGAAAGAACCACTAGATGAGGCTGCGGCGTAAAATCCACTACCGACATTCTGAATCCAACCCCGGCTGAAGGAGTTGCTCTCAAAATGCGCGGATCCAATAAAAATGAACGCAATCGCGTACAAGAACCAGGGAGTAGAGAGACAGACCACGGATTTGAAGTAACGGAATACAAGCCACCAGAGAATAGACGTGATCAGATACGTTGTTGCAATTCCGTAGAGCTTCTCAGCAGTCTGACCAACTTCACCCGTGAGCAGCGTAATCTGATACGAATTGGCGGCAATGATTTGTCCTAAAGCGAGGAATATAGAGTAGACAGGCCAGTCACCGATGCGAATCTGCATCCACTTCTTGAGACCCGTAGGAGGGACATAGTCCTTTCCAAGGAGGAACTCATCGTCTTCACTGTCCCGGGACTGGGGGCCATCGCTGCCACTCATACGCGAACCGTTGTCATCATAGAATGAACCGATAGGCGAGGCGCCATGCTTGTCGCGGTAGACTGAGGGGGTTGGGGATTTGGTGCGACCCAGTCTAGCATCACGGAATTTGTCGAACCACTCCTTCTCACTCTTGATCAAGTATTCCTCGATACACAGTTGCGACTCTGAATTGGATCCGCTGAGTTCATCAAGTCTCTTATCGAATTCCTTGTAATACTCGCCGGTACTATCGGTGAAGAACGGATCAACCTTCTGCAGCTTGAAGTCCTTCTTGCCACCGACGACCGAGTCCAGAGAGAGAACAGATGCGCTGCTGAGACGGTTACCGGGGTCGAGGAGCCTGGGGGGAGGAAGGAGGCTCTGGGAAGCGGCTGGGGGTGTTCCGGGACTTGAAGGAGGGAGGACATTTCTGGGATGCAAAGAGTCCTGGCTATAGCGTCTCGCACCACCCGGACTCAAAGGCATGCGCACACCTTGTTGCTGGGCGGCCTGCAACCTGCGGCCTTCTTCTACCTGCGCAGGCGTAAGAGTATATTCGTCATCCGCATAGTGGTTGACAATGTCGTCGTCACTACTTTCTTCCTCAACATCAGTAATGGCGCCACCGGGGGCTTCGTGAGTGTCCTCGTGTTCAGGGATGCTGTCACGCTGGCGAGTGCGGCCACGACGGCTCTGATGACCAGGACCGGAGCGAACACCAAGGGAAAGCTGTCGCTGCAGGCCGGATTTCGGTTTCTCTGTGCCACTAGGGCTAGGGTCTCTGCTATAACTGGTTTTCGGCTGGGTGACGTATTCACTTAAACGGTTGAGGTTCGAGTAGCTACTATCCCTGGAATGAGCAAGAGGAGTTTGCATCCCCGGCGCCATGAGGGGGCTCGCCGGTTGAGCCATAATGCCACTCGGAGTAGTGGTGCCAGTGGGAGTAAATGGCCGACCGTTATGTTTAACCAGTTCCTTGTTGTGAACCTGAATAGCGGTGGTTTGCAAGATCTCCAAGTCCTCGACCCACTGAGCGACTGGGAATCGCTGTTTCGCAGAACGAGCACGCATCATAGCTCTGGTCTCTTGCTTTGAGCTGAGTGCTGCGTCGATGGCAAGCTTGAACTGGTACAGAAGATGAGATGTCGCAGTGGATTCGACGTTATACCACCATCCAGGCATCTGACCGAGACCACCGACACGCGCACCAATACCCAAGGCTCCCTTACGGCCGAACTCGACGGCGACGAGACCAAAGGGCTCGTCACGAGAAGGAATCAGCGCGAATTCAGCACCAGAGAAGATATATGGCGGCAGAGCAGTGAATTCAGGCCTCGAGAACACACGTCCAGGGTAAACCTTCATCATGTGGTCCAGCTTCAGGGCAGCGAATTTACCATAAAGATCGATAACAGGTCCAACACAGATTACTTGCACATTAGGGCGAGCCTCAAGAACAGCCGGCATCACATCAGCAATTAGATCAACACCTTTTTGCATCGACCAACGACCAACGAAGACCAGTAGGTCAGCATCCGGGTTGACTTCAAGACCAGCCCATTCCTGAGCTTGCCGTTTGAGGTCTCCTCTTCCCGCTTCATAATCCGGATCCACATGGACCTCGTCAGCGCTGCCAAGAGCTTTTTCCTTGCTCCATTCTCCCACATCTGAAGGATCAGGATTGGGCAGGTTGCCAACCTTTCTCAAACCCCAGAAGATGGGATAACGGGCGTAGGAACGTTTTCCATACTTCTTAGACACACCGACAGCACCGAAACCTTGCTGATGAACGCGAAGATAACTAGCACCTGAGTGGAGTAAATTGAAAACTTCACCAAACTGCACATAACGTCGGACCGTATCGATATCAAGGTTAAAAACGGAGCACACCTCCTCCTTTTCTTTCTGCGTCCGCATTGGCCACAGACCCTGGAATTCAGCGTTATGGAGGGAGAGACAAGCCGGTACAGTATTAGGAAGAAGGTAGAGCGGCGCCAGAGAACCGTGGTAATCGTTGATGTGGTACAGGTCAATTGGGAATCGCTTACATGCCTCAGCAATACACTGATTCCAGGCAGAATAATAAATAGCACTGTTGAGGTCATCCATACGAGCTGGATAGGGTTCGGACTTCGACTGTTGGCGGAACACCGGGGCGTCCAGCAGAACGTAGGTAATATTGTTCAAAACGTGGTACTGGACTTGGACTTCATAGGAGTTACCGAGAATAGTGACATTCATGGGCTCGGCGGGTTTATCCACTGGGTAATCCACTCCGCCGACACAGGGGACAACCCAGATCAGATCTTGATGCCCCAAAGTTTTACCCATGAGCTGGGCCATGACACCGAGTCCACCAATCTTAATCTTGATCTGCCAATCCTCGATGTCATATTCCATTGTCGCAATGAGAACCATGCGCCTCTTTCCAGCAGCAGCAGCGCCGCCAATCGCGGTGTTGGTCTGCAGGAAACCGGACTTGTTGGCCAGACGCATCAATGGGTTCATCTTTTCCTCGTCACCACCACGATTCCTCTTGAACTTTCTCCGCAAGGCCAGGGGGATCAGGGTGGCCTTTTCACTGACACCGATCTGGTTGAACTTGACCTTATAGAAAGACTTCATGAAGATGTATACACATGCTGCACCAGTGATGACAGGGATAATCCAGAAGAGCACAAACATGGCGATTTGGGTGTTCTGATGCCCAACCGGGAAGAGCTGGAACTTCATGGTAGCATCGTTGATAAAGACATTCCAAGCCAGGTAGGGCTTAGGAGGATGCTCAGTGATGTTAATAAGAGTTGCAGACAGAGAAGAGGGGGGCATTCGGTCCAGAACGGAATCATTATCGGCATCACCCAGCACCCAACTTTGATCGGGCTTTCCATCCGGGTTCATACCCCAGATGTTCAGCTGAGCTTGGGCAGGCCATTCCGCTGTAAAGTGATACTTCCAGATTCCGTCATTGTCTTGCCTCACCACGTTGTCCAGACCGCCGTCATATCCATACTGATTGTAAGGGCCGTTGAAGAAGATATGAGGGAAGCGGCGAGGCACATGCGAATAATCTCCTGCATCGCCCTCCTGAACATAGTCGCTGCTACCAGTCCATTTGCTCCAGTACTCGACGCGCACATGGTGTCCCTTCCATTGTTGTTTCTTGGTTCCAGACCATTCTAACTCCGTGATGGTGTCATTACCACCGGTATAAGTTTTCCAGTCGGAAAAGGTGGTTCCCCAATTGGTAGAATAGCGCCATTTATCCGCACCTGCCGCGTGGTGTTGCACAAAGAGGGTACCGTTAGATTCCTCGTGGAGCAAACTAGTCGAATAGTTGGCGGAAGTGAAGACCATGGGATTGTCGACCTGTCCGATACGGAAAAGGAAGTGGTCGACCGCGTTTGTTGTCGCGTTTTCATGAGCATTGCTAACGTTCGTAACCGTGACCCGATGAACACCGTTATACACTCCCGTCAGATTAGCAGCCCATACCCAAACGCTGGGAAGCTGCCCGGTCCACGAAGTTTTGCTCGCTGGGATCGTCTTGCAATCTACCGTCTTCTCGTCCAGTGTTGGGACCTTCTTAGATTCAGTCGAGGAGCTGAGCGAGATCGACTTGGTTACAGAATCACACTTCATCTCCTCGGTGAAGTAGAGTTCAATCTTCACACTCTCGTCCATATTGGGCTCCACCGTGGAGCGAACAGGGTAGTCATGGCCGGGAGTAAACTGGGTGATCATGGGCCGGGGTTTGGTGAAGCGGGCACTGGGGACGTAAGCGCGGAACGCATAGGCGTCCAAGGTCATGTTAGCCAGGCAGCCGTTGAGCGCGGTAGATCCATTCAGCCCCATCTTGACGGGGCCATCAATCAAGGTGTGCTCATCATAGGGATAGAACAGATTCTTCACTCTAGTGCCGGTAGCAAAGGGCGAAACCAGAGCATCCGTCTTGTTCTTGCAGTCAAACTTATAGTTGATTGTCCGGTTGGTATTGTGATAGACGAGCCAAATCGGTTGGTTTTTCGCGTCGGATCCCAAGTCCTGCACCTCCGCATTGACATCACGAAGGACGGACCACAACCCCGTTTCGGTAGCGGTACCGTTGGAACCCTTGTAGAAGACCTCCTCGGTGTGTTTTGAGAGATTCAGGAGGGAGTAGCCATCATTCAGGACAGGGAAGTCTTCGCGCATTTGGTACATATGTTTGATAACGTTGCGTACCGGGTGAGACGGGTCACGATGGTCGTACGCAGCGGTTGGGTCATGGCAACCCTGACGACCAGACTCAATAGGCCACTGGTAGTATTGGGAAGATTGCAAAGAAAAACAACCATGGTCCCTCCATGCAGTCGCAGGAGACATTGCTTGACGGCCATAGATATAATTAGATGCCGTTGCATCCAAGATATAGAATGCCTGCTCCTCGCCCCAGAGGAGGAGGGGAATGCCTGGAATAAGCAGCGTAGTGATATACAGCGCAAGTAACTGCCTTTCCACGCCCTTTTCCACCGTTGGCCAGCGGAAGACATCCTGGTTGGTTGCACCGAACATATGGCGGGGATCAAACTTGCCCGTGTTAGGGTTGATCAAGTCATTTGTCGTCAACATTATATTCCACGCATCGACCCAGTCTACAGGAACATCGTAACCGGCCTTCAAATTACCGTCCATACCCAAGAACCGAGTCAGGGCACGATATGTCGAATAGTGGAAGGCGGCACCGTCGATCGCCTCACGTCCAGCCTCACGCAGAAAGTATTGCGACTCAGACTCGTTGGTCAATTTCATGGCAGTCTGCGCGTCCGGCACTATCTGGTTAGGCTGTCTACCCCGGCCCAGATAGATAGAACCAAAGGTATTACCACCAGTAATTTCACCGGATATAAAGAAATTCTCCTTGCCAACGGCACGGGCGCACTCACGATAAGCCATCGACATATCTCCCAGCGCATCGACGGTCGACTGGGTAGCTTTGTCGTAACGGAAACCATCGATATCCAACGAGTAGATGATCATACAGGAATGGCGAATCAGCCGCTCCCGGACCGACGGGTGCCATTCTCGCAGACGATCTTGGACAGAGGCGAATTTAGCCAGCTGACGTTGCCAATCTGGAAACACACCGAAGGCCTCAATATCACCATATTGATCGAAGTCGCTGTCGTAACAGCCAACCAGTTGTTCCGTTACCGACTGTTGAACCGGAAAACCATCCTCAAACCAGAAACGGGGGTAGTCGCATGTCGCGTTATAGTCGTTTCCGATATCGAAATCCACATAATGACGATTGCTCTTCCAAAGAGCTTTATGCTCCTTCGTCGAAAACGGGGTGGTATCATTGAGATGGCCATCGAAGCCAATGAGATCGCCCATCCTGACAATGCGCGTGAGATAGGGATGACCTCCAGTTGATGATCGGGAATGCGGAAGGACTTACGTAGCGATTGTGTTATCGAAGATGACATACATCCCGCGCTTATGAATTTCGTCGATAGCGTTGCGCCATGTCGCAAGGTCACCGAAGTGTTGATCGAGCAGTGTCGTATCTAGAGCGGAATAACCATCCGATCCCCAGGGCTGGTTCATCAAGATGGTTCCGGCGAGATATATAGCCTAGAAATTCTGAGTATGACATTCCCTGCATAAATTGAATTCTCCGACCAACGAACCTTGATACCCATACCCTGAAGATAGTCCAACGTATCGAGTAGACCAGCCACATCTCCACCATGGCGCATTTGGGTCGAGGAGATATCGTGCTCAAAGAGAGTTCCATTGATATTGTCATTCGTGGGATCTCCATTGACAAAGCGGTCCATGAACAAGGTGTACGTGGGAAACCGCCAATTGTCGGGAGAAGGGAAGTACTTCCCCTTGTGGTCCGGCCATTCTCCCCAATACTGGGTTGGGTCAGTCGCGGATTTGTTTTGGTTCAGATTATATGCGGATAAAGACTCTTCGTAAGGCCATGCCGTTGCTGTTGTTGCGAAAAGCGCCAACGCCGTACTAGCGAAAGCCCACTTCATAATGGGAGACAGGTCGGGCACGCCCGGTAGTCAAGTTGGTGACAAACCAAAGATGCAGGCAAGGATGGGGACTCTCCTATGATGTAATCATATATGCGCACTCCTTATGTCCCGCAGATTGAGATCTCTCACCCAAGATTGGGCGCGTGTGTATTGCCAGGCGTTCACTGCTCGGTCAATGATGTCGGGAGGATTGATAACGAGCGATAGACATCAGATAACGAGCAGGATCGGCGTTCAACGAATGGAATCTATTGTGCTGGGGAGATAGAGCGAGAGAAAAACGAGAGAACAAACAAAATCTAATCGGGCAAAACAGATCCAAAGCTTGAGGAGGAAGGAAAGATCCAAAAAGAAGGAGAAAGGAAAAAAAAAAAAGACAGCAACCTAGTGACTAGCAGCTGTTGAGGCTCAGCATAAAAAGGCTGGCAGGATTCGTGAACATTGGCGATAGTGGATCAAATGTAACAAAGACGTCTCGTGTCTGCTAATAATAAACAGGGCTCAGATGTGAGGGTCACCGTCTATTACTCCAAGTGCCAGCTCACTTGAAACTATTGTCCCCTATCAGCTAAAGCGACGAAGTTGGTGAGTCTTAGTGACCACACTGTTTTACCCTAACTGACTCTGGATCCCATTCCCCTCCGTCCGTTTTTTATTGATTTGACTTTTACTTTTCTTTTTTCTATGTCTTTCTCTCATTTTTTATTTTTCCCTTTTTTTTTTTTGCCGCTGACTATAAGAGTCGAGCTGACCTTTGACCCGCGGTTTTCAATGACGTCTCGCTGGTCCGCAGGCGAAAAAAACCTTGTGGATGCCCCAGCACAAAACCATGAATCAATACATTCTCGTATAGACTGGGAACCGTTAGGTTTACTCCCGGTCCGGGACATGAGTGGAGCCCAACGGGGCAGGTCATATTTCTTGAAATGTGGACTATTTCTATCCAATTGAGCCACCTCTTTCGCCATTCCCACTCCGATCCAGTAAATCCCACTTCTACTCGCCTCCAGCCTCGCTGCTCCCAGATCGCCCGGTGTTCCCAGACGAACTGTCGTGGCCTATGGTGAGAGGCTCCGTATCTCTCTCACCATAGCTGGACCCTGGAGAGGTCCGATCTCGTATTGAACGTCCCGATTGTAATTAGCCGAACCAGGTAATGAGAGGCGATACGGGGGGCTTTGCATGGCAGCTGGGATGGTGAGACTTAATTGGCGTTACTAATGACCGACGCTGCATGATATGTCTTACTGTAATAATTCCTTCTTCGCTGTCGTCCACCCATACCGTATCTTCCGGATAGCACCGCAGAACCGATTTAGATAAGAAACGGGGCATCCCGATTGGCCACCGAGGGCTTTGGATCTGGATTCGAGGCTATGTCAGACGCCTGGTGGCTCTCGGTTGGTACCTGGATCCATAGAGCGTGTCCTATTTTGATGCATCAAGTGAAACCCGACGAGTGACTGGCGGCGTGGATTGCCGGGGGAGGTTTTCGAAAGTAAAAAAAAAAAAAGGTTTTTTTTTTTACTCAGCTTGAATCAATGGGAAAAAAAAAAAAAACAAGCGGAGATGGTGACAGCATCAAGACAGATTGGAAATTCCAGAACACTGTCACGGCGGGTCCTTTGACCTCTGGCCCAGTTTTATTCTTGGCTACAAGTAACCCTTTCAGGGTTATTCACTTTTCGGGCTAAAGTCACTAACTTGCTTCAGATCCACGGCTTGAATATCGGGACGCCGCCAATCCGATGTCAATATCTCAGACCCGTGGTGGGTCTCTGCCAATGAGATACAACATCGAAGATTTCTTAGCCCGTATTCTGTCGGATTCCCGTGGGTCCTTTACTTCGAGCCCCGGTGTCTGACCGAGAGACAATTGGGAAAAAAGTCAGAGACTTAACTACGAAGTGGTAGAAAATGGAAGGGAGAAAAACGGAACATGTATAAATTATTGGACTTATGTCTTACTTCTTGTCCAATGATGCCGGACTATATTGGTTTAGTAGGGCTATATATATATCGGCTCCCCTCGTTGCAGAATAGCCGAAGCTGACCTATTCATTTTTGAAATTCGCCCACACTAGACAATAATATGCTCCTCGATGGTTTTCCCAGCCCTCCGTCCTCCATATCGTATAAGAATCATCCGTATAGAGTTCGTGATTGAAAAGTTTACGTGGCATGGTTGGACGGAGTAGATCCTGGGTGAGATAAAGAGATGAAGGGGAAAGTCAAAAAAAAAAAAAAAAAAAAAAAAAAAAAAAAAAAAAAAAAAAAAGAAAAAAAAAAAAAAAAAAAAAAAAAAAAAAAAAAAAAAAAAATGAACAGTCAAGCTAACTTTTGCAACATAAGAGCCCAAGTATGAATTGAATTGCCTAGACTGCATTGGGTGTTTTTACTCAAATTTAAGAACCATCAGTTCCGCTGAGTTCACCCCCCCCACCGCATTGGTATTGGTGCATTGGGGTCAACTTTCAAGACATTCCCATCCACCATGAACGCCACCTAGTCAAGACAATTGGTAGAAAGAGGATGACCCTAACAAGACCGCTCCGGCAACTCTGGGTTGGGTAGTACTAATCGGTATTAATCAGGTCACCCACACAGGTGCGCAACTTTTCCCCAACTGTGTCCTCTCGCCGCGGAATTCGTCGTTACTTTTTTTAGCCGGTGACTAATGAAGAGAACAGTTGCCCTGATCGTGGTCCCATTTATTGCCCCGGCATGTAACGAGCGATCAGTACGGAGTACCCATAATTATGCTAGAACATATGCGAAATGCCAGTAGTGCATGAACCGGCTACCCACTCGGGGTTACTTCCCTGGGCAGGTATAGGTCGTGGCCTGACTGTCTCACTTGCTGCATAGATTCCCCATGTATGTCCATGGGCAGCGCCAGGCACTATTGCCGTTTTATTGGCGATTCAGACGATCAATTACCAAGGAGGGGATGTCTCAAACACCCCGTTCCACAAGCATTGTCTCGGGTCATCGGCCCTTCCCGAGTATTCCCAGCTTCTTGTCCTCTTTGTACCTGGCAGTAGCCTTATTACCCAGCTCTTGGAGTCCTGGGGCACAACGACAGGGGGCTACCGGGCATTTTTAGCCCACCAAGAATCGCCGAGGTGGCAACAATCAATTTCAGGGGGCGCCAGCTAGCACCAGCTAGCACCAGCTAGCACCAATGCAGCAAATTGGACGTGATGGTGGCACTGGAGGGGTTGAGATCAGTTGCCATCCCATGATTCAAGCAGTTTTGCTTGCACCAGGTCGACGAATCACATCCTCTGTCGATATATTTCCGTCCGTGCTGGCCAGTCAGTCCATGATGAAAAGAAACCCATCCTGGGCATGTGACCGACCATCGACGGGAATTAGCTTGGCTCTCCACAACCGGAGGTCTTGGAAAAAACCAGAAGAGGGGGTTTTCCAGGGGGTGGACATCGGAAGACCATCACATCACGGTGGCCCTTACCATGAGTACACACGATCAATCCCTCCTAAATTCCAGTCCATTGAGTCGGAGAGCCACCATGGTTAGATATCTACTAGATTGATGGAGTAGCGACATGAACTATCGTCTTTTCTATTGCGGGTATGGAGGTGTTGTTGCATGTATATAGACCAAGCAGGCTCTAGGGCACGCCGGTGCTCTTCCGCAACTGCGCTCTAGATCCACCTTTCTTCAATTGATTCCTCGAGTGCAACGTTCCCCAGGAACTTTATTTGTTATTCTGTTCGTCCGGTTTTTCTCCCTTCCTTTCCCGTCCTTCTCTCTCTCCTAGGATGGTTCGCTCCTTTTGATCAATCGCTCTCGCCGCCCTTCCTTATTGATTCGCTCGTTCGGTCGATCCTTGAGATCCGACCACTGTCATTCTTTACTTTTATCGATTCGGTTTCACTCGTCATTCCTTTTCTTTCTGTGGTCTTTGTTGGGTTGATCGCCTTGGACGTGTCATTCATTTTATTGCGTGCCCATTGTCAAGATCAGCCACCTCTCCCGTTCACAACCCCACCAACCGCGCGTATACGAAGTGTTTCAGGCTTAAACTGCTGAGCCTACATACGATCTCCACAAAGATCGCCCGTCAGCTTGTCATTCCATGAACTGGGGTTACACGAGTTAAGGATCCACCGGAAATTACTCCCGCGACCATGGTTTCGTCATCCTCCCTGGGGCGATGGGCAGGGGCCGTCCTGGCTACCAGCCTCGTCGGATCAGCCCTAGCTGCGACCACCGCAGAATGGAAGTCAAGATCGGTCTATCAAACCATGACAGATCGATTTGCACGGACCGACGGCTCAACGACTGCCCCGTGTAACACCACCCAGGGCCTGTACTGTGGTGGTACCTGGCGGGGCACCATTGACCAGCTCGATTACATCCAGGGCATGGGGTTCGATGCCATCATGATCTCCCCGGTCATCGAGAACATTGGCGGCCGCGTGTCCTACGGAGAGGCCTACCATGGCTATTGGCCCTTGGATCTCTACTCTCTCAACTCGAAGTTTGGTACCCACCAGGATCTGCTCGACCTGAGTGCGGCCGTCCACTCCCGTGGCATGTACTTGATGATGGACACGGTCATCAACAACATGGCCTATATGACCAACGGCAAGGATCCGGCCACCAATATCGATTATTCCGCTTTGACGCCCTTCAACGACTCGAGTTACTATCACCCGTATTGTAAAATTACCGATTGGAACAATTACACCAACGCCCAGCTGTGTCAAACCGGAGACAACAAGGTCGCACTGCCGGACCTGTTCACGGAACACGAGGTCGTACAGCAGACTCTGATAAAGTGGGCCAAGGAACTCATCTCCACCTACTCGATCGACGGTCTGCGTATCGATGCAGCCAAGCATGTAAACCCCAGTTTTCTCAAAGGTTTTGGTGACGCGATCGGCTCGTTCATGACCGGAGAAGTCATGCAGCAGGAAGTCAGTACCATCTGCCAATACCAGAACAACTACATTAGCAGTGTCCCCAATTACCCCATCTACTACTCTCTCCTGAAGGCCTTCACCCAGGGGAATACCAGCGCGTTGGCCAACCAGGTGGAACTGATGAAGAATTCCTGCGACGATGTGACCGCCCTCGTCTCGTTCTCGGAAAACCACGATGTGGCCCGCTTTGCGAGCATGGTTCATGATATGGCGGTATGCAACACAAAACCCAAGAACCTTTCCTAGCTAACTTGCATGGGTACAGCTTGCCAAAAATGTTCTAACCTTTACCATGCTCTTCGATGGCGTCCCCATGATCTACCAGGGCCAAGAGCAGCATTTGGACGGACCGGGCACGCCCGACAATCGTGAAGCCATCTGGCTGAGCAAATACAACACTGATGCCGAGCTGTACAAGTTGGTCGCGAAACTGAATGCCATCCGTAAGCACGCCTACAAGCTTGATCCGAACTACGTCAATCTCCAGACGTATCCCATCTACCGAGGTGGAAGCGAATTGGCCTTCCGAAAAGGCGTCGAGGGCCGACAGGTGGTGATGCTCTTGTCCAACCAGGGCACTAACAGCAGCGCATACGACCTCAATATTCCGGTAAGTTATAACGGAGGTACAGAGATTGTGGATATTCTCAACTGCGTGAACTATACGGTCGACGCACAGAGTTTACTAGTTGTTCCCATGGACAAGGGCGAACCGAGAGTCTTCTTCCCCACCTCTCTCATGCAGGGCAGTGGTCTTTGCGGTTATCCATTGTCGAACGTTTCGTTCGTTGAGCTGAAGACCAAGGGCGCCGCGGCGGCTGCAATGTCTCTCGGGGCCCAGACCACCGGCAGCGCGGCGCACGGTGTCTTGCTTTCTGTTCTCCTGACTAGTCTTCTTGCGGTATTGTTGTAGTCTACCTGGGGCAATCATATATTTAGGTCCGTCGAGGTGTATTGACGATGTTACTCTCGTTCTTCTGTATATATTGTTTCTTTCTTGCACGCTTCCGACCGTACGATACCCAGATATCACATCTTCTATCTTCTCATGGGTAATACGTTAATGTCGTTGTCATGTTCATCCCCTAATGTTTCAACTGAATGTACGTAGCATGTATAAATCAATAATCTTAGTATATTCACCCTGTTTTTTTCTTTTAACTTAAAAATCCCGATTACCCTAATCTTTTCTATGTGTGAGTAATATTCCTCATGTTTGACATACTGATTGTATATATTTCAAATTCACACGACGGGCATCCTCGCTGTAACTTTCGGCGTACACATCCTAACAATCCCCGAGAGTTACTATACTTGCGAAAAGAGTCTACTAAAATAGCTCCGGGATTAATATTTCACCTATATAAGCCTGCCGATTCAATAATAATTGCCAATATATGGCGATGATGCAAGGTTGGTCGAGCCAACTTACCAGGGAGGCTTATCTCGGGGTTGTGTCGGAAGAAACCCCGAGTTAGGGTTCGGAAAAACAAAAGATAATAAAGGGGGGAATTAATAAATTAACCCAAAAAAAAAAAAAGAAAAGAAAAGACAACTCGCTGTGAGACAAAAAAACATCAATTGAAACCTCGCGGTGGCGTAGTAAAAATAGAGGAAACGACCCACTTAATGAGTGGCTTTGACTCCACTCATCTCTGCCCGACTGTCCTTACATATGACATGGTCGACGATTGATACTCATTCTATACTCCGTACGACTCGGTGCTTTCACAGCGCTGATATCCGAATTTAGCATACCATTGTGATCTGGATACGCTTCATTGTCAGCTATCGTCATGGTGTCCTTTTTCTCCCGTTGCTTTCCGAGGAGGAAAAAGGGACAGCAGCAACAGCAACAATGGAAGGAAATTGAGGGTTAGCTCCCCCACCCCTCTCACAATATAATTCATGAACTCGTGGTATGATTGTTTGCATACTCTAATACGTTTTTTTTATACAATCAGAAGCAGCACGGGATCTGGAATCTCGTCCATCATGGAATGCCCCTGACAACACTTTGCTTCTCGAGGCATTTGAGTGGCACGTACCGAATGATACGTGCCACTGGCGACGTCTGCAACATGCTCTGCCGGGATTGAAAGAGATCGGGATCGATAACATCTGGGTTCCCCCCGGCTGCAAAGCCATGGAACCCTCAGGTAACGGTTACGATATATATGATCTATATGATCTAGGCGAGTTCGATCAGAAAGGATCCCGAACTACCAAATGGGGCTCTCGCAAGGAGCTTGAAGACCTTGTGGAAGAAGCAGAGTCACTGGGCGTTGGTGTGTACTGGGATGCGGTACTGAATCATAAAGCCGGGGCGGATTATCCCGAACGGTTCCAGGCTGTTAAAGTAGATCCTAATCGTATGACATATCTTTCTCTTTTCTCTACTTCATTTCCTCTTTTCGGTTCGTCTTTGGGGTCTTGCATCAGTGGTTGATTCAAGTTTGTTGCTCGCACAGGACGAAATGTCGAGATATCCAAGCCCACTGAAATTGAGGGCTGGGTTGGCTTTGACTTCGCCGGCCGTGGCGACCAGTACAGCTCGATGAAATATAATTGGCAGCATTTCAACGGCGTGGACTGGGATGAATCACGCAGAGAGAATGCCATTTTCAAGACCCATGCGCCCGGCAAGGACTGGGCACAAGACGTGGGCAAGGACAATGGCAACTACGATTACTTGATGTTTGCCAACCTGGACTATACCAACCCAGAGGTTCGGGAAGACGTCCTGCATTGGGGAACCTGGATCACGAATGAACTATCTCTGAGTGGCATGCGATTGGACGCCGCGAAGCATTTCTCTGCTGGCTTCCAGAAAGAGTTTATCAAGCATGTCCGCAAGACAGCGAACAAGGACCTGTTCGTCATCGGTGAATACTGGTCAGGAGAGTTGAAGGATCTCCTGGGGTATCTTCAGCAGATGGAGTATTCACTGACGGCGGTTGATGTGCCTCTCGTGGTAAACTTATGCAGGATATCGTACACCAAGGGCGGCGATCTGCGCAAAATATTCAAGGGCACGCTGGTGCAAAACAAGCCTGAGAATGCTTTGGTGAGTGGCTGTAGCAGGTCCGGTATAGAACTGCGAGACTGACAAAGAATTCCTTCTAGACATTTGTTTCGAACCATGACACAGTAAGTGGGCCGTTGTTCGCCTTGTTGATGGATTGTACTGACAACAGTCAAGGTGCCCGGCCAAATGCTGGAAGTGAGTATCCTCTCCTTTCCACCTCAATTCTATCAATCGACTAATCCATCGAAGAACCCAGTTGCACAATATTTCAAACCGCTCGCATACGCCTTGGTGCTCCTCCGTAAGGATGGGCATCCATGCGTGTTCTACGGAGACCTCTACGGTACTCTCGGCGACAAGCCATTGAAGCGAGCCTGCAAAGGCAAACTTCCGATCCTTACGCGGGCTCGAAAGCTGTATGCTTATGGAGAACAGCAGGATTATTTTGACCAACCCAACTGTATTGGTGAGCGTTTTCTTTCTTTCTTTTTCGTTTTTCTATTGGTTTATTTTATTTTATTTTATTTTATTTTTTCTTCTCGCTTATATTTTAAACTTCATATCTAACTACGAAAATAGGATTTGTTCGGTACGGAAATGCACGCCACCCTTCCGGGCTGGCCTGCATCCTCAGCAACGGCACGGCAGCAGAAAAGCGCATGTACGTCGGACCGAAGCACGCCAACGAAGAATGGACAGATATCATGCTGAACCATGAAACGGTTGTGACCATCGACACGTCAGGGTATGGGGTATTCCCCGTGAACGGCATGAGTGTCAGCGTCTGGATCAACTCAGCCGCACCGGACCGAGATAGTCTCCAGCAACCGTTGTAAGTGATAGACCTGTGTTTGTTTGGTCTGGCTTCTTCTTCTTCTTTCCTTTTTTTTTTTTTTGTTATTTGTTTTCGTCACTAACAACTGACTCAGTGATGACAAAATCTATGAATAATAATCCACCAAGGGAACAATCTATTCGATTGTATAATACTAACTAAAGAAACTCTCTAATTTAGGTAATGGTAGTAGTGACAAGAATGGCAAATGAAGGAAGCAAGCGCAAGTTAATCAAATCTAAATTACTATAAGACACACCTCATCCAAGAACCAGATACCTATCCAATCAACCCACTAGATTAATCAATATGGCTAGGTGCCAATCCTTAACCACCGCCTAAAAATACTCGTATTAATCTATCAAAGTCTTGGTGGGTATTGCTTCCAAAAGCAGGTATTTAAGGGCTTTTCATGTCCTGTGACGAAACAGGCAATTCGATAATTCGATAGTGGTTCCATCCATGAGCCCGCGGTTTATGGTTACATCGAGAGCACTAAATCTCACTAGTGGTTCCATAATCCTGTTAGAGAGGAAGAAAAAAAAGAGAAAAAAAAAAAGAGAAGAAACTTGCACGGCCCACCCCGTATTTACCATACATACGGAGATCGGTTTGTCTCTCCGTTGTGGGCCTATTTCTATTTCTTTTTGTTTTTGTTTTTCTTCATTCATTTATTCTTTTTTTTTAAAAAAAAAATAATAATAATAATAATAATAATAATTTTCCCGGCTCTTTTCTTTTTTCCTTGCCGTTTTTCTTTCTGTCTTGCGATCAGACTCCTCCAATATGGAGAATGGAAACACCGATTGAGACATTGGTCTTACTTGCTTGGCTTTCTTTTGGGTAATAGAAATATTCTTTTTTTGGAGGTTTTGTTAGACAAGTCACTTGTCTCGGATTCGCCGGCTAGGTATATTGGGTTTTTTCTACTGAATATTCTAATTTCTGGATCTCCTACGTCATTGACTCAACTATCTCAGTAATTTTGACGGAGGACCCCTTCTCTCGGTCGCCGGCTGGCAATGTCAAGGCCAAGCAAGGGTCCTCGGACTAGAGTGGTTGTAGTGGAGACTTAGGGTTCTTCCCAGATGCCATCGCCATTTTGACGGCAATACAAGAGTTTTGTTTTCCCCGGTGATGACACCCTGCTCATCATTCCAGCCGAACAGGCGTAGAGAGACGCTCAACTGTACATTTACTGGTTTTACTCCAGAATCCAAATTGCCCAGTGGCGTCACTCAGGAGAACCACGCAGGTACTGACCCACAGTCAAACGGTAGATCAACAGTCAATCCGGCAGTTCGTCGGGTGGATGCGCAAAGCTTGGGAAAGCGTGGCAACAGCAAGTGTCCTTGGCTCGTATGATTAGTGATAAAACACAAAAGATTGGCAACACAGGCAGGCATTCTATAGACAAGATGCGATTAAGCGATCTGAATTAAAAATGTACATTCTATAGATCCGTTCCTCCATCCACTTCCCCCGAAACGGGCCATTACATCATATATATCCAAGTAGCCCGGACATTCCGAATGATTCGTATGTGCCGTATCGCTCACATTTCGCGCGACTTCACATCGCTAAAATCCCGACGGGATCTTCTCGGCGGCCGGCTCAACATATTTACAGGTTGAGGGCCAAGACTCCCATCAGGAGGCCGGCGGCGGCGGAGACGGGGGCAGCGAGAGCGACACCAGCACCGGTGGAGACGGGGGTGCTGCCGGAAGAGGTGCTGTTGGCGGAACCGCTGGCCGAAGCAGAGGCACGAGCGGAGGAGGAAACTGCCGTCGACAGAGTGTTAGTGCTCACACCGGTCGAAGTCTGGGTGCCGAGAGAGGTAATGGTAGAGAGGCCAGTAGAGGAGGAGGTAGTCTCAGTGGTCTCAGTGGAGGAGGTCTTAGTAGAGGAGGCAGTACCAGTAGTAGCGGTGGAAGTGCCAGTAGCGGAGGTGGCGGTCTTGGACTCGCTGGCGGTGGTGGTCGAGGTGGACTCAGAAGAGCCCTCGACGTTGAACTGCTGGGACTGAGCGAGGATACCGCTGTTCTGGCCGGAGTTGGAGAGGAAGTTGATCTGGTAGCCCTTGCTGTAGCTATTGTTAGCGGATTCAAGCATCAAACCTCGGTCGGGTGAGGAGGATCTATACCCGCTGGTCAGGTCGGACAGGCCAGAGACATCGTAGGAGCCCTTGGAGGAGTCAACATCGGAAGCGATCTTCTGCTCCACGTTGGGGTAGACGGCGTTGTTGACAATGTAGAGATCGAAAGAAGAGGGATCAGTACTGGTGCATCGGTTAGTATGTGTTGCGGCAGGTGCTGCAGTTGTTGCAGGGATGAAACATGGACATACTCGACATGATCCCACTTCACGGTGAAGGAGCCGGAGAGGTCAACATCCTCACCCTTCTTGGGGGAAGTGACCTGGAGAGCTAGTCAAAGTCAGTAAACGTGTGCTAGTATCACATTATGGTGTACAATACAAACCTCCAACGGAAGCAGCCAGAGGCAAGAGAGAGACGGCGTAAGAGAGACGCATGGTGACTGCTTATAGATCCAAAAGGATGAAAGTATTAAGTATATTTAAGAACGAGGGGATATCAAATTGAACGAGTGTGATAAACGAAGAAGAGAAGAGGAAGTGAAGGCAGACCGGAAGAGGGTGTATTTAAATAGTGGGATGAGTGAATCATTTTTGTCTCACATCTCTAGAAAATCTATATAATAGTATAATGCCGGGGCGATCGGTCCCTGCCAGGAAAGGAAAAAAAAAAAAAAAAAAAAAAAAAGGGAAAGGAAAAACCTCACAAAGGTCCACCGACACCGTTACTATAATTGTACATGAACATACGAGAAATACACTGACTGAGGTTCGACTACGCACTCGTAAAAAGTCAATCGACTAAATATAGAATGGACTGGAGAGAGAGACACCGTCGTAGGCATGTCTGGGATGGTGGGAGTTCTGATGACAGCATTCCTTGGGCATTACAACCATGGTCTCAGAAGTGGGATTGGGCTAGTTTCAGAGAGACAGCCCATTGAGCCCGATAGAGCGCCGAGTCTCGCAGCAGACAGGTATCGTCGTTGAGGGCTCTTTGCAGTAGGGGAGCGCCACTAGTGCTGTCTTGGCAGGGCCAGACTGGACGCGTTGCCAGAATTCGGAGGACCTTGCGATAAGGTACGAACAGCGTCTTCCGGGTATTTTTGGGTGGTTTCCAGCCAACCACGGCGAGGGGATAGAGTTGATGCCATGAGCAGTGCCGATGGTGTGTGTGTGTGTGTGTGATCAAACGACCACTTCGTATTCCCCTCCTGGTGTAAACCTTCCCTTCCTTTGTCGTGCACAACTCGGCTGTTATCCTTGTCTGTGCTTATATGTATTTACCCTGCAGCCGACACTTGCGCCAACAGCTGGACCCTATGTACTACGTAGTACGACCTGCTCTGGAGTTTGACAGCTGAACTGAGACGACCCGCGTGGCCATCACTCATTGGCTTGGTGTGATTTGGCCACGGAGGCATCTGAGTAGTGAAAGGGTTCAACCATTGGCTTTCTTTCTCCCCGTACTTGCTCTCTAGATGTTTCTTATCATCCTTTGTAGGGACAGACAGCATTTTTGTGATAGGGCAACGACGGAAAAACGATTGATTCGAGGTCGGTAGGTGACGATAAGGGCGGCAGCCCTTATCGACCACCTGCTCTGATGTCATCTGGACAAGACAAACCCACCTCTCATTTCTTTAACCCTAGGTCGTTTCTTCTTGTGTGTAGGGTACTGAAAACAGCATGATGAGCTCAGAACCCAGTCGAGGGCACATCGTCCGGTTTAGTTGCGCCATGGCAGCCTGCGTTGCGGGTCATCATATTCACGTCATGGAAGTAAGTCGCTGGCCGAATGTAAGGTCCCCATCCTACGTCTTAGAGATATATACACTGCATCCTCGGGCTAACATATGTTGGCGCCAAAGGGTCCGTATCAGACTATTGATTGACAGCTACCCCTCACGATGAAGATTGCTACCCAGGTGCTCGCGGCA
The DNA here is from genome assembly GCA_009193595.1 of Aspergillus bertholletiae. NCBI lineage: Eukaryota > Fungi > Ascomycota > Eurotiomycetes > Eurotiales > Aspergillaceae > Aspergillus > Aspergillus bertholletiae. The sequence goes on from ML736162.1 coordinate 246,343, forward strand.
CTCTTTTGGAGGAGCCGTAGTGCATACCGCATCATCAGCTGGTCATGCCACGGTACAGGTTGAGTATGATGGGACATCAAATTCAGAGATGAAACCCCGTCAACAATGCAAATGATACAAGGCCACTTTCTGTGGCTGTGGTTCTGTCATCCATCTAACTGCCATCCCGAGCCCAGAGATGCCGACGAGCTCGGCATTAAGAGGTTCTGCTATGCTTCGTCGGTGAGTGCTATCGGCCTCGCGTATGCCACACGACCGTTGGTGTTTGAATACTTCCCTGTCGATGAAGAAGCACCCGAATAGCCGACCGATTCACATACCCTGGCAAATAAGGAGGCGGAAACGCAGGGGAAGGCCTTCGCGCGGTGGTACCCCTGAATATCGCGTGCATGCGAATCCACGCGGTCGCATCGGGGTTGGAGGCGCAGAAAGGACTCTCAGAGAACTGGGATACTTCCGCAGTAAAAGGGTTGTGGGGGTCAGGCAACGGCGAGAGCTTGTTTGTTGTCGGTAGAAAAGAGTCGGCAGTTGAGCGGATGTTTAAGGTCTGCAACATTGTGGCGCCGAGCACAACCCAGAATACGTCCTCGCAGGAGCTTGCGAGCAGATTTTTATCCCGACGTGAACATCTGCGGCGACGTCTCAAGTAATCAGTCGTTTTTCACACCAGATGATGCAAAGAAAATCCTCCGATAGGTCCACAAGGAGAAAGAGTAACTTTATCGGGCCACTAATTGTTATCTAGAACCACTTCCTAAATATATATATATATATATATATATTGGAACAGGATACCTGAATTAAGAGGTTCTAGGCTAGGATAATCCACGTCCATACCAAAGAGATCGTATGTGGCACCAGAACCTCATCTGTCGCTTTGCACTACGACCTAGAGCCCCCTTAACAATTCTCCCAACCCAACGCCCTGCAGTGACTTATCAGAATTAGAAGGCTGGCCTTCATGATTTTGAAAGAGGTAGACCATTGATTTCTTCGTTAACTATCCATCTCAGCTGGGCTTTGGCAGGCTCACAAGTGAAGAAACGTTGATCCTTGAGCGGTGTTGTTCGCTGCTACCGTTCTAGGGTTGTACCTGAGCACGTTTTGAACTCTACGATTTGTTGGACTCTTGTACGTCACGATTATGTGAAGAGCTGAGGTGGATCTTTTCCCGTCAAGAAGGCATTCTGGTTTGCCGAGCCCGCCATTTCTTCTCCAATGATGATGTTTCGACAGGGTGGAGAAGGGGTAATAAGTTAGGTAATGCCGGTCGACTGAGCGGCAAATCCGCCTTTAGCGAGCAAGACGACGTCTAAACGAGGCGGGGGGGGATCTCGAAACGTCGATGCTGAGGAATAGCACGTAACATTGGTTCATAATAATTGATAAGCAAATAAACAATTTGCGCCCGTCCCGCCATATAAGAGAAAACAATCGATCTGTATATCCTACCCAGCTAACATACCGTCCAGCAGTATCGTTTGATTATCGAAATGGAGGAAGCACAAGTGTTTGTTCAAAATGACGCAGTGGACGTCCGGGTTCACCAGGTGTCTATCCCCAAGCCCCGAGCCGGCCAGATACTCATAAAAGTTGTCGTGACGGGCACCAACCCGAAAGACTGGAAATTTCCAGCGTGGATGGAAAACTTCAATGGCACGAATACGGGCGATGATATCGCGGGATATGTTCATGAGGTCGGTGAGGAGGTCTCCGGATTTCAGGTCGGAGATCGGGTCGCGGCGTATCACGACTATATGGCACCACATGGCAGCTATGCTGAATATGCTATCGCCGAAGACTATGCCGCATTCCATATCCCCCAGAAGATCTCCTTTGAGCAAGCCGCAACAGTCCCCCTAGCCGCAATGACTGCGTCATTGGCGCTCTTCTCTCGCCTGGGGTTGCCGGAACCGTGGTCCAATGGAAAGATATGGTCTCAGAAGCCAGAGGGGGGAGTGCTGGTTTACGGTGCTGCGAGTGCTGTGGGCACTTTCGCGATCAAGCTGCTACAGAAAGCCGATATCCACCCGATTATCTGTGTAGCCGGACGCGGAAAAGATTTCGTGCGCAGTCACCTGGACGAGAGCAAGGGTGACGTGGTCATCGACTATCGCGAAGGTGAATCGGCCGTTGTCGCTGCTATTCGGAACGCCACAAAGCAGCTGCGTTATGCTCTGGACGCTGTCAGTGAGAAGGTCAGCTTCAGCGTTGTTACTCAGGTGCTGGACCCTGACTGTGGTGCCATGTCTGTTGTCACTCCTTTCGGGCCGGAAGAGTGTCCTACGAAAATCAGGGTGGAGTTCACCGATGTTGGGAGGGCTCACAGAGACGAGAAGGAATTCGCCTATCTCTGGTCGAGATTCTTCACCCTTGGACTCAAAGAAGGCTGGCTCACGCCTCATCCGCATGAAGCCATTTCTGGTGGTCTTCAGGGAGTCCAGACCGCATTGACTAACCTCAAGGAGGGAAAGGCCAGTGCGACCAAGTATGTTGTGAAGATCACGGACAATTAAAGTACCGCATGAGTTCATATTGCAAAACAAACTGTGTGGGCAGAAGATTGGATGAGTAAAAAGCAAAAAGATCATTGCCATTAATTTCTTTAACTATCTGGAATTCACCGGTAGTAATAGAAGGCTTACATGGAGACAAGTTCATATAATGGTTCCCAAGGCCTCACAGTGCCGTTCAATAGATAAAATAAAGAGTGATATAAGGAATGGCGACGAATAAAATGGCCTAGAAAACGCTTGACGCGAACTCCGTATAGTGTGTCTATTCTAGCTTGGTGCCACCGATACGCCATGGGAGTAAGTATATCACGACATATTCACTCCAACAGCTAAAGTATCGGTAGATATTATAGGAGTCTAGACATTGGTTGCTTCTCAATGGATCATTCAGGATAGGAGATTGTTCTTATATATTACCATTACATATCTTGCTCAACACTCCAACTATTGGTGTCTCTGCGTCGATAAAATCTACAACACGCCTCTCACAGGCGGACAAGATCAAGTTGCTTTATCCAGGGCCTGTCCTAGGCACATCTCGTAGTAGATCCCCCGTTGCCGGAGCAGCTCCTCATGAGCGCCTTGCTCCCGAACGCGACCTCCAACCAACACGAAGATCCGATCCGAGTGCTTGATAGTTGACAAGCGGTGTGCGATTGCAATCGTCGTTCGGCCATCTTTGGCCTGGTCTAAGGCTTCCTGTACGATCCTCTCGCTCTCAGTATCCAACGCAGACGTCGCTTCGTCCAACAGCAGCAAACGGGGTCGGCGAATAAGCGCCCGAGCGATTGCAATCCGCTGCCGCTGGCCACCGGAGAATAGGCTTCCTCGTGAGCCACAAGGTGTTGCTAATCCATCTGGCAAGGAGGAAATGAAGTCAAATATATTCGCCTGGCGACAAGCCTCGTAGATCTGTTCGTCAGTCGCCTCTTCTTCGAGGCCTAATGCAATATTTTCACGGATAGTTCCTTGGTAAAGGACCGGTTCCTGCTGGACGAGGGATAAATGGCTGCGATACGAAGCAAGCGGCATATCACGTATATCTGCCCCATCCAGTGCGATGATTCCTGACGATGGATTATAATATCTCTGTAAGAGCGAGATGAGGCTGGATTTTCCATGGCCGGAGGGCCCGACAAAAGCCACGAATTGGCCAGGGTTGATCTGGTAACCCTCATTAGCATATTATGAATTAAAGCATCTAACTCAAAGGGAGGTCTTACGTCTACATTAATATCGTTTAATACAGGCCGAGTAGGCCGAGTAGGGTACCGGAATGCTACGTCCTGCAACTCCATACGGGCAGCCGTATTCTTTGACATCCCGGCCGCAGTGTCGGATGATCCATCCTGAACATCAGGTTGCAAGGAGCGTAGCCAGAAGATATAGTTGCACGCTGCCTGTGATTTGGTAAAGCCTGTTCACCGTCAGTGGAAACAGAGAACATCCTCCCTAGGAGACTTACTGGTGCTGAACATGAAGAAGGACGCAGCAGCTTCACCTGAAAGTATAGCTCCAATAACCACAATATACAATCGTGTGCTGGAGTACTCCCCCGTCGATAACAAGCGACCTCCATACCTACGCTTAAGTTAGATATAAAGCGAATACCGTAGCAACATCAACACATACCAGAAGCTTAACGCCATCGAGAGCAGTGAAAGCGACTGGGTGAGGGCTAGCCAGAACATCGTCCAGGTCAACGACTTAATAGACCTTCGTTCAATGCCCGCCAACTTGTCGGTGTACTTTTGTAGGATCACTCGTTCGATTGCCAATGAAGCAACAGTACGAATTGCCGACACCGCCTCACCTGCCAGCGCTGCGCTTTGAGAAAACCGATGCGAGGTGGCATCGTCCAGTCGGAACTCGAGGCGAATTCGAAGGTAGCCACAGAATACCATGGGAATCATAGCCCCGGCGAGTACAGCCAGCCCCAGCTTCCATCCAACCGATATAGAGAGGATAGAGCTGGCGATAATATTCACTAGAGCAATGATGACGATTCCAACGTTGAAGCCGAGCAGCTCCTGCAAGCTAGTAGGTTTCGCAGCGAGCTCAGAGACCAGGGAGCCGGTCGTATGTTGAGGTTGGTCGTAAAAGGTCATATCTTGCCGGATGTAATTGCGGAACATCTCCAGACGGTACGTATATACAATGCACTGCCAAGTAGTGAGAAGAGAGATCGGCCATGGCATCTCGGAGACACTTACATTGGCAATTACGTTTGTAACCCAGCCCAGAACCCCATAGACAAACAAGATGACAAGAGCCACGACAAAAAACATAAGGGCATAGAAATCACCCTGTTCCACCATCTTGCTGGTGGATTCGATTTGGAAGACATCCAATACCCTGGCGAATAAGAACGCGAGTATCGGGTATGTTGCCCCTAGTTTCTTCATTAGTAGCAAACACATCGCAGGATAGGCGTAGCACTTACCTCCCACGACGCAGGTAATCAATGTGATAATGAATTCAACCCATAGTTCACGCCGCTCCAAAATCAGTACAATCAAATACCGAATCAGACTACGACCTCGCCCGGAAGGGGCCTTCAATCTTTCCACCAGCTTGGCTTCTTTGTTCTGTTCTTGTTGTCCGGAAATGATAGGCGTGATACCAGTGCTTCCTTCATTCTTTTCCTTCTCGGGCTGACTTTTATGGTTGTCAACGGTGCCAAGGTCCTGCGCCTTGATGAGGCGATGGTAAGTTCCTCCTGCGGCCTTGAGCTCGTCGTGAGTTCCCTTCTCAACTATCCGCCCCTGTGACAGGACCACAATTTGGTCTGCCTTCTTGATCGTGGACAGCTTATGTGCGATCGTGATGGTCGTTCGTGATGCAGAAACGTTGTCCAAGGCCTCTTGCACAATCTTTTCCGCCTGTGGATCCAATGCACTTGTAGCTTCGTCGAGAATTAACACCTTCGGATCCGATACGATACTTCGGGCAATGGCGATACGCTGCTTCTGGCCGCCAGACAGCATTGTGGCGCGCTCCCCAACCAGAGTGTCATACTTCTGCAGGAAGCGTTAGATATTGTGTAGTGAATTCGAAACTTCAGTCTGCCTCCGAACATACTTCAGGCAAAGTCTCAATAAAATCATGGGCGTATGCAGCCCTACAGGCTGTGACGACCCGCTCAAACTGGACCTGTTTTGAGGCGTTGGCATAATCCGTTCCTGCTAGTCCGTATGCCACATTTTCAAAGATTGTGGCATTGAAGAGTGTAGGTTCCTAGATAGAAGTCAGGTCACAAGAGTTAATACGAAGAAGCTCGTTCGAACCTGTTGAACAATGCGAATGTTGGTCCGCAGCCATTGGATGTTGAGTTGTCTGATATCTACTCCGTCAAGTGTGATGATACCGTCCTGTGTATTATACCATCGCTCGAGCAACCCAGTCACTGTACTTTTCCCTGAGCCGCTGGGTCCAACCAACGCCGTCGTCTTATTAGCGGGGATGGAGAGTGTGAAGCCATGGAGGACAGGAACCTGGGGCCGGGTGGGATAGGAAAACGAGACATTCGAGAAATCTATATTCCCCTTACACTTGTCCGGCTGTTCCCCATCCAGAGACAGACCATCAATTGGGGATTCACGATCAATCACCTCCCACAAGCTCTGTGCAGCTGATGCGGCCTTAGTGACTTGGACAATCTGCGGTGCAATTTGTGTCATCGCCGTTGCGGCTACAATGACAGCAAAGATCACACTAGCGAACCATGCGAGAAGACAGCAGTCAGCGAAGAATGATAAAGAGGCTGAGGGGATTCCCAACACCTACGTGATGATTTTCCCTGGCTCATTGATCTCACCCCTCGCATACATGCGCACTCCTTGCCAGAAGGCAAGGCCATACCCGGCATAGACACAGAAAAACTCCGCTGAGTATAATATCGCCATGTTCAGGGATTGTGTGAGACCTAGACGCTTGGCTTCCTTTGCATGGTCATCATATTTAGCTGTCAACTTAGAAAAGGCGGAAAAAGCATGCACGGTCTTCATGCTGGCGAGCACTTCCTCGGCCAGAGACCCAGCGGTGGAGTTCACGTGGAGGATTCGGTTCTCCTGCTTCACGAGGATAGCGGCACAGATGGAAGTCACGATCAGGATAGCTGGAGCGATACAGATGGTAATCAGAGTGAGTTTCCACTGCACGACGAAGGCTACAATGAAAGCCGCTACAAACGTCGCTGTGCCCTGCACTGCGAAGCCCAGCTTCTCTGAGATCCCCTGATTAACCAGGTTGGCATTTGTCGTCAGTTGCACAACGGAGGAGCCACTTTTGTTGGCATCAAAGAAGCCGATATCTTGTCGCAGCAGGTGGGTCAAGAAGGCAATCCGGATGGATTTGGTCGTTCGCACTGCGGAGACAGACAACGACAACTACAAGTCGGATGTAAAACTATTAATACGGGTCGGGCTGAGCGCGAGGGTATGCGGCAAACATACAGTCCAGGTATAAGCTAGCACGAACTTGCCAATAAAGAGATAGACAAAATAAAGCCTATCGTAGGTTATTGATACCAATACTGGGCTTACCAAAGAGTCCCTTGGCTAAACCACACTTACGTGAACTTATTCATTACCGACCGAAAGTCCCCTGGTGAATTTGAGCCGGTTGCAAAGTCGTTGAAGTTTGTGATCATTTTCCCAAACAGGACATCCATTAGAGGCAGAGCAGCGCCTGCGCCGATGGCTCCGACCAAGGCGAGGAGATTAAGAACCCAGCCCACCGTGTCGGTATACGAAAAGATCCTCAGATAGCTTCTCAGCCCACCCGCCGGTTCCGATGTGCTGGTAGCCTGGCCATGGCTTGCCTTGTCCTCCGCAGATGAAAGTGATGTCCCGTTGTTTGCTGGCGCTGGAGGATCCACTTGAGATGCCATCGTCGTGATATGTGCAGTGTGTTCGCGAACATTTCCAGAAGATGAGAGGTCCACAGCTTTCGAGGATAGAGGTACAGACCCATATATTGTTGTACGGCCAGAAGCAAGGAAATTCGAACTTAGGCAGAAATTTCTCCACTGGCGTCTGCAGTCATTCAATACGAAGAAGTGATGGTCAATAGGCTTCTCGCAATCCGCGGATCCCGACCCCGAAACCCTTATTCGGTCTCCGACTGACGCCAACGAGTATTTCCCAAGAAACGGCCCCATTTGTCGGTTCGGCCTCCAGATCCACTGTGCAGCTCTGAGATCCTTGACAAGAGCCTCCAGCGTGGTCTCTGTACGAGCGGTGACTCAAGCCAAGCCTCGGCGCTCCGACCGAATTGGCGAGAACCCAAAAGGAGCTGACTTTTGCCCTCTTGACTGAATTATCCCTCCGTCATGTTCAGAATGAACAGTATGGTTCCCCTAATCCTGGAGTGTGCGACGTCATGAAGGGGCTTGAGACTTTTGTGTTCTGTCAGGGAGCTCATGTATAGGTCTGTGCGAGATCTAAAAGCCACCAAATAGATACTAATCTTTTGAAATTACACTATTTAGGCATCGCCCCCGATGATCTCACGGAAGCAAATCTATTTACTGATCGGTTATCCATAATGTCGGAGAAGATTATATTCAGTCTACCAGGAAAGGATAGCCTGAGGTGTTTAGCAGCGAATTGATTGATATCGAATCATGATAATCACCTTCCACAAGACAATACTATCTAGTATCCTGGGACCCAAAACTTGCACACGATACTAGCATAGCCAGCGATTCCCTACAACGTGAGGTTCAACCCTTCGACATAATTGGAACAAACGGCAGAGAGGAAAGGGGGAGGGAAAAAAATGGCTTGGAAATACGCGCGGGCGCCCCTCAAGCACTGGCCGCACAGCATACTTAAATGACGCTGGTAGAACAAGGTAATGAATCCGGATCAGCATATCTAATATACGAAAAAAAACTACGATACTCTCTTCATACCCCAACGGTCCTGATGTATGTATGTACCACGTCACATCATTGGCATCTATACAGCTTCGTCGTTATACATCGAAAAGGGAAAGAGGATGGGAGTTACGGGGGCGAAATATGGCAAAAAGGAACAACACGCCGGTAAAGGACAATATAGGATAAAATTTGATGCCATGAGCGTGCCACGATATCGACACGTTTTTCCTTGTATAGTAACCAAGATACGCCAATGACCATATAGTAATGCGCCTTATACAAGGAATTCTGTGGGTATGATGCGGGCTGAGACTGCTTCCTATTTAGGACGATAGTAGGATTCGGAGAGCAGTATAATCTCCACAGCCCACATATAAAGAGCCAGGTGTTAAAGAGAGTATTCGGCAGGAAGGTGAACTAGCATCACCACCATGTCCAAATTAGAGCCTGTAGAGATGGAGAACCAGGGAAAAATCGCCGTGGTGGCCGGTCAACCTACCGGGGAGCAGATTCGGTATCTACACGGTTGGAAATTATGCTTGATTATCCTTGGGTATGCTATGTCCACAAGTCCTCAATCATCCAAGTCTTATTCCACTAAATACAGACCCTGGTCCTAGGCTCATGATCAGCCTTTACTTGGTCAACCTGGAAGTGACTGTCGTCAGCACTTCACTCATCTCTATCACAAGTGACCTGGATGGCTTCAACAAAACAAGCTGGATCGTTACTGGGTTCCTTATTACATACACTGGTTGGATGTCCCTGTCCCTGTTACTTTCCCTGTCTAGTTTTACTAACCTTAATCCAGGTTTCATGTCCCTCTGGACCAAGGTCAGTGATATCATTGGCAGAAAGAAAACTTTGCTGGCTGCCCAAGCGACCTTCTTGGCATTTTCACTTGGATGCGGACTATCGCCGTCAGTCAACACGCTGTAGGCTTACCTGGGTCTCTGGAAATACTGAGCCACCTTTGCTAAACATGTACGCAGCATCATATGTCGCTCGTTTCAAGGGGCTGGTGGCGCGGGGGTCTATCCGCTTACCATCCTGTGTGCCTATGAAACTGTTCCCAGGTCGAAGATGCCCCTATTAGGCAGCCTATTGGCGATGGCCATTGCATGCGCATCTTTGACAGGACCTCTCATTGGCGGTGCACTGGCGCAGAAGTCGGCCTGGAGATGGGCTTTTTACGTAAAGTCCGTTTCTTGAACTAGTCTCCACAAGCCTGAAGAGATCATGACTAACGAATGTATCGAGCAATAGCCTCCCTCCTGGGGCAGTAGCTGTGATGATGCTACTCATCGCCATGCCGGCGAACCATGGCTCGGTGCCGTCAAAATCTATCGCCCATTTAAAACCGAGCTTCGCGCTCTTCCGCGAGCTAGATCTCGTGGGTGCTGTTCTACTACTCAGTGGCTCCTTACTGCCTATCGCTGTCTTGAATGAAACTAATTTATCATTTGAGTGGGCTTCCGGGACTGCAATTGGGTTACTCGTTGCTGGAGCTGTATCATGGATGGCCTTTTTTGCCTGGGAATGGCTGATCAATGGGCGTCCTGGCTATCACCCCATACTCCCTAAGCGATTAATATTCAATCGCGCATGGATTGGAATGCTTATGTGAGTCAATGACGTTGCCAACCGTTCCCTTTGATATCCAACCTAACGGGGGTCTTCTTTTGTGCCATCACAGAACTACTTTTGTTAGTGGCTGTCCTTGGAACGTGGTAATTATTTACCTGGCACAGCGCTTCCAAGTTCTACAAAAGTTGTCCCCTCTCGATGCTGGGATTCGGCTAATACCGTACTCGGCCGTTGCCACTGTGGCTACCTGTGTTGCTAGCCTCGCATGCCTTCGTGGCCGTATCCCTTTTGTATATCTCATCCTCTTCGGCTCCGTGCTACATACCGTAGGGATGGCTCTCCTCTCTGTTCTTCCCCAGTCGGACTCGTTTCCCAGCGCTGGGTATGGATATGAAGTCATCGCCGGCGCTGGGGTTGGAATCACCATCGGGATTTGTGTTCTAGCAGTACCATACGTTGTCGAGACGCGGGATCTAGGTATGCTACCAAACCCACCGATTTCGCTCGTTTCAAACATGCTTACGCTCTAGCAGCTGCAGCAACGGGTGCCATTAATCAATGCCGTTTTCTTGGGGGCGCAATCGGGCTCGCGATTGCCGCGAACATCCAGTATGGAAATTTGAAGAGTAAACTAGCAGCTGTACTTTCACCTGGGCAGCTGCAGCAACTGTTGGAAAATAGTAGCATGGTCGAGGCCCTGCCTGCTCAACAGCAGGCGGCCGTCGGGGATGTATTTGCGCGGAGCTATACTCGTCAATATCAGGCGATGATTGCTTTTGCGGCTGTGCAGATTCCAGCATGCCTACTAATGGTGCAGCGCGGTGGACAGTACGTGGCAAATGAGGATAAAGCCACCGATTCCGATAGTGGAGCGGAGACGACTGTTTAATTAGTACATAAAGCGTGTGTGCGTGCTGCGACATGAGAACAGGGAAGTTATTGATTTCATGGATACCTTTACATTGTGATCTGGGGGTTGTCAGTAAATAGCTTGTCTAGCTCTATCTTGCTTACATTTGTCTTGTCTTGCTTCAGTTATGTTCATCTTTCTTAGGCCTATTTTTTGGGTGCGTCCAGTGTTGATATATTGATCGTATGACGTGCGTATGGTTGTGGGAATAGATCATATGCGATAGCTATTCAACCCATTATATGCTAGTTGATAGGTCCAGTTTCTTTTCGTAGAAGAGATAGGATTTCCAATCCGAGAGCTGTGCCCTGTAGAATGGACGACGAGTGTACCTTCGTAGCTAATTCGGTCTACGCGTTCAAAAGCACAAAGGCATGCTCTAACCCCAGTATGGTGTGGAGGAGCCTATGGTCCTTACATGTCAATATGTGGCGATAGCCCTTACAAAATATGTGCAATCTTGCCCTTCAGGGATTCTCCGTGACACGCCACAGTAGCCTGCACATAGTCGGCCATCGTCTTTGTGAAAGGAGGTTCGACATGGGTTAGAAATATTGAACAATGCTCCGATCATGCTATGCAGTCTGTTCTTACTAACTTGAATGATGTGCATTGCGCTGTCCGATTCCAACTAGTGAACCTGTGGTATGAGGACATAAACCGCAACCACCACCCGTCCCCACGCCATGACTTTATCAAGGCCCTGGTAAACAATGGAAGAAAGCTAGCATAATTTTCACCGCGAATTCCCCTCTAGCGACCGAAGTAGTGTTACGTGCTACTGGATATGGCAAGGTGGTTAATTGCATCGCTCAGATGGTTAGGTCTGACACGCTTCTTCAGGCCTTCCGACAGAATAAGATTGGAAGGGGCCGTATTCAACAGGAGGGCAAAGTCAAAAATCAACCAAATGGACATCAAGCTTTGCTTTTGTCGTAACATACCTGGCAAGCCCCATGAGGTACAACAGTTTAGTCAGTGGCGTTGAGAGCTGGGGCAAAGTCGACTTATCGGAATGCAGTTCGCCCGGTACTACCGTTGAAACAGGTAAAGCCTGGAGCTTCTGACCTTGATATACTGGGTTAACTCAAGCTTTCTGTCATTGGATGCCGGTTTGAAAGAACTTGGTCGTATTAACGAACTCAAAATCCCACAGTGCCTGACTCTTGGGCGAAATTGCGGTTCGGTGCCCTTCAATAGATGTAGAGAAGATATCTCGTGTCTACAACGCGTCCAATGCCTCATGTGCGCTACTCCCTTTGCCGAGCACCGGGAAAAGAGTATCTTCAAAACGTGTGGGGGCCTTCTAGCTGTACTAGCAACTCTCATAACATCTGGAGACCACTACGTCGAGCCCTCGTAGAGGGTCCAGAGTTATGCGACGTATGACCTCAAGCCCTGAGCACGCCTCCCAATTGCGTTTTAGGTGCGACATGAGGTTCTTGGACATGATGTTAAAAACTTGGCAACCAGATGAATTTGTGACAGGCATATCAGAATGCCGTTTCAGGGCCTCTAAATATATCCAAGCAGCAGATTGATACTATTGACCTGGCAGGCTGCTGCCTGAGCTTGATTAAATTGACAAAACTCCCTGCAGGGCGGTCGATACAAGGTTACTCCTAGTTCCTATAATGCTGACTACCTCCTGTAAGAATATGGCATGGCCACCGGTAGTCTGCACGACGTTCTCTGGGGTATGTTCCTTGACTACTGCCTTTAGTTTCTGCCATCCCACGACATGCATCGAGGCAAACTTCCCACTAGCCCAACAATTCATTAACAACAGATGCTATAAACCATTCAGGAGTGCTAAATTCATCCATACCTTGAGTGTCAGGTGGATAATGGCGCTTTTCGCCGTTTCCGACCGTCGCAGATCAGCCATGATGGGCTTCGGAGGTGCCTCCCTTCGAAACAATCTAGTACTCGGGACCATAGTATGGTAGTCTGCGGATTTGCCACATTATGGCCGACAAGAAAAGAACACTTCCCATAGTCGATAACCCCATAGGATCCCGGTCATTCATCGCTACCAGAGGCATACTGGCCATCGTTGCAGCCGTATCCAGGCGGGTGTTGCTCAGCCATAGGATGTATTGAACCCAGCCTTAGGTACCGACCATTGCTGGGACATAAGATCCACCCCTTCAAGACTAATTGACCAGGCATCGAACCCAACGTCGTGATTGGCCAAATACAAGGTATTTCCTCCGGTAGGACGCGTGATACATTCAGGGCAGTTGAGCATATGACGCCAGGGTTATAAAACTCTCGTTCCAACGAACCATGGCTTCTGTTCATATCACTCCTAAAGTTGACTGTATTAGTTAAGATCCATATGCTAACTTATGTTTTCCCCGTTTTGAATAGACATTCGGCTTTACCCTCAATCGTGGGCCATATAGTGTCTCTCAGTTGTTAAGGTTCCGGCACCACTGACGGGTGTTCCAACAGCTGGGGGCAAACTTGCAAAAAGCCAAAGGCCATCTATCCGATAGTCGATCTGGAAGCCTCATTCCTTTCAGGCAGATGAATTCGTGGCTCAAGCCAGGAGAAATGTGCTACGCTGAACACTCTATGTGGAGGTTGCAGGGCGTTAGGCAAGCTCAAGGTTGGCTTTCACGCACAAGTCATGAATGATAGCAAGATTGCCCGTGGGCCCTGCTGGCTACGAGTGTATAGTGATCACCCATGGGTGAAAACAATCTACGCTTCGAAGTAGCCTTTCCATCGAAGGGCCTAGTTCGATGGTTGAGGTCAGGAGGAACCAGCGGCACCAAGCCCAACCAACAACGACGGAAAGGCAAATTGGGAGTTTCTATTTGGAGGCAAGGCAGGACCTCCGACCAAAGTCATAGCAACAGCATTACTTTTATCAGATGTGATCCACTCACTTACTGACCTTCACAGGCGGTGGCGCTGGAAGGATATAATTATACACAGTGCATCCGACGAAGCTCCGAATATTCTCCGACTCGCCAAACATTTTGCCGCAAGAGTGGCACATTCGCCACCGAATCATGCCAGTGATCTCGCAGGGAGGATTCTTGACTAAATCTGTCGCAAGATTCTAAAATTAGAGGCGAAGCTCACATAGATGCATCGCAGATGAAGGTGCCATGCAATTGGGTAGCAAGTATCAAGTCAATTGTTAGGCTTCATTATCAATTCGTCAGACTAAAAAGGAGGATGGTCTATATCTATCGTGCTTGACGCTAATTGAGGCAATAAGTTGAGAGCCGACCCAGTCCCAGCGCCAGATAAACTCCAAATCATAGGAAAAGACGCAATGCAAAATAAAATCAAGTAGTAAAGCTGTGGTATCATATAGGTGAGTTTATATCCCGCAACAAGATGCATCTGTGTGAATTTTCTAGCCATTAGCTCTCTGTTCAATATATTGCCACTCCATATAATCTGGGGGGGGGGGCGTAGACTCACCTCGACAGTCAAAACATGGCAATGAAATCAAACTCCTGGTAGATCTCGTCAGGCACTTAATCACGACCCCATTTTATCGCCTCGACTGGCGCCTGGCCGGTGCTTTTGTTGTAACGGCTTGCGAGTTGTTCACAGATGCCCCAGACGCGTCGGCGGTTGGCGACGCCCATGAGGTTCACATTGTCCATGCCGTACCGCGGAGTGGTCATTTTGTTCAGCCACAGGTAAAGCGATTTGTGGTTGACGTCCTTCTGGTTTTGGGGCGTCTGGAATTCCCAGAGCCATGGCATGTCCCATTGCATAAACCGTTTCCAGAACGAGTTATCCTGGGTGATGATTTGGACACTGAGCGAAGCCTGAGCCAGAGCTTTCAGCGAATCTCCAGGCAAAAACATGCAGATCTGCTGCGCGATCTCCAGAGGTAGTTGGCCAAATGGATCGGTGGGCCGACGATCCCGCAGTTCAATCGTCAGCGCGGGGTGCTTGAATTTATCATCCATGCTCAAGTTGTGGAACAGCTCATCCACCATGGGTGTATCGGTGGGGTTCTTGGCGCAGTACTGTTGGGGATAATCCGTTAGGGACATGGCAGTTTAATCTCTGGTGTGGCCACGCTTACCTCGGCACCCGGGATGCATTCCCAGTAACGGCCCTGCGACCGTAGAATGTCGTCTCCATAGCTTAAATGTAGAGAGTTGTGGTTGGCTAAAGTGGACATGACACTGTAAAGCGCGTTCAGGTTGATATTGTTGATCTCGGTGGAACCCGTAAGTACTCGGGCCAAGATTTCGAAGCAGCTCCAATGGAATGGGAGAACTGGGCCGGCCGCGTCTTCCGTCCCCTCGTCATAGCTGTAAGAGAGTTAGCCATGGGAAGTTTATTCCGCCTCCCTGTGGAGGGGGGAGGAGCAATGGATCGGAGAGGTCCAAACCAACCACATGAAGGTTTTCCGGGTCGACGGCTGATATTGATCTTCAGAGAGGATTAGCTACACTCGTCTATGCAGGTTGCCAGCTTCGTGTGCCACATACCATTGCCGGGTTTTACTACTAGCTCTCCCTGTCAAAGTGGCGTGTCAGCTTCTCGAACCCTGGCTGGTATTCTTTAAAAGTATATCTTTGGAGGTTGCCTACAATATCCGCATAATATCCTGGACCCGAAATAAAAGCCCTACCATCAGGTTAGACAGGAATTGACTCGCCAAGAACGTGTTTTGGCACGTACTTGTTTGCCTTTGCTGTGCCGGAGGGTGGCGGATTCGATCCCAGACAGTATGCCTTGTAGAGCCAGGAAATATTCTCGGTGTCGACCAAACGAGGATCGTAGCTTCGCACCGGGGCATCATTTTCTTCGGTGGGGATCTGACTGATATCCTGGCCCGCCTCGAGTGCGCGGCATCTCTTCTCAATCCACCGTCTACGTCGTTCGATCGCGGTCTCCGACGGAGATTCAATGTGCATGCCGCTGAAGCTCACGCCGCAGATGGCACAGTAACAGTCGTACGCCATGATGACGCGAGCAATACCTCTGGCGTAGGGGAGTTAGATGTTACACGGAAGGGCGTTTGAATAGGACAGAAGGGAAAGAAAGGAAAAGTTCTGTGCCTGGATTCCAGAATAAATGGTTCGGGGGGGAGGGTTCCACAGTGGAGAAGAGGATGGGGCAATAAATAGACACCCATGATAGGAGCAGGCCAGAAAACTCTTAGCGATGATCATTCTGACCGCCATCTCCTCCAAAGTTGCCAGGTCATCCCCCTCTTCAATGCACAATAGCGCAGAAAGCGGGTCTGAGCAATTGCTCTGGTTGAATGTCGCGATTCTGGTTACATTTCTCCATGCTGAGTTGGACTGAGAGAGACTGGAAGCTCTGCCAGCCCTCGCTCACCGCCCGAGCGATGGCGTCCCATGGCGACTCAACCACCACAACCACCGGTTCATTGCCCATGAAAAAGGGGGTGTGATGAATTGATGGAGGCGCCAGGGGGAGCTTCCTTTTCCCGTCTACGATCATTTCTGCTAGTTTTTTAGATGCATGATTAAGGTTTTCCGAGTCAATGACTCTCGGGATTCCCAATTTCGTTTCATGATGCAACCCCCAACGGCCACCACCACCGCTACCTCAGAATCCGGGGTCTCCAAAGTAGGGTTACCGACTGGTGACCGCCTCGGGCAATTGACACGTACCCTATATTGGGTGATGTCCTCATACCACACCACCACCCAAGAGCTATCAATCATTCTCAATCACTGCGTAAGTGGAACAAGTGTCAGCAATTGCTTTGTTGCCAACCACGGTCAAGGGTCATCTGACCCCAATCGAGGTTCCAGACCTCCCGTGTTCAGCAATTCATGAATCCATCTCCCACGCCATCGCTCCCGCTAACAACCTTAGCGTGACGGCGATGCGCCACTAATCGTTTGCTAGAGCTTCTGGAATACCCTCATGACCTTGGAGCTGATACTACGCCGGTAGATTTTTCCTTTCTTTCTTTCGGTTTCTTTTTCTCTTTCTTCTAACTTTTATTATTATTGATTTTTTTTTTTTCGGGGTGGCAAAACAAAATCCATCGCTGGAGTTGCCCACCAAACGGCCGGCAGGCTGGCTGGCAGCATTGATCGACCACTCAGATAATCGGAGACTCCACTAAAAAGCTCTAAATCCACCAACAACAGCCTTATCGTAGTCCCACGGTCGGGGCTGGCGGAGTTGTGCCGCGGCAACGAGTGCGTCCTGCTTCCTCCGTCTAGCGGAGCGGAAACTTTTTCGCATCCTCTTCCCGGATAGCCTAGCGACGGTACTTTTGTATACAGCTCTGGTTCCTGGTAAAAGGTTGTTTTGCTCAAACGCCACCCGGGAGTCCGGCACGATCACTGGCTGTGGTCCAGCAGGTCTAATGAATGTACTGTACCGAATTACCCTGGCACCCCATACCCAGTGCATTCATGATTTCTAGTAGTGCAAGATCATGGCAGCTCAGGTACGACTCAAATTGCTACGCGTATGGGTCCTGCAAGTTTCTGAAATAGGTATCAGCCCCAAATATACGGAAACCTAGTTATAGGCACGTCTGTAGCGGCTATTTGGTGCGTACAGCTGTATCATCAGGCCAGGCTGTACTTTTCCGTTCCGCCGCACGCGGTCATGAATAATGTGCGTTGACAAGGTTTTGTCCTGCGGGAGGCAAAAGAGACGCTTGCATCAACGCTAACCATCGCCGACGCGTTGGGTTGTCCACGGGCGCATTCTAGTTGTATCTATGACCGTAGACGTCGAAGGTTACTGTCGTGGCCGCATGCAGTTTTGGCATATATTTTTGCCATGGGTTGTTGGATTGCGTATGTATATTAGAAAGATGAATAAATTTGCCATCACTTGGGCTTGTAACTCAGTGGTAGAGTGCTCGCTTCGCATGCGAGAAGTCGGGGGTTCAATTCCCCTCAAGTCCATTCTTCAATTTCTTTTTTTTTTTTTTTGTCTCTTCCACTGCGCGCCTTTCTGATGGTTCTTTTTTCTCTTATACGGAATTCAAGGGTTCATTATGTCCTCGTCATATAGTTTCTCCATGCATCACCTACCTTCCCCAGTCCCTTCTTCATTGGCTTGCCCTTCCTGGTCGCGCCAGTCCCAGCGCATCACGACAAACGTGTCCTAAGCCTTGCGTTTCTCCATATCTACCACATTAGTAAATCTTCCTGGCTAGAGTAAGGGTGTCGCTTACGTAGCAAGTATAATCATTCGATCATGATTCACAAATTGTATCCGTTTAAGGCGAATGTAAACTGTGTGGTGGCGGTATATCACAGTACTACTAGCCGCGTGGATATATATATATATATATATATAATAGTCTATGGTAAGCATACTTGCGAAATGGCTAACTTACTATCTTCAACAACCTCATCACAATTAGTAATTTCGCAACGTAAATATATTTTTTAAGAATCAGACCATAAAGTAGTATGGCCTGTGTATTACTGCCCTATCTATCTAATTCGATCGCTGCTACCTTCACGTTAGCATTGTATCTATCTACCCACCCCTCGTTCGTTGAGTTTATGTATCACATTATTGGGGCCGGGATTCTTTTTTACTACGAGATATTTAGTACATGGCCCACTTTAGGCTATGATTAAGTTAAGGGCCAGAAAAAATGAGATAAGAAAAGTCATCAGGAGGCTCCGAAAGACCAAATGTGAGAGCCTTCTGCAAAGCTGTCCGGCCCAATCGCTGCATTTGTGCTGCGAGAAGAGTGCCTGGAAACATGGATTGATATGGACTCCCTACTATGCAAGGCATGCTCCTCTATTCAGATACATCGAGAATACGTATGGAGCCTGACTGGCCCAACAATCATGCAAAAAGGATGGATTATGATATCTTTGGTTTACTCCTGAGTTCCGCATCTTAGGTCTCCTACCTCCTCGACCGACCATGGTGGACATGCCTCACGGGATGGGCAAATTCTTCTTTCCTGCCTGTACAAATTCAATAGACCTTAAACAATGCCTGCACTCTTAAGCATCGCTCCTCGCCGGGTATATCCGAGAAAGTACTCAAGACAGCTCAGACGTAAGCGTAAGTACATATTCCGTCAGTAGAAACAGATCCTTCAGTCAAAGTCTCAGCCAAAAGACATTCCACCCACGGTACGCATGGAGTCGCCAGATAGTCCTCGATTAAATCTGATCCAGGAGGTACGGAGTAGAGGGAGAGTTATTTTGAGGTTTCTCATAATCTCGTCATACTCTCATCATGCTGGGTCTGGTAAAGGAATGATCCAGCTGAACTCTATTGATGTCATATCCTTCTCAATGCGGTAGGTAATAGGAGATTTTAATTAAAATGGCGATCGCATGAATGGGGTCTTGTGCAAAAGTCTACTTCTCTAGCAGGCTACGACGTACAGCCTTTCGGAGAATGCTCCCATGGATGGGTATACTGGCTTGCCCCTGTCTCGGGCAGGGCGGATACCAAAAGTAGGCCAAATTCTCGCTGAATCCATCTCGCATGCTGAAACTGGCTGTTGATGTGCAGCATATACCGAAGCATGCTATGTAGGGTGGGCCGGAGATAGCCGGAGGCATTTGTTTTTTTCGCCCCCCCCAAGGGTAAGACATGCAGTTCCGGGAAATCGCTCTGCAGCTCTCTTGATACTATCACCTATAGTCAATGGAAATAACCAAAGCCAAGTTGTCTCAAGGCTCTATTTCTTCTGGAAATGTGGCTGTTGCTGCTGCGCCACTACCAGTTTTCGCTGCGTCTCTAAATTAACGGTTGCTGAAAATGGGGTCGGATCTGCACCCGCTATTGAGCCCCCTGTCTTAGGTTGTAGAAAGCCCGCCCTATGTGATTGTTTTGCCCAGAGCTCCATGGTCTTTTCGCTGCCAACGGGGACATGATGAAGTGCATCCTATCCTTACAACAGGTGGATTGGCCCTCGCACTAGTGGGGGATTGACAGTGGCATGAGGGGACAACAAGGATATAGATCGAAGATTGTCGCTCCCTCTACTGTGTTTAGACCGTTGCTCCGGATCAACCTTGATGGATGGAGCCAATGGCGGAGACGAGAATGAGACAATGTCTGTAATGTGGAGCAGTTCTGGGATCCGCCCATGAAGGTCGTCTCTACGAAACAGTTGTCTCTCCTAAAATTAACGACTCCAATTCCCCGATTGGCCGCTGCCCCCCCGTGGCAATTGAGGGCAACACGCCCCACGTGATAATTGTATCGCTGTCCTTGGGCCTGAAATGAGACTAAAATCAAGGGTCAGTGTGGTGGACCGGCTAATTATAGCCTTAGGTCGAATGTTCTGCGGGATGACAACATGGCCTCGGTCTAACCGCGGCATTCTCCCGTTGTTCCTCAGATTTCAATCTAGCTAGCGGGTAATAGTTGACATCAAATGTCTCGGAGGAGACTCCATCGACTCGATCAGGGTATGGCTCTCAACATATATAAGCTGTTCGCATGCCCCTACTCTTGACGATCAAATCACTCATCCAACCATCCAATCGTTTAAAACTCTTTCGTTGTCTATAAACCCATTCGTTTACCACCAGTCATTCAAAATGCAGTTCAAGAACCTTGCCCTCGCTGCCTCCGTCGTTGCTACTGCCGCCGCTGCCCCAGCTGCGGACAGCTGCGCCGCTCCGGCTTCGTCCCCCTCTTCTACCCCTGCCGCTGGTGCCCCTCAGTACTTCGGCGTCATCGCCATTCACTCCGGCAGCGGTGTCCAGAACGCTGGCTTCAGCGCCTCTAAGGGTAGCCTTATCGCTGGCCTGCAGAACAAGGAGACCAGCTGCCAGGAGACCAGCTTCTACATCAACGACGGTGTTCTCAACATCTACGACGACACCGCTCGCCCCCAGGAGATCTACGTTGACCGCTCCGGCATGGGTACGTGATACCTTCTCTCCCATATTCCAGCGATGTTCGCCGGGAGCTAACAATATCACAGGCCAGGGCAAGATTGGCTACACCGTTGGCGTCGAGCCCGCCCCCAAGAACGCCGAGCGCAAGGGCTGGACCATCAAGGATGGTCACCTCCTGTTCGACGGATCTAGCCCCATCGCCTGCCCCGGCAGCGACGGCTACAGCATCTGGGCCTCCGCTGGTGTCGCTAACCCCGGTGGTAACTCGGATTGCGTTGGTATTGCTGCTCACGTTGTTGAGACTAAGGAGCCCAAGCCCTGCTGGGCCAACTAAACTTGTGTTTTAGCGTTTCGTTGTTTGGCGCAAGGACTTGTTTTTTTGTATAAAGCATCCATTTAACCCTTGCACCATTTCGTTGTATTGAGCGCATAGTGAATACCGTTGTGTACATACATAATTAATATATAAACAATCTCTCCTGGGGAAGAAGTATCCGGTTCATGAAGCGTAACCAGTTTCCTGTGGCCTCGTTCCGTATTGTAGACAGCCACTGCGTGTCATGCTATGCCCTGGTTGTTGGGATGAAGTGCGGGCCCATACCTGAACACCAGTTTGTATGATTTAGATTTAGAACGCTAGTGGCACCTATTAATCACAATTGTTTATTAGCATGACACACGGTTAACTTAACTATCCGAATCGCATTACGTCAAGACCAAACATTTAGCTTTCCGCGTTAAGTGGATATGGTTCAGTCGTTGACGGTTGCGGCCGCAGGACGGAGAGGATAAACCGTTCGATAACTCTAATTGTCGTCTAGAATATCTCCGTAACAGTCACACACAGACAATATGTATGCTGTGTAGTGGCACGGTGATCTCAACTGGAGGACACACAGCTTCAATTGGCTAAGAGTCATATCACTGAGCTTCCTGGACAAGTATTTGCTCTTCTTTTCAAACCCTCATCCTCTGCCTTGGTAGTTGTGGAGAAATATTGGTGATATTTTATGTGGGATTGATTTTGATGTCTGTTTTCACCCTGCTAACGCTCGGAGTGGACTTACGATGGGTCAATCCAAAAACAAGATATAAACTCAATGACGCTATGAGACTGGACCATACTATCAAAAGCATGGTTATCTTACGTTCTTCAAGCAGCAGACTGTTCCGCCTATGAGAATCCTCTCTTCCAGGCGCTGGAGAACCTCCAGCCAGATTGGTCCAGTTAATATGAGGATTTGTATAACACAGACGTCGACACGTCGACATCATGACTCTACTGGAACTGGATGTTAGCCAAGAATGGCTGACAGTGATTGGACTTCATATTTACCTTAAGGTTCAATCTGCTTCGGACAGCTGTAACTCCGACAAACGATTGATTGCATTTCATGATGAAGCTCGTCTACCGGACAACCAGTGCAACATATCCTGTTGTTCATCCATGGAACCATGGGTCTGGGATTGAGTTCATGAGATAATGGACTTTGAAATATGAGGGTCACAATGACAGCTAAGCTATATAAGGGGCAGGTTCACCACCTTAGTTGGAAATTGACTGGGTTAAGTACAAGAAGTACCAACACAATTAGCTCATTCAACTTCAAGCTGTCAAGTCAGAAGCAGTGTTCCCCGGAATTACTCCCAAGATGAAGGTCACAAACGCTGTTAGTCTTCTCTTCACTCTCCTCACTACCTCTGCCTCTGCTACGCCTCCTTTCTTCCACGACTGGACGGAGAGTGTGACCATTCAACTTTCCAACGACTGGTCTGGCGCAAATGCCAAAGCCTCCGTTGCAACCGATGGCAAACTGAATCAGATTAAAGACCTCTTCTCCGACACAGATCTCGAAAAGGATGGGAAGATCTTCGCAACAAGCGTTCAGCTCATCAAGTTTCACAAGGATACCGTCTGTCGCGTCGTTCAGCATGACCCTCACGTCCAAGTCTCATTGGATGACCAGACTACTTGGTCATTCTTGGACCGTGGGGCCTGGGTGGATGTACACCGAGGTGTGGTGATATGCTATGATCAATAGAGACGCCCTTAAGAGTGTTGGTTGGAGTATACTCTAGGGCACTTCATGACTCGGGGCGCAACCTTCTCCAAGTGATGATATCTATCATCTAGCTGTTTGGCGGTCAGAAGAAGCTCATTGGCTTGTTCATCCATTCGAGGCTATTATCTCCTTTGTATTGTTGGTATTGTTCCTAGGCTTAGGGCAGCATTATCTCGGAAATTTGTGAATATATAGTCAAATAATAATAATCATTGATTGGTACATGCGTCTACACGATCGGGATTAAGTAGATGGGAAGTATTGAATTTACCCCGTTCGGTTTGCCGGTAAAAAAACCAACGGCATTTTAATGCAGCCCTCTCGGAATGGCGGTTACAATGCTCTCCATGGGCTCATGGAGGATGCATCGCGCCTTGTGAGTGGTAACAATGCCACGGGTATCTTGTAGGTACTAGACCGGAAGAGTACCACTAGGGGTTCGCTACCTATTTATAGACTTACCTGAGATATCGAACGTGGAGCTCCAAAGCTAAGCATGGATTGACATGTTGATAGAATACTTCGTGGCCAAAGATGGTTCTAAATCGCCACCGTTCGATATATCGAGAAAAGCCGAAAGATTCAAGTTCCTCGATATATCGTAGGCCCAACTCCCGATCCAATATCGATTATGTCTATTTTACACTCGGGGCGATCTGTATGGCCAACCCCCACCCCTAATTAATTAATTAGTTGTTGCATGGTGGAATCCTCAGGAGTCCCCAAACCAGTCAAGATCATCCTTTCCCCGCACCAGCTGTGAAAGGCAGGCATACATTCCGACTTCACACTCTATGTTGTTGACCTTAGTAAGTCTAAATTGCAACGGTTACATGCGACACGCCTTCCTCTGCTAGGTAGTAGCGTTCGCTGGTCGCTACGATAGAGCCTAGCATGGTAGGCCGATCGTGTCGAACCGGAGGAGACACTAACTCATCGTTAAAATAATTTATCTATTCATCGAGGAGCGGTAGCGCTTTGAGACCGTCTGTTCCCCTGGTCCTGCAATTAACGCCGTGGTTTGGTCACGTCTCCGCCAATCGATTCTTGAGATCCTGTCAGGTGCGACCAAAGCCCTGGAGTGCGCCTTGCGTCGCATGTTAATGATGAACAATATCAGGCTAATAGATATACTTCTTTTCCTACATCAATAGATTGCCATTGGTCTGAGGTCTGCAGGGGATAAAAGTATTTTAATATTCTGTCTGGTCTACGAGGATCTATATTCTGCTAACACCGCCTCATCTACAACTTGGGATAAATGCCTACAGAAACATATATGAACAACGCGGAGGAAAGGTCGATCAATGCATTTGAATCCAGTGATTGATGGCCAGAACAGACTGTTATGTTGATTCTTTTCATCCCCTCCCCCCTTTTTAAGGCTGTTGGAATCTGGAGAATGTCGCATTTTTCCAGGGGGTCTTGGCGTGTCGCAGAAAATTTCCCCAGATTCTTTTCCCCAACAAGCAATTCTTTGGACGCTTGTCCAGGGATAAATGCCTCGGGGAAATTCGCTGAAGAAGAAGAAGAAGAAGATGAAGAAGAAAAAGATGTGAAACGAGTGGGTGGAAATCGAGTGTATGCCATGACCCCTCGTACTCGAGAGTAGTACCAGGGGACTGACGGAACTTTTACGAGGGGTAACTAATAACAATCGCTAGGTATGGGACCAGATAATTCCGAAAAAAAAAATAAAAAATAAAAAATAAATAAAATAAAATAAAATACAACCCAAAAGCCATTCCCAAAACACAAAGCTCGGGAGTTGGGGGAAATTGGAATTGGATTGATTCCACTGGAGGCCCTGAAGATCCGCTTTCTGAAAAGGAGCCCTTGTTTCAGAATGTCAATTTTAGATACATTTCTTGCCCGCATTGCGGCTAGTGTGCGAGGAGCCCCTGAAGCCGTTGGTGTTATTGGGCTGTGGCTCAGACGCTAATAAGATTAGACTCCCACCGCGTTTGGCGCTACTCGAGCCCTCTCATTGCCTGCCCGGTTTCTTTCTCAGATCAGCCCCTGATCTTTCCTTTTAATCTTCCTTCTTCCCATGTTCTCGAACCGATCGCCAATCCCATCCGCCCTGCATCCGCCGTCGAGATGCCTCCAATGGCATCATCCCTGTGGATTCGTGACTGTGAGGGAGAGAACACTGCCGCCGCCTGCGAGAAGCCTGTGAGTAACTTCACGAAGACTGGTGTCCCCGGCATCATCGTTGGGGTGTAAGTATAGCGCTGGACCATTGTGTGCTCTCAGGGGGGGAGACTGATCACTGTCCTAGGTTATTCCTGATCGCGGTCTGCGTCTGTTGTTACTTTCTTTATCGCAATAAGAAGAGAGACGCCGAAGAATTCAAGACCTCTCAAAAGTGGAATCAGGGCGACCTGTAGACTGCGGTCTTCCCTCCACCAGCTTGACCCCCCGACAAATCTCCGAATAATCCCAGCTTACTCCCTAATGCCCTTCTTCCGACCACACCTCATCGTTTCCCACCCCGTGAATCAGAGCCACTGCGCCAAGGGAACCCAGTGCTACTGAGCATCGCTGGATGTGATTTAAGAGTTCATATATCGGATTTATAATATGCAAGCGTGGTGCTTGCTACGAGTAATACCGGCGACAATCGCCTGTCCCACGTGGGAGAATGACTGCCACGTAATTCAACGGTCATCTGGCCACTGGCACACAATGCATCCCTAATGAAAATTTACTCGAGCTCGGCCGACGTGCCTTCATGAGTGGAGTTTGGAAGGGTATGGATGCGATGGGGGCAGCATCTTAATCTTTCACCCTCTACCACGGATGTAATGGCGTCAACGGTGATTCAATTGTTTCATTTTCTCTTCTTCAATTATTTCTTCTTCTTCTTCTTCTTCTTTCCCCCCCTCCCTTCTTGGGTACTGTACTCCATGTTTTCGGTTTGTCTTGCGTCTTTTTGAGCGTTTGAATTTCAGGCCATCTGTGTATTTATATCCCATAGTGGACTTCTAGACGGTTGTATGTAGCCTGCATGGGTGATGCATAAAGGGACTGACTAAGCAATGCAGTCGCTAAACGAGCATAATTCTAACAATTCTAATCCACAGGCTGTCGGGACTCGGCTATGAGAACCCCGTGACAATGGTAGACCTACTTGGAATTGTCTGGAAAATCTCCACTTAGTGGGCCACGATTCCAGACGATGGTTGCGGCAGTCGTGTATACGAGTTGAAGCATAAGCCTAGAAACAGTACCGCACCCGGCTGCCCCCATGGACATCGCCGCAGATGAGCGCTTTCGGTTGGGAAGAAGTATCCCGACTGATCTACTGCGTAGCTTGCAGGCCGAAAAAAAAAGGGCTTGAATGTTCTGCAGTTGGCTGGGCCGAAGGGCGACAGTTCAATCCACTATGGCCTTGAGCAAATGAATTGATTTCTGCAATCGGGTCTGATACGGATTTATGCAGCCACTTAAGATATCGATGCCAAGCTCAGAAAGATGGGAATCTTGCACAAGACCCAATATAGAGATCACAAAGGGGGGGAGAGCCGCAGTCCTTACTACTAAATACTTGATGAATATAGAGACCTGATTGTGACAGGATATTTAGTTATGGTGGTCTGGGTTATGATCTCTCGGTCCTAGCAAGGATTTATCTCGCGCCTTATTAAAGGGCTTTCTTTCCATGAGGGGCATCGTCGAAATAGTCAACGTCCTTAAGTAAAGGAGAGATATGAAATAGTATATGCCGGCTTATCAAGCCGAGGTGCCTCAAACCTCTCGCCCCTGCCTCTGCTGTGAAACTAATATAAGCACTATTTGACAGCGTCACAGTAGTTTCTACGGTTCCCAATATACCCCCCCCCCCCAAAAAAAAACCTCGCGCTGTTGTGTTACAGCGAGCTTGACCTTCTAACCCATCCTCGTCTTCAGTACAACACAGAGTAGATATTGTGCGACCAACAGATGGTTTAATGGCCAATGCAAGCGGACAGAGACAATCATTCTGGATGTTGTTCTGCATTAATAGATCAGCTGCAGCTTCACAAGCCACCCCTAAATACCCCAATGCTCTGCTAAAAGGGACACAGAAGCCGCCGCGAGATTACCCCCCCAAGGAACCAAATGCTCTCATAGAGGGGATGACCTCATCGATTAACACTATAATAATTCTACCTGACACGCATTGGACGAGAATAGATCGGGAACTTCTTAATTCTGAGGCTTTGGGACGTGGGTGGAGACATTTTGAGAAGCACCCAGCTTATGTTACCATCTTAGGCATTCTGACAAAAGAAGTGATATAAGTGCTTATTGATCTGGCATAGGAAATTAGAGGAATGTTGGTTCCACATGCTCCGTTTTTATGTACAGCCTAAATTCTCTCCTCATCAGATGATTGCTACCAGCAACAAGTTGGCAGCGAACCTAATAATATACGACAAGCTCCAAGGGATAAAAATGCTTAATGAGCCATAATCCATAACAGTCCAAACGAAGATATTTGAGAAAAACCCTACATTGATTAGAATGTTCTCTCGAGATCTAGGCACCGCGGGGTTCGTTCAGTAGAACTCGTCATACGTAATACGTGCCCCAGGTTGAAGTTGTTGGGCATTTACAATTGATAAAAAGAAGGGTAGTAAAGTGTTTACCGGTCCTGGTTGGGGGCATTGCATGCAATGGTTAAACATAGCTGGATGTGACCTTGATTTTTGAAACTCACAGACGATCATAATTATCAAGTATCATGGGTTGCACCGAGAGGTATTCATCTAGCAAGCTCTAGAGAGAGTGATTCAATTCAGCTACATCAATATAAGCCCCTTATACTGTGAGCAATTTAGAAGAGGAAACTAGGCGATGGCCGACAACAGATCACACCCCACATGTCGGAATCCAATCCGAGGTCAGGCTTGTTTGAACGCATAGTAGGAATGGTAGACAACTTCCTATGTGCTCCTTCATTCAAGCGGAGTGGTGTAACCCCAGCATTCGGCAAGTTCGCATAGATGAAAATTGGATGCAGATGGGTGTTAGCGCCAAAATCCATACATGAATGCTACTACAAGTCTATAAGTATCCTTTACTTTCTATGTTAATGCTCCGTTCATCCGTAGTAGGACATGGAACCTACCCCTGCTATACATGTTAGAGGTGGGCTGGGATGAACTCTGAGCAGAGTTGGGCATGCCAGCATGATAACCGCAAGCTGGCGAATTCCATTATGTAAGTCTCAGGTAACTTTGTACGTAACATTTTCCCTGTCTGCGCGTGGTCTGATGTGGCAGCAAGGGACAAAAGGCGAAGAAGCCGCAGTATATTCGCTAGGGTTGCACTTTCAAATGCTTAGGAGCCCTCCAGGGAGACTGCTAGCAATCTGATAAACCGGGTTAATCAACCAAGCGAGGCGGGGTTTTATCTCCTGTTGTGGAGTAGCGTAGGGGAAGTGTTATGAAGGTCGTATTAACTAGGGATCCCTGATATGGATTTATAATTATTGGCGGCCACGACTCGAAAATCAATCCTTGCGCTTGTCCTGCCCCCCAACTCATGGCTGTTCTCTTCTGTACTAATTTAGTTTGCTTTTTGCCTGGGCATCTCGCTTTTCAGCACCGATCTAGGATGTACGTGTCCAAATCTCTCCCGATAGTGAACGCCATGGGATGTTCTCTGGCCGTAACACGAGGAAAATTCCCACAATGCACGCACGGCCCAGGATTCGAATGATGCTCTGTGCATGAGCACGAAAATGCCTCCATTCTAGGCAGAAGGATTCCTTAGGGTCCACTCGCCTGCTCTCGTTGCCGGTTCTCCACGGAACCGGCCCAATGCGGTAACCCGTGGGCCAGCCCTCAGCCCTAGAAAGCTTGTCCGACATAGGGCTGAGCCGGGCATAGGAAAATACCTTCTGGGTCTTGACACCGTTAGGTGGTCGTATTGTTAGAAACAAGCGGATATGATGGGAGTATTGAAATTAGAGAATGTTTCGAGGTTGTATAGGCAGCCATGCCATGTATTCCATGCACAGTAGAAGAGGTACCAATGCCGTAAACTAACAGGGGCCTTGCCGTATCTCATTTCTGGCGTTAGGCAAGACATGCGATAAGATGATGCCCCACTCAATTTCTCTAATTTCGGGGCCAGAGCTGCCTGTTGTTCCACAGGACTAGACTCTCCCGGAACTTGACCGACAAAACTGTGCAATGGATAGATCCTTTCCACCGAGAAGTTCCGATCGTGTTTTTT
Organism: Aspergillus bertholletiae; assembly: GCA_009193595.1. Lineage (NCBI taxonomy): Eukaryota > Fungi > Ascomycota > Eurotiomycetes > Eurotiales > Aspergillaceae > Aspergillus > Aspergillus bertholletiae. Next base: position 275,352 of record ML736162.1, read on the forward strand.
TTTTTTTTTTTTTTTCATCCCCTTTCTAGCTCTGTCGAATGTGAAGGTCGGATCTTATCTGATCATATATCAATCATATCTGATCCGGCCGGGGTTTCCTGTTCTGGTCCAGATCTAAAACTTACGCCATGGCGGTCGAGTGCAAGAAAGCGATTGCCAACACACAACTAGAGACGGAGATGGGGGATAAGTCAAATGCTACGGAGCAAGATGACAGTAAGGCGTGCTAGACGCCATCAATGCTTATTTCTTTTTTGCTTATAACAAATACTGCAGATTCTTCGGTGGGGGAGATTTTACGGGCAGCTGGCATTGACACGGACGACGATGACCCAACGGAGCCGGTACTGACGTTGCGGATGTGGGTGCTGGGGCTGGGATTCTGTATCGTGGTCAGCGGTCTGAACACGCTGTATACTTTGAGAAACCCATCTATCACCATCTCATCGGCTGTCGTGCTTCTGCTGGCTTATCCGCTCGGCAGACTTTGGGAGAAAACCATCCCAAGTTGGAACGTCCCGCTTGGTGCGTGGTCTTTTAACCTGAATCCAGGTCCGTTTAATAAGAAGGTAAGCGCATGGGGATCATATAGAAGACATCGATACTGATCCAATTGATATGAGTAGGAACATATCTTGGTATATGTGATGTCGAATCTAAGTATTTACGTTCGTCTGGGTGCCGATGTCTTGACCGAACAACAAATGTTCTTCGGCTATAAAGCTGGATGGGGGTTCCAGATCCTCATGACAATGGCGGGCTTTTTCGTCGGCCTATCACTAGCGGGATTATTCCGGTCTCTCGTGGTGCTACCGCACGAACTCGTGTGGCCGGGGCTCTTGGGTACCTCAGCCCTTACATCTACACTCCATGGATCGAAACAGAAGGATGCTCAGGCAATGTGAGTCCATCCTATACTACGCGTGAAGCATCTAACCGAGTGCAGTGAAAACTTGGGCTACACGACCTGGAAGATATCACGTTATGCCTTTTTTAGCTTGGTCTTTTGCATCTCGTTTTGTTGGTACTGGTTTCCAGATTTCATCTTTCCTGCTCTGAGCTACTTCGCGTTCCCGTGCTGGATTGCGCCAAAGAACACGGTTGTCAACCAATTATTTGGGATGAAGAGTGGAATGGGTCTCTTGCCACTTACTTTCGATTGTGCGTACATCAACTTAGTTTTCGAGTGATAACACTGATAGCCGTATAGGGAGTCAGATATCCTATGTTGGATCTCCACTCGTCGTCCCGTCTTGGGCGATCATCAACGTCTTTGGGGCACTAGTCTTCTGGATCTGGATCGTCGCTGTTGCTTGCTACTATACTAATACGTGGTACTCCGCTTACCTGCCTTTCCAGAGTTCTTCTGGTATGATCCGCCTAATAAAGCGTACAATGATTGCTCCAGGAAATGACTCTAATGGTCGCCACAACAGTATTCGATAACACAGGCAACACATACAAAGCTGCCAAGATCGTGAACAAGGCATCGGGGTATAAGTTAGATGTGGCTAAATACGAAGCGTACTCACCGGTATGAGCTGATCTAGACTATGATTTCGCACCACCGAACGGTCTCACTAATTACCATAGGTCTTTATGCCGGTGACCTATGCGTTGAATATGTTCGGCCTATCATTTGCAACGCTAACCTCGCTTGTGGTGTGGATGGCTCTCGAGAAGCGACAAGAGATCGCTGATGCCATGCGCCGAGTACGGCACAAATTCGCAAAGGGCAATATCAAAGAGCTTTTTGTTCCTGACCATTCACAAAACGCCGAAGTGCCAATGTGGTGGTATCTCTGCACTACAATTCTGGCGTTGTTTCTGGCCATCTTTTCTGTGGAGTACTGGGATGTGGAGCTGCGTTGGTATGGCGCATTGTTGGCGTGCGCTGTTGCCCTGTTTTTCTTTTCTCCAGTAGGTGATCAGTCCCCATGGATGAATCACTCGTATTGACTGCAAAATAGCTTGCTTTGGTCTACGCAACAGCTAACCAGAAAATCAATATCGACATCTTCTGCCGGATTGTCGCCGGGTTCGTCTTTGAGGGCCGTGTTCTCGCTAACATTTGGTTCTTCAACCTCGGATACGTGACGACCATCAAGGGTCTCTACTTCTGCCAGGATATGAAACTCGGAATCTACTTCAACGTTTGTGGCCCATGTGCAAGCCAATCACCTCGAACTAACCCTATTCACTAGATCCCGCCACGAAAACTGTTTATCGCTCAATGCGGAGGCATAATAGCAGGAACATTAAGCAGCGTGTGTGTCCTCAACTGGGGCCTCGGTAACATCCAAGGCGTCTGCACAAACGACGCCGTGAATGGATTCAGCTGTCCGTTCTCGCGAACGCATTTCAACACGAGTCTGATCTGGGGCGCAATCGGACCGCGTCGCTTCTTCAACAATAAGATCGGATATCACTCACTTCTGTACTTCTTTATCATCGGCGCCATCCTTCCCGTGATGGTGTTTGTCGCTAAGCGGCGATATCCGAAAAACGTTATTTTACAGAAAATCCACGTTCCACTATTCCTTGGCGGACTGAACTATCTTCCGCCGGCTACCGGAACCACATACGGGAGTTGGGCCCTGGTGGGATTGACTTGTGGATGGATCGTGAGAAAGCGTCTGTATGCATGGTGGTACAAGTATAATTTCGTGCTGAGTGCGGCGTTGGATTCCTCGGTTTCTGTGGCAGGGGTTGTTATCTTCTTTGCCATCTTTTTCTCCGGGGCTTCGTCGCATTTCAGTTGGTGGGGAACCAAGGTTTATAAGGTGGGTGCTATTTACCTTCAGCATCCATGTTCAACAGATCCGAAGAACTGACAGAAGAGGTAGGATACGTGTGATTGGAAAGGTTGCTCGTATCTCCCGGTCCCAGACAGCGGAAAGTTTGCGTGAGAGTACAGGGGAGGTATCGATGGGATGGTAGGTATCTCGGGGCCCTTGAATTAGGATTTTAAGCATGGGAAGCTTTTTTAATAGGGTTATAGAAGGGTGGGATGCTCTATGTTGTGGATGGCTTGAGGCATAGTTGATGTTACCAGTTGTACATACAGTTGACCCATTGGAGTCAACTATAATCTCGCACTGTACATATGCGCCGTCGAAATTATACATCTCAATGAAGCCTGCAGCTTCCCCCCTCTGCTATACCGGCATCGTAAGCGACTTTAAATTCCCGAAAGGAGGCGCGATAAAGTAGACAATGCCGTGTCCTACGGAAGCGACGAGAGGGCCAGCCTGTTGCAGACAACGATGTTAGACATGCCATGCACGGTATCAGTGTATTGGTGGCCCATACCCAATGAATCCAATGATATCCTGGAAAGCTAGTCGCTACATAGACGCCGAAGCATCGGGCCGGGTTCAATGCTACCATATAGCCAGTGCGTCAGTATATCCTTCTGCGAATTCCTTCTTTCGAAATGACCAGATGGTTGATCTGTATACTCACAAGCTCCAGCATAACCAACGCGGGTGAAAGCGGAGCCCCAGCTCACCGCACCCAGAGTCATGCCGACTAAAAAGGGAGACATCGCGGCTCCATAGATAGAACTCTGTCTGGGGTCCAGGCCGACCCCGAATGAGAGAAAAATTAGCACCAAGGAGAAGATAAATTCAAGGAGGAATGCCTCATCTGGAGGCACCAAACTTGGATCCACTATGCAACCTCCAACGGTGAAGTCTCTGGTCCCATACGCGCTTCGAAGCATAAAGCCCGCTAGAGCCCCGCCTAGGGTTTGACCAAGAAGGTAAATAACCATTCGAGGGACTGAGATCAAACGAGCAAAAACAGTCGCCAACGTGATGGTCGGATTGAGATGGCCACCAGTGACGCTTGAAAAAGTGAAGATGAATAGAGTCAGGAATATCCAGTTGCTAATACCACTGAACATGGGCCCCAAAAAGGCCGAGGTTGAGAATACGCCGGACGGTGAGGTCTCGTTGGGGGTCGTCGGAGTTGATGCTGGTCGTATGGCAATCCAGGAGGTCATGAACACCATCATCATGGTGCCTAGGGAGTCCGGTCAGCGCTTCTGTAATTGGAGGCTCAATGACTGCCTTGATCTATTTCACCTATGCATTCGATGAAGCCGAACTTCCAGAGGTCAAGATCCCAGAATGCGTGCGGGTCAAATCCCTCCAGCAATGACATCAGGGGCGCTGCGTCGGGCACTTTCTTCAAGAGATCCGCATTTTCTGGGTCAGTACGATCCACTACAAGTTCTTGGTTACCGCCGATCCTCCCGGCGAACGGCTGTATAACAGGCTTAGGTCGTGGTATACTGTCATTGCTTCGGTATGGTGTTATGTATTCCCCTCGCACTGAGTAGGTACTAGTGCGCTCCATTATGTCAGGGTTCACGTCTCCTTGCCAGGATGCAAAGCTCTTATTGCATTCCCGAGCCCCAGATATGATATGCCAAAAGAGTGGTGTCGCCCTGGAGATGATGAATGGATCTAGATATTCCACCAGGCTGGAGTTAGCAAATCTCGGGCCCTAACCGGTGGATACCACGACTGCAGAGTACTTGTTCACTCACCACGCTTTACCGCTACAAAGAACTATGAAAATGTTGCTATTGTTTCAGAGCACGGCCTCATACCAGCTGAAGGAAGCACGGAATATGTAGTAAATTGTGGGGCACGTTCAAGGCACAGAAAAGGAGCCAAGTGGTCCTTTCGTCGAGGAGGATTGAAATACAACACTCTCAGTGGCCCCTCACCCTAGCGGTTATACGCCCAGATCGTTAGCGACCCCCCGGACTTGAGAGTCTAGAGCGAACAAATTGGGCGAATATTACATACTCTGTAAAGGATGGATAAAGCCTAACTAGCTCTTTTACGCTATTTTAAGAGTAGCTTGTTTAGATCGGGATTAATAATCACTGGAAGCCGACGTCCTGGATTCAATCCACGGAGGCTTCCGCCGAAGTGATTGTGGGATTATGGATCTCCCCGCAAAGGAGACCCACTCGTAGTATTTGTGCCCCAGCATTACTTTGCCCATGTGGCTGTTATACATGATTGTGTACGAAGGACAGCCATTTCGACCCTCGTATCCCACCGCCACCACGCCGATAGTCCCCGCATTCCGATTTTTACCCATGCCCCATAAATGATGAGCAAGTCGCAAGAGAGAGAAAAAAAAAAGCCAGGGGATGTTGTTCAAAGTATCTAAAGCTAGATTTGCTGCACCTGCGGCAGATGCTGGTCAAGGGGTGTACATGCCCTGTAGGGGTGTCATATGTATGTTTTATATTTATATATTAGGGCCCAGGACGTGCTCCGTGCTAACAACGAGAGTGCCACTAACTATCTGATATCGACCACGTTGATATGCGTACTGATTCCCCTTCCCATTCTCTTCTCCCTCTTTGTATACCTTTAACCCTTGGGGTTCGAATGGGTTATTTCGTATTCGTTGCCACTATTTTGGTTGAAGGCACTTCAGCCGGCTGACTAAGCGGATTCGGGACGCTTCAACCGCCAGTCCGACGTGAAGGACGCAGCGAGCAAGAGTTGTAAAGACCGCCATCGAAGCCTGGTGGATTGTATAACTACTAATGGACTCGTCAGACCCCCTTCCAGCTCTTCTGCAAAGTACACGACGGACCTCCGAGGGCTCTCCCCTTTCTCTTGTTTGTATTTCGTCTTTGTAATCTCGCCATTAGTTACTATTTATCCCCGACTTCCGGGCGGAAGGGAGCAGATCCCTTCTAGACGTGGATGCTCATAATCCCCACTTTGCTGAGTATGAGCGACGTTGCGATCTTCAACTGGAGCTGACCCAGATCCTCCGTACTTCCTTCACACTTTCAACACCCAGCCGAAGATGAATGTGAACGACATCCGAAATGGACCGCGGATTCAAACCGCTTCCACGGCAAGATTGAGCTGCGAAGGATGCACCAAGCGTAAGACGAAGTGCGACAAGCTTATACCGTGTACCAACTGCCGGAACTCAGGCACCCTTTGTATTCCAGTCGAGCGGAAACGACTTCCTCGTGGTCGATCTCGCAGATCCGCGAACTGGCTGGCGCGAGCTCCTTTAGACCAAAATAATCGTCATGAGAGCGTGTTCACGGGCGTGGTCCAATGTCTAGGGGAAAAGTTGTCTTCAGATCCAACCTTACCAAGCACTGGAACTATGAGCCCCCCTTCTGGGCTGGAAATCCCGGGTATCCTATCCCCTCAAGATACCTCTTGCTATGCCACCGACCTTGATACCATTCCAAGACACAATCGCGCCTTTCATGATAGCATCGTAAGCTCATTCTACCCTAGCTCATCGCCTAGCTTGCGTTCTCATGCTCAAGACAGGAGTGGGGCCATACGGAAAGGGGGGGGTTCCAAACTGGCCAATACGATGACTACAGCAGGGCTTTTGAGCAATGTCCTCAAGTGACTGCAAGTGAACCACTGTTTGCGGAGAGGGAGGGCATGAATAGTGGCCGGGAACGTCAGCAGCTATTGCATATCTATTTCATACAGGTTGATCCTATAGTGAAGATTCTGCACCGTCCATCCCTGCAAGCGCACCTGTTGGGCGGAGAATCCTATTTGGACTATGACCCCTGGCATCCGGCGCCGGCGGCGCTGGCATCAGCGGTGTACTACGCGGCCAGCTGTGCCGTGAACCAGGCGACGTGTTTCTCTTGCTTTGGAATGGAAAAAGTCTCTTTGATCGCAAAGTATCAGAAAGAGTCGAAGGCTGCTCTCGAGCGGGCGGACTACTTGTTGACGGATGACCTTACGGTTCTTCAAGCTTTTGTGATTTCCCTGGTAGGTCTAAGAGAGATCGTCTTGGTTGTTCGACGTGCTGAACTAGTGTAGATAGCTATGAGATGCCACGACCGCACCCGGCGCTTTTGGACGATGCTTGCTTTGGCTTTACGTATTGCCCAAGCTCTTTCGCTTCATAATCCCAATCCCCCATTTCCGGTTAAGCCGCTCGAAAGACAGATGCGCCGACGGCTATGGCACGCCATTGGGTTGTTAGATATCCAGGCAGCGTTAAGCAGCGCATCGGAGCCAATGATTCAATCCAGCTGGCTCAGGTTCGAGCCGCTTGTTGACATGGACGATGATGACTGTAGCACAGATTTTGAATCACAGATACCCTCCCGCAGAAAGGTGCCCGAGACCTCTTTGTTTCACGTAATCTCTTACGCCCATGAGACAGCCCGACACTTGGCCATGTCGAATTCTAGCCCTTATGCAAACCAGATTCAACAACGACAACAGCTGATCACGACATTCAAGAAACAGACGGATGAACTATTTGTCGGGCATCAACTGGACCAGAATAATTTGAACTGCTATGCCAAGGAGCTTGCGCATTCAATTGGGGTTTACTTACAACTCCTGGCCGTACGCCCTTTGGATACGTCGCTGAGCAGCTCTCAGGCCACGGGGGTCAATATGCTGAGGCTAGCCGTGGAGGCGCTGGACTCGAGATTCCGGGTATATAGCAGCGTCAAAGCACAACCATGGCGGTGGATCGCGCCGCTGTTTTTCCCCTGGCAGGCACTTGCAATCTCTCTCGCTGGAATTCTCGTCTGCGATGACCTAGGTTTGGTGAGACGTATATGGCCCCTGGTCGAGCAGGGCTATGAATCGTTTACTGCTCTCGGCATCGAATCACCACAACGTCAGCTGCGAAAACCCATGAAGGACCTGATGGAGCGGGCGAGAAATCTCCACGACCGTATGTTACTGTCCTTTCATTTTAGGGAGAGTGGCAGGCCTGCCTTGCCCTGGGGGCTTTCGCCACCGGAAATGGTCCAGTACCATGCTCCTCATCGCTCCAGCGAATCATGGTTCCCAGACAGCAAATCCACCAGATCGACGGAGGATCGACTTCCATGCAACCTGGATATTCACGAGAGTGATATTGCAACATGGATTGCCGCCAGTGAACTGGATCCGATTGATCTCACTCTACTCGAGTCATCATTTGAGTTCGACAATATAGCTACTGTTGACAACGGCGATGTCTGGTGATCGTTGCACCCTACGAACGACCAAGCATTGTTTGTACAATAAACCTGATATTGATATCATTTGATCACATCATCTGTTTTTGTACACAAGTAATGTTATTCTCTCAAATCCGGCGTCAGTTGCTAGAATTGTTGCCTAATATCTGACTATAATTCAATTGTCTTGACTGGTCTTGTGCAACCACTGGCGGAACCAGAGAACCGCCGCATTTTTTGCCCTCTCCATGCCTGCGATTTCATCTTTATCGTTCGGATTCCCGCGTGTCGCAAAACCATGCGTTAAAGAGGGGAAATACTGGTAGTCATAGGGCAGACCCAGCTTTGGAATAACCTCATTACTAAACGCCTTCAGCTCCTCAGTAAACTGAGGGTCGTGCTCAGGAGCCATGACCTGGACTGGGACCCCGATATCACTGATCTCCTTTTTCTCTAGCATTGTGGGATGTGCAGTCGCAATGCAGTCCACGAGCTTCACATCTTTAGCGCCCAAACGGAAAACCGCCCAGCCACCGAAGCAGAATCCAATGGCACCGACGGAAGAGTGTTTATGCTCTGTTCTCAGAGCCCTGGCGCAGCTGAAGATCTCTGGCTCTCTAATAGCCTTGGTGTTGCGGCCTAGGAAACCGGGGAGGTCGAGTTCGTTCCATCTGCTCCCGTCGAGGATGATATCGTGAGGGAGGACCTCGCCTCCAAAGCTGATCTCAACAATTCGCATGAGGCACAGTCCATTATCAAGGAATCGCGCTGAACGCCATGACTTACAAGTCGGGTACATAGACCGTACAGCCAACTTCCTCCGCCAGATGGTCCGATAGGAGTCGAGTGTTGGGGAAGGTCCAGCCAAAGAGGTCGTGGACCACTAGGATTGCGACGTTGGGATTTGTTCCTGTCTTGTAGCAACTCCTGCCCGCCAGTGTAGTTTCCTGGCCAGCAGGTTCGCCATTCCAGCGGAAGCCTTTCAAGCAGCAGTCTCCCATTTTGTTGTCAGCGATGATCTCTATTAATAGTTACGTGGTGCAATTCAGAGCGAGAAATTTCTTTTTGTAAGGCCATCGATCTTTTTCCTTCTCCTAAATATATCTTCTCATGAGGGCCAAGAAGACATTCGACTTGGACCTGCTCGGACATATCGGCGGATTCCCAAAACCCGCCGGACGACGGGATAAATCAAACATCGGATCAGCCGTGGGTCCGTTTCCAAAACCCGGTCAGATTACATCCATTACATAGTTTGGTTCGAGTACACCGAATGATACCCTTATGACTGAGCTATCGTACACAGAATCCGTCGCCTCTACAATGATCTGCATGATGGTACAGTGGCGCTAAATGTTCGCTCCTCATTTCTATCGTGGTCCCATATATCCCGGCCGCTTTTCGCTCAAATTGTATAGCCGATGACTCGGACAGAGAGCGTTCTATGGAATGCAGTGGCGCTGTCGACGTCCTCCTGTTTGATGTGAGATCGTCAGAGTCCTGATGTACCCTGCTGGATACTCAAAACCCGACTTTCCGGAAATCGGTCGCAGAGATGAACTACGTTCGTTTAAAAGAACGAGTTCGCCCGCTTAGGAGTCCTTTTGTTTGTTCAATCGATCAACAACTGCATCGCAATACATACAAGCTATTCCAACTTCTCAAGTCAACAATCCTTTATCATTTTTAACATTGTCTTTCGACGGTACCATTTAGTCTCGTTTAGTGCCAAGAACCATGCAGCCCGCAGCCTCAACTCCGGCTAGTCAGCCATCTGCAAACCAGCAGTCGCCAAAACAGGTGATTGTTGTCGGCGCCGGGCCGGTGGGCTTGATGACTGCGCTTAAGCTCGGAACTGCTGGTATCGCTGTGCAGGTGATTGAGAAGAATGCAGAACTCAGCCGTGCACCACGCGCCGTTGGATACCATGGTGCCGCTTTGGCTGCTCTTAAAAGGACCCCTGTCTATAAAGAGGCAGCCAAAATGGGGTTTTCTGGGAATGGAATCTGCTGGAGAAAGCCTTTGGTTGAGGATGGCGAGGGTGGGATGAAGATGGGTGACATCGTCGCAGCCTTGCCGTTTGCAAGCAACAACGAGACACGGGATGATCACGGAAATGGCGTCCTTTACCTGCCTCAGTCCCAGCTTACGCAGCTGCTCTATAACGCTGCTCTCCAGACCGGTCTGGTCAAGGTTCATTTCAATCTTGAGCTCTGTGAGATCCACGAGAGTGAGGACTCAGTCACGGCGGTGGCCCGGAACCTTGGTGGAGAGTTAGAGAAATGCCAGGGTGTCTTTCTCGTCGCGGCCGATGGAGGAAAGGCCGCGAGCCGGAAAATCCTCAATATTCGCTTCAAGGGCCATTCTTGGCCGGAGCGGCTGATAGCCGTTGATGCCCTTTTAGAAGATAAGTATTTGGACTCTATTTTGCCTACATCAATGGTGATCCATCCAGTCCACTTCGGGCTTGTCACGCCCCTGGAGCCGGTTCAACCGGGAAAGAAGACCCTGTACAGGTGTACAATTGCGGTTGATCCAAATGATGAGCGGACGGATGCTGAATTAGTTTCCGAGTCGAATCTCATGACGTTCATGGATATTATCGCCCCCGGACCGAGACCGCTTGACGCGAAGATTCTGAATTCTTCAGCATATCGGACGCACCAGCTTTGCGCATCGACTATGAGGAAGGGAAGGTGTATACTTGCTGGCGATGCCGCCCATTTGAACAACGTAAGAAGGCCATCAGCTTTTACATGAAAAGCTTTGTGCGGTTAGCTAACTTGCGTGGCAGCCATTTGGTGCTTTAGGCCTGACAACTGGATTGTTGGATGCCGATGCTGCGGCGGACGCGCTTGATCTGATCATTAACGAGAAGAAACCCATGGATCTCCTGGATCTATATTCGGACGAGCGGAGAAGAGCTTTCCAGACCTTTGTGGACCCCTTGAGCACTCAGAATAAACTGAGGTGTGCAAGTGATCCGGACACTGTTGGCAATGATTGGTTTCTCCGCGGATTAGTTAACAAAACACCTGAAATCTTGGAGTCGTTTGCTCGGCCATTCTTTGAGATTTGGCCCACCGATATGAGGAAATTGGCTGCATCCAGAGGGTTTTAAAGGAGTTCTGATGATCAACATGAGTTGTGTATATTATTATCTCTTTTCGTCCACAACGGGTATTAGTTGGACAATATTCTCATTAGCCATGACGCGCTAGCAAAATGAAATCTGTTCAGGTTCACTAGTCATCTTGGGTTCTCAAATTGGGGTTTTGGAAGTGGCGGTATGCTAGGAGAGGGAAAGAGCTGCCTGACCTGCTGTATCTGTAGGAGGTCACTGTTTCCTCTATATACACATGGCTCTAGGGCTTGACTCAGCGGTACTTTGGAAGCCCCAGTCGCCTCTATCCAACGTAGCGAGTAGAGATGCTTCTAAGGTAGTGTCCTCCCTAGAGTAACAAGTTGACGCAGTCAAGATGACAAAGTTCTACTTGCACGTCTTCAAGACCTGCCAGATTCCTTATAAAATGTCGAAATCCCTCAATAAACCAGAATAATTGTTATCTTGCGAATATTTCCCGAATTTGTGCTCTAGGACTCTGACTATAGCATTAAACTAAGTTGTCATCATGATCCTTTCCTTCCCCATTTCTATGGTCGACCACTGGTTATCAAGTCCTCAAAATAGCTAGATGAAGTTGTCTGGAACTGCTTAGAGTATGAAGGTAAACATGAAAGGTCTTCTATTATTAATGTGCACAAAGTTGTGCTGTCCTACTTCTATCTGAAAGTCTCTAATCAATCAATCGAAATTCTATCTACAAGTCTCCGTGTTTCGCCTCAGACCACTCACGGAGCTGTTTCCCGTACCGATAAAGCAACCAAGGAACAGGCATGAACAAGAGCGCCAAAAACCCAAGCAGACTATTTCCCCATCCCAGGCCTAGTTTGTCATACAGTGGCTGTCCTGCAAGAGGCAACAGGCCAGCCGCAATTGAACGTAATATAGTATTTGCCGCCAGAGCAGAGGCAGCTTTGCGAGGCCCGCAGGCGTCGATGAGATAGAGCTGCACTGGCATCTGCACCGAAAGAAGTAAGCTGTATTAGAATGGTATCGCCAAAGTGGGCAAGACACACTCACCAATGTGAACAAGGTTCCCAGTCCGATTAACGAGGTGCCGATGATGGGCACAATCCAATGCGTTACTTTATCCGCAGACCAACCATACCAAAAATAGCCGACTGGCAGTATAGGGCAGAAAATGGCCATAAGTGCCAGTCTATTCTCTGGCTCGTTGAAATTGCGCCGCCGGTGCCATTCCTGTAGTTTATCGCTGCTCAGACTAAAGATGATTACGGCAATTAGCATCCCTGACCCCATCCCAAGATAACACAGACTTGAAATGCCAAGCGAGAAGCCATATTGTTTTTGGAAAACGCCGGAAAACGTTGTAAGGAGCAGGAAGGTTAAACCGAAGGCGTATGCAACCGCTACCGAGGTCAGGAGTGCTGCCGGGTGGAATATGAGGAGCTTTATAGGGGTAAGCAGCGCGCGTAGGAAGATGTGAGCTGGCGATTCCTTCGCAGGTGTCGCTTGCTTTTCGGAAAGAGAGCTTGGAGCGGCTGGAGGGCTTTTTGTGAAAGTCTCTCGCATAAACACAAGGCATGCCAGAGAGACGGTTCCGTGCTACCAATAAAATGGTTAATCAGGCGAATGTAAGCAGGTATTACTTTAATCTTCGTGCTTACCAGAATTAGAAGCACCCAGAATGTCCATCTCCATCCCTTATATTGCGCAACGAACCCTCCTATTATAGGCCCTAGTGACGGACCAAGGGTAGGCCCCAACGAGAACATACCCATTGCCACCCCGCGTTGTTCTTTTGGAATAACATCGGCAATGGTACCACCGCCGATTGTCAATGGAGCGGAGCCTGCACATCCGGCGAGAAACCTGAATGCGAGAAACATCCCCGTGCTGGTCGACTTGGCGCAGCCTATCGTGAAACCGAAGAATATGAGATTGGATACATGGTACGGCATGAGGCGCCCGTACAGCTCCGACATAGGGGCAACGATAAGGGGGCCACAGACAAGTCCTAACATATAAATGCTGACTACCAGGCTCTTTACGCTGGGGTTGGTAATCCCGTATTCCTCTGCGAAGAACTTCGCCCCAGGCGCGAATATCGTCGATGAGAGGTTCCTGTGTATTCATTGTCTTAGGGATGGGAATATAAGAAAGGATAGTTCTCAGCATGTACATTACTAGGGTCAGAATACTGACGAGGACAACGTGCCCGACTCGCTTGGATTGAGACCATTGCAGGGGCGAGTTCACAGAAGTTCCTTGATCTGCAGGTCCATTCTCACAGTCTTCCGACGGTTGTTCGTTGGGTGAGACGTTATTCATTGGCCTTGGTTATTGCCTTTATTTTTTTTTCTCACGCGATGTCCAGGAGGGTAGTATCTGTAGTATCTTGACTTTGGCTAGATGGGTATTTATTAACGCAAACAGGGTCAAGGAGGCCAAGTTCAATAATAGCCACCCTCTCAAAGCACCAACTAATAGCTATCTCCGAGCCTTCTCGGGGGTAATATGCCGGGACCCAAGTCAATTTCTAAGATAGGATCAATCGCCATAGATGATCGTCCACCGATAGGAATTCTTTTGGGCGCGAGGGCTGGCCGTAGGGGTTTGTGTCATTTTTGACCCGGATTTTGGGTATTAACCGTATTAACGCCGTATCCGGAGACTGTGTATGTATCCACTGGGTATGGAGACGCCCATCCTTCCCTATCCAAGCAACAGGATGAGAATCATCATTTGCAATGAAATAGAGTATACCCACCCGCCTTAAAATTATGAATGTGTCTAGTAACCCATGGGACGCAATCCCACAGTTAATGTTCTCTTTTTACCTCAAGTCTTCCTCTTGATCCTGCTGGGTCCCTGTCCTTTAGATTGGTATATCTGAACTCTACCCGCCACGCCAATAGCACTACTATACAATGATCCCCGATATTGCGATTGTGGGGGGTGGTCCTTGTGGCCTTGCCCTTGCCGGCATGCTGGAGCGGCAAGGTATCAACTATATTGTCTACGAACGCAGTGCAGAGGTTACTCCCCCGCGAGGCGGATGCTTGGACATCCATCGCAGCAGCGGCCAGATAGTTCTCAAAGAAGCCGGGTGCTTTGAAGAGTTCAAAAAATATGCGCGAGGCGGTTATGCCACAATCCACTCGCTCTTGGATCATAAAGGAAACAAGGTTACTGAGTTTGGCGAAGGGCGCGACTCGCCCGAGATTGATCGCGCGCAGTTACGCAGAGTCATGCTTTCCTCGATCCCGAGAGAGAGGATACGCTGGTCGACTCCTGTCAAGAGCTCGTCTAGAAATGAGCAGGGAGATGTAATCCTCGAGTTTGAGGATGGCACTACTGCCTCGGGCTTCAAGCTAGTTGTCGGCACTGACGGCATGCGTAGCAAGATCCGACACTTGGTGAGCTTTCTCGATCATGCATAGCTGGAGAGTCCTCCTGCTAATTCCCTTTAGGTGACACAGGTAGAGCCAAAATACTCGGATATCCTATTCCTCACATTGTTTGTCCGACCTTGTAATCCGTATCACACTGCCCTCGAACAGCTCGCAGGCCAAGGACCAATGGTCGTTTGTGGAAAAGGCAAGAAGATTTGGATCCAACGACAAGGGGACGGCCATTACCGAATGGACTTTGGATGGAAGGGGCCTGCAGACTTCCCATCTGCAGGCGAGGTCAACCTATCGGACGAAGATGCGGTCAGAAATTTCCTTCTTCGGGAGGAATACTTTGGGGGCCATACAGAAGTTGTTCATGACATTATTCGGAATTCCACTGGGCCCTTCCGTACTTGGCCTCTGTATTATTTCCCAGTCGAGCACCTGAATTGGCCGACTTCACCCGGTGTGACTTTGGTGGGAGACGCCGCCCATGTTACCACGCCGTTTGTGGGCGACGGAGTCAACTGTGCCATGCGCAATGCGTGGGTTCTGGCCCGGAAGATCCAGGATCTTGGAGTCACCCAAGAAGCAGTTGCCGCATATGAGAAAGAAATGTTTCCCTACGCCCAAGATGTGATCGCTCGCAGTGTGGCTGCCGGGGAGTTGTTTTTTGCATCGGACAGCCCCAAGGGTCTCTTGGAAAATATGGCCTCACCCAATCGCCTCATCCGGGATGAGGGGGACTATTAAGTGGACTATTCCTATCAATTGATGGAGGCGGGATGGCCGATGAAATGGTTCCGGCGGCGGTACATTGACGTTAATAGTGAATTCCATATAGGACCTCACTCAGCTATAAGTAGTGATCGGGACGGCGGGTGATGAAACGCATATATAAACACCAAAAGCGCTTTGCTCCGCGGCGGCAGTTCGATATATTGTACCCAGATATGA
Source organism: Aspergillus bertholletiae (assembly GCA_009193595.1). Classification (NCBI taxonomy): domain Eukaryota; kingdom Fungi; phylum Ascomycota; class Eurotiomycetes; order Eurotiales; family Aspergillaceae; genus Aspergillus; species Aspergillus bertholletiae. The sequence goes on from ML736162.1 coordinate 290,782, forward strand.
GGTTGTGTGGAAATAACTATGACATTTTCTCTGTTTTTTTTTTTGTTTTTTTTTGCAAATGCCCATCAGCCCTTTTGCTAACCTCCAGGTTCGAGAAATACATTGGTTATCTAGTTACTATGACAACTCAACCATCTTTCTCACCCACCATAAGTTTAGGTGCCTGGTGACACCCCTGCATTAGTATGACTAGCTAAGATTAAATTCTTTCCAGCGCTAGTAGTTGTTGAGGGTAAGATGTGTGGCTGTGCGGTCTTCAGCACAAAATTTCAGAAAGCACCATTCCGCCTTATATCAAACTTGCAGGAAAAGGAGAAAAAGAGAAAAGAAAAAAACAAAAAAAGGAAAATGGAGGAAATACACTACTGACTTTTTAAGGTATTTCTTTTTTGACTAAATATTCTCAATGCTTTTAGTGTGTAGCGTATGCTGAAAACCCTGGGTTTCCGGGCCTAGCCAGGAATTTTGCGCTATGATCCTCGCGCTGAAACAGTGGCTCTGCTCGCCTATATCGGAGCCTGTGGACAATGTGGGGAGTCGGCCCCAGCTTTATTCGTCTACGGAGTATGTACTTACACACATATAAAAGGTTCACCAACCGGAAGATCATTCATTGGGATCTTCCCGGCCCTAGTCGCGGGGTCCTTGGGACTACCGTGAAGTAACCCAACCCAATTCAATCACAATACCTTCTCTCCTTCCTCATATAGTTTGGTTTAATGAAGCAGGGCTATGGTAATAAGTCTGTAACACAAGAATGGGTTAGTCGAAGGTGAGAGGATGGCATGCAAAAGCGTTGGTAATCCTTAAGACGAGTACGCGTGAAGCACCTCAGTGAGACGGTGGCAAAGGAGGTGTGTTCCTGGATTTCCTCCGTTGAATGCTGAATGAAGGAACTGTTTCCATGGCAGTCACTGTCATTCTTTCATAAAACGCAGACTCTGGCCCTCTCAATACTGAAGCGATGCCCGTTTTGGGTATATGCAGATCAGGGCTCGCGAAGCCCACATGCACCATGAACTAGAAAGGGCCAAGGGTGTTAGAGAAGAACCTCGGTGTGGACACATTGATTCCTGGCGAAAGGAATAGGAATACCTAGTGATAGCCCCCACCCAGCCTCGTTTACGGCTAATCTAAGGCTAAGAGGCTGTCCAGAAAAATTCAAATCATGGAGACAACAACAACAACAACAAGGATGACTCCGGAACCTGCACCTCGACTGAAGATAGACTGTTGTTATAATAATAATAATAATAATAATAATTATTATTATTAGCATTATTTTTGTCTCTGTGGCGGCCTTGAGTGCATTACAAGTCCTGGTCAAGCCTAGACTATGTCCAACATCTCAACGAAACAAATGTTTTGTTGAGAAATACAAGCGTCATAAACCACGTGCATGGTTTATACAGTGGATTCTCTACATAGCACAGCCTTATTCAACATTCGTTCTCGTATCGAAGGGGTGCTTATTGCTTTTTTCATTGTGCAGTTTCATTAGTCCGGGATTTCCGGCCCAAAGGTTGGTTGACATCTTGGTCTCCGGTCTCGAGGAGTTTTCTTTCTTTCTTTCTTTTTTTTATTTTTTTTAAAGCGGGGGACTCTCGGCGGTGACTAAAAGTCCCCTTGACTAGTTGGCGCTTGATTTTATTGTTACTTGATGATCTTCAGGTCCCGGGAGAATCCACTCGAGCTGCAGGATCGGGTTACAGTCAAGGGCCAGATGATTAGGATATGATACGGATGATCAATTAAATTCAAAAAAAAAAGGAAAAAGAAAAACTACCTAAACCCAATCTATATCCTCTGTGTTGCTTCAATGCGCTGGAAAAAGAAGAAGGGGAGGAAAGTGCAAAAGTCCTGGCCCTTTCTCACGGTGGCTGGACGCAGAACCGATTCTGTAAATGTTTGCAGTGCAGTCAGTGTTGATCGGTCGAAAAAAAAAAAAAAAAACTATTTCGCACTTGCAGAATTCCTGGAAGCATTCTAGAAGGTGTTATTCCTTTTTTCCTTTATCGACAAAACCATTCTTTTCTTTTCAGGGGGTTTTTCAATGTTTTTCAATTTTGTTATTCTCTACGTGTACTAAAAAAAATGAGAAAAAAATGAAAATCCACATAAATCAAAATCAAAGATCACTTTTCACGAGTGCTTTGCGAGTAATTTTCATATCCCCCCCTGTTTAACCTTGTACATCTTAGTTTGTTTTACTATTATTTTTGAATTGATTTTCAAATCTCTTCTTTTCCGTCTTCCTTTTTATTCGATCATCATAGGGCCGCCCGAATGTGGATTAGAAAGCCACGCGTGCCTGGGGGTAGGGTTGGGATGGCCCTGCAAGCCAAGGATGCATACGAGGGAATCGGTGACCTACTCTTGCAAGACCACATACGGAGTGTTCCGCGCCTACTCTACGAAGTGGACAGGTACTTGGGAATTACTTTGCTAGTGATATGCCTAACCCTTGAGTCATGCATGATCCGCAGAGGGGCGACAGTGTCTCAGCCATGTCGACTTTCCGGTCGGGGAGAAAAAGTACATGGATGGATATGGATCCCTAACGTAGAGACAGGAGAAAAGGTTATAGAATTGGTAGATCGCAGTAGGCGCAGGGATCCTGTCAAATCCACCTACACCACGTGTCGAATTATATGTAATTCTCGTCCGAGCATCCAGCCACCGAACAGGCACCCGGGCAAAATGACCGACAATGGACTGCTGAACCAGCAGTCAATCAATTAGGTGCTAATAGATATGCATTTACTGCAGCACGGGATCCATCTCATGACTTACATGGGGTCAGAGATGAGTCGCAGAAGAGCAAATCCTCATGAAGATTAGGGTCTGTACTGAAGCCTACATATGAGCGTCTCAACATCAATGGCCCGGGCAGTTTTAACTATAGATTATATAATATATTTTTGTATTTCGATTGAATCATAAGTTCGAATCACAATAGCTAAACTGTTATACATATATAGTAATATATACAGTTAGGATATACGGATAGGTATACTCCATAGATTGGAATTATAGCTTGAAGAGCTCCGATCGGATGGGTAAGAATATAATTCGGTAGTATAGCGGGAACTCAGAAAGCCTGAGATAACATATTACTCCTAGTTTAGATTATCCATTGTCCATAACCTCGATTCAGTCTACCGTACCTAAAGGAGCATGCCATGCACTAAGTAAGCCTTTGATCAATGGATAACACGACGATGTGGATCTAATTACAAGACCACCCAACAGGATCGACCAGGATTCACCGCTCCTCAGCCACGGTGGATTCATTGGTGTAAGCTGACAAGAAAGAATGCTTTAACACTGTCTGTGGACGGGGGCGGAGATATTCTGGAGTAGCCTGGACGTCTTTTGTTGGTCAATATTTGGGACGAAGGTGGAAATCCTAATCTTATTCTCAGGCTTAAGTTTTGGCGCGCGTCGGCAGCTTGGAGCTCGTTTGGGGGAACGAGTGGGTAAATGGCCAAGTGGACACGACGTGTCTTCGCGCACGACATGCACCAGATTCGCTACTGATACCTACCGCATGGACCCACCAGACTATGGATCGAACGTTAACCTCCCCGCAAGAGATAATTCGTGAATCTGAGGGGGAAATGCTGGCCCCATATCAGAAACGGACATGTTGGCCAACCCAGTTGACACTGACCGAGTCCCTAAAAAGAACACAAACGCAATGGACCATACACTGTTTATACTCCAGATCATGGGAGTTATATCCAGTGCCCCTGGGCCACAATGATCTTGTTTAAACAGAGTGAGTTAGGGGAGGGATCCCTGCCTTTGTCTAGAATGAACATTGCAAATCCACATTGACAAACAGTAAAAAAAGGAAAATAAAACGAAAAGAAACATCAAAAAGGAGTGAGAAAAAGGGCAAAGAAAACGGTTACTGAATTAGGAAATGGCAGTGCAGACAATAATAATAATTTGGACCACAGAAACGCTTTGCGGTGGGTCCATGGCGCCTCAAACCCTAGTCATACCTCTTTTCATTTGATATCTTTTGTATCATTCAGCCTCCATGTTGACAATTCACCAAAATCAAAGTTATTCGACGGCCAGCAACATTTCTCTGCCGTATATCAGTATACTTCCGGGATTTCCTTCTAATTTTCTCCGATGTGCTGAGAGAAGTGGACCAAGACTGATACCATAACAAAAGTCCCGTTTCTACTTCGGCTGGTGGGAATCATCCATGGATCCGGGTACAGTTCCTGAGCAGTCGGTTTACCCTAACCCACGAGAGAACCCCTAGCAAAGACTGTCGGACTGTGCCGTGGACTCGCAATGATCTTTTGTTTTTACTTTTACTTTTCTTTTTTATCTTTTGACTCTGCATTTTTGAGGGCATTGTGGATGCCTACAGCCTCATCATGGGAGCTTGGACCAGTTCATCAGACCCATTTGCAACCCTACCTTTGCCCCTCCAACAGAACTCAAATTTTAATTTCAAACCAGATGTGGATCAGAACTGGGTACCTCCAGACTATCGTTCTTAGCTAGATCCACTGACATAAGCTATCAGGATAAGTAAGTTAGCTAGCAAGTACCGATGACTAAGGGAGCATAGCACCCATGGCAAGACGTATATAACCAGCTCTTGCCCGGAATTCTTTCTTTCAATTACCTCCACACCGTTTTACACCTCATACATTAGCTATTACTCTGCCAGAAACCTCTGTGGCTATGGAGTGGTCGACCAAAGACATCATTGATATATTGTTTGGCCTGGCGCACCTTATTATGCACCTCCCGCAATTCCTTTTGGGATGGATTGCTTTGCGAAACGGGTTGAGAGATCCCCATCCTCAAGATCGTAAGCATTGCAAATGTCCTTATATCTACACATACTGATGATGGACTTTTCTTCACTCTAGGCCCAGAAGAAGCGTAACGAACGGCGACCGATACTGCACCGGCAAACCTGGCAACCAAGAATTGTGTTTGGGAGGAGGAAGCCTCTTCGCCATTTCACATCGAGCCTGTTCAGTAACCGGTATTTGAATTTTTTCTGGCGGGCTAAGGCAGCGGCAGTTGGTTCGGCCGGTTTCTAAAAGCAATGTGTTCGGAACGCAGGCTCCTATTGCTATCATCGCCTGATAAGATATCTTTCCAGACGGTGACATTGGGTAGTGGTGGCCCTCCTCCTAACACTAGGCTATACTGTATTATAGGGGGCTAGGAAATAGTATTAACATCAGTCCGCTGAGCGTTAATCGGGGAGTTCATTTGGTTGGATTGTTTAGAAATGTCATGTTTGTACAATAGCCATATTTACTGCTTTTCTACTATGTGTCACGTCTTGTTGATGGTATAAATGTCTAGTTTGCCTCTTACCTTTATATGCACAAGCCCGTGGCTTTGTATTTATATTCTCTCCTCAATGATGCATTCGCCTGGCCATCTTCCGATATACTCCTCCGATCCATCGCCCAGAGTCCCGGACCGCTGAACCCGCCATATACGCACCGCTCTGTCAACACCTCAACCCGACTCGTAACAATTCGCATTGCACACAGTACATGTCTAGATCATTGGCCTGTGGTGTTACCGGCACAGGTAGGAAGACATGGTCTCTATCCTACAACATCTAGCTAACCCGTAGTCCCGGATGCCAAGTGTACCTAAACTCGGCCCAGTACTGGGGTATAGGCCGACGCGGACAGAAACCCCGGGCTGAGTCTTTACTCTCCGTCTTCAGACTTATTGAAATTGTAGTGTCCAAGTATAAATGATGGCTGGTGGTGTGCATTTCAGTAGTAGCTTGACTTTCACTAACCCAGCGTCTTCGTTTCTCCATGCTTATGTAGCTTACAGAACGAAAAATATGCCCCCAGAAGATTCGATATATCGCAGCCATGCCCCAAGTTTAGATAATTTGTAATGGACTCGTATGGAATTAACAGTAGTGGTAATAGGACATTCAAGAAAAAGGCTGCGGTAGGCCGGCAAAAGCAAGTCGAGAAAGATCCGCGAACTCCCCCGAGATCCAGCCAGGGTCCTCGGTGGCAGTCATGGGGGTTTCCAGTCCTTGAAATATGTCTCCAGCATACACCTCCCACAGCGCAAGCCTTGGTGACAATGAATTTGGAAATGGGAACAAGTCGCGGAAGCTGAATATGTCATAGCCTTCGCTGAACAAGACCTTTTCTCGCGGTTCACAGATGGTCGTCGTATTTCGCACTCGACCGCTATTGCGCGACGTTCGCAGTCTATTGATCGCATTCAATACTACCGTTGACCCGGGAATTCGTGCTTGCACCTGCTCCAACGACGACACAAGAATGTCCAGCTCTTCCGAACAGTAGCTATCGGATTCCGGCAGCGAACATTCGGCCGCGTTGTACAGAAGCTGCGGCATTGCAGCTACTGTCAAGAACCAATTTTGTATACCGAGAAGATAATTGAGGTCGTCCCGGCAGTCAATCTCGTGGTATAAGCGGGCAATGCATGAAGAGGCGATCAGAGATACAATGTTCGGCACCGATGTTATGTCATAGTCGTTGAAGAGGTCACAATATAATATAATGGTGGCGAAATACACGATATGTAATTCGAAAACATCCCGTCGGTATGTCCGCAAACCGTTGCGGTCGAAAATGTGAATAGGAGTGGGAAGATTGCGGATCCAATCTTTTAGTGAACGCAGGATCTCTGTATGCTGTCATGGTAGCAAGAGTCAGTATGCAACTCCGTGTCATACCACATCCGCATGCGAAATGATGCAAGGTATACATACTTGGGTTTGGATATCTTTAGGAGACCGCCATCGGAGGTCTAGTATCCTGCCCAGAATACTAGCTATCTTGGCTAGCTGTATGAAAAGCAAGGGTTGAATGCCGGGAGACTCGAAATCTTCTTCCGTCAGGGGTCGAACGTCAAACTCGTTTTCTTTGATGCCCGTCGGCCGTCCAAATGCACCAGACAAAAGTTTATCTTGTACCTTTACGGGATGAGTAGGAAGCCAGTGGGATTCAGGGGATACGTACGAAAAGACACCATGCAATCCTGCGTGCGATTCCCGGGCTGGCAGAAGCAACACACATTTCTTCGCGGTGTAGGCCCATTTGTTGCAACAGCCTTATTGCTATCCCCAACCAATGCCATGCACAATCCACAGTCAATAACACCGGACCAGCGATGTTGCGGGTTGCCAGAAGACACAAAACCTTCAGAACGGTCATCGGGTCGTGCTCGTGGTTGGTGTGGATAAGGGTCTTGGCGTTGTAATAATATTTCTCATTCTCTGAGAAGATATCTGGTCCTTTAGGATGCCGCAGCATCGTTCCCACCATGCAAATCGCTTGCTGAAGAGCGAGCGACGGCCTGTTAGAAGATAAGTCGGCATGATCAATGACGGGAAACTGATGGAAGAGATGTTGGAAGTAGGCGTCGAGATATGCATTGAATAATATTGTCGGTGGGGATGCCGTAGGGTCTACTATCGCCAGGATCTCCTGGTTTCGGCTATTGGAGAAGGCTGTGATGCGCTGATAGTTTGGGGGAATACTAGGGGCATTGTGCATTATATATGTCATTGCACCAAGGTACTGTTTATGTAACACTTCCGGTGGTGGAACAGCAGCTACTTGGTCCCGTTGCTCGCGAATGATAGACGCCTCTGGAGTCACTGGCCTATCAAGCCCTTGAAGAGCTGTTCCATTGGGTCTAGGAGACCCCAGGGCTTGCTTTGCGTATCTCTCTTTGACCGTCGTTCTTCGGTTGGCGCGAGGTCTTGGAAGTAGTCAGCAATCCTGTAGCTATCTCGCCAGTTCCTGACCCTTACTGGCAGGCCAATCCATGTTTATAACAGTTTGAACAAGTGCCTGGTGATCGAGTCTGCAGATCACACTTAACCTTGCGTGCGTGGCACTGGCAGCATACGATCCTTGCCCGATCACGAACACCGTGCAGTGATTGACCAGATGTAGCCATGGTGACCAGAACTATGATGTTATGCGAATAATACAGGGCATTCGGCACTCTGCTGATTGAACATGAGCGCAAAGGTCAATAAATATTAATGCTGGAGCATTATGGATGGGCTAAAGCGTATTATCAATATTTGTAGCCGAACTGAGGGGTGACTGATTCAACATCCAATCCTCGTTCCCTGATGACCAGATACAGGACACAGAAAAAAGTTCATATTGAGCCAGAGTGGAGAATTACTTACAGTCTGCTCGGATTGGTCGCTCCCGTATCCCTCCATTTTAGTGGTTTTTGTGGGTTTATGTCAACTTGGGTGTGGGTAGCAACTTGAATTAGTTTACTCCGAGTATCGCAACACAAGTTCCCCATTCCTTTTACTATGCTCACCGGATACTTATAAGTATTTAACATACCTTCGTTTGATTATTCCTCCAATTCATCCTCTCATGCTGCTGATTGCGCCTGGTCTACTTCAGCAGCTAGACATAGCTTCCTATGCGCACGGAGTCCAGAATACCAGGCCGCGCAATCATTGATCGGTATTGATCAGTCAATTACTTCACCCGAGCTGCCGCGGGTAACGTTCGTACGAGGACTATTCTATGCGGTTAGATCATTCTGCTGGTTTACACAGACAAGTGAGCATGTCTTTTCCCCCGCGGGGTCGCCCCACGTTGCAACGGAAGCTAGGCTTGACCGAGGTAAAAGATCGAAGCTAAATTTGATGCCAAACCAGAGTCAGACTCAATTGCATCAGGATCATCGTGGATCAGAGGGTCCGGGAGCAGCTCCGCCACCACCGTTCTGCCGCACCTTTCAGGGTGTTGATGTTCCTACAATGGCTCACAACACTCGACTTCAGAGCTACAAGTGCACTTTCTACACCACCCACACAACTCATCATAGTTGGCAGTCTTCTATCTCTACTTGGAGTCACCCTATTCATGTGTGGTACCTGTCAATGCTCACTCGGGGCCTGTTAATGGTAGCCAGGGCGATCCAGCTCCATTCCAAACATCGAATTGTTTCCATGGTGGATTCACTGCCTTGATGGTCACGGGTTTGTTGAATTCGCAGTCCATGCCTCCGCATTCCTTGCGATGCTAAACGCAATCCCCGGAAGCTTAGATGACGACTCTCTCCAATGGAGAAGAAAGAAAGTCGACAGCCGACGACAGCCGGACAGTACCGAGCTGGACCCACCCTCAAGACCCTGCTCAGCCACGCGAGCTTGGTTAACACCAGTCATCATATGAATGAGCGGCCTCTTTTGGTGGGTGTGGACTCGCGAAAGAGAAGGGAAAAAGGAAAAAAAAAAAAAAAGGAAAAAAAAAGAGAGAAAAGGACAGAAAGAAACAGAACTAAAGCGAATGCATGGTTTCTGGTATTTCCGGAATTCAACTCTTTTGTCGGCCGATGACTGTTTTCTTTTTGTTCCTTTTCACTGCGTCTAGGCCGCCATACTGACATGGACACAGATGTATGCTGTTTATTTAACACGAAGGTTGACTAGAAATATCCCCCCTCCTCCAATCATATTCACCATATTAGACTTTACCTCTTTTGAGATTCTCAAGACAAGGTGCAACGAAAACATCACCTCGAACGATGCCGCGGGAAGTGTAGTAACTAACTAGCAGCCAAAGAATCACAACCGTGACGGAGAGTACCTAATATTCGTCAGTATAAATCATGGGCTTTTGTGAGAGAAAAGGTTCTTACCGTCCCAAGGACGGAAAAAAACCGCGAAGGCAGCTCCTGGCCGATGGTACAGGTAGAAGTAGTGAAAACTCCCAGCGGGAAGGTCAAGGCCCACCATCCCATATTGAAAGGGAATTTCCTCGTCTTTATTAGGGTTGCAACTGCAAAGGAGAGCCAGACTACTCCAAATGCCCATAGTAAGATTCCAATCAAAAACCCGACACTATATAATATTTCACCGGTTGAGGCACTCAGCGTGCCAGTCTTTGGAAAGATCGTCTGGGCGCTCTTCCCGAGTCTTTGGATACTATGAAATTTTATCAGAAGAGAAGATGAGTAAAACCAATTATCGGGCCAAATTACCCAAAGCTGCCCTGTCCAAGGGGACCAAGGGGAAGAAACACGCTTACAAGCATTCCTTTTGGCGGAAGCTTGTAAAACATCAGCCGCTGCAAATAGATACAGATGACCATCATCGCGAGAGGAACGCCGATTCCCCAAAGTATATAGCTTGCCAAGATGATACCAAGGGCAAGTTGTGCGTCCGGCAGAACATCTGCAACAATGGAACCCGACGCAGCCGCAACAACACACGAGACAATTGGCAGAAGCCAAGCAGCAGTCATGGACGAAAGGTCGAGCCCATTATTCCTCGTCGTTCTATCAATCAGTGTTAACACAGAAGCATATGTAAAAAGGGGGAGCGGCCAATACAGGAGAAACGGTATTCCGATAGCAACCAAGACCGATACCACTGCATCGAAAATCCACACGCCGCAAATAAAATAGGCTGCACCATCACCCCACTGCGGTACACAGACAAAGCAGAACATATTGATGATGGTGGCAAGCCCCATGGGAAACGTACCCAGGAAGAGTGATTGCACTGGATGTGTGACCATCACCTTGAAAATTTCCGGATACAAGATGTAGCGTAGCAGAGTAATGGCTAGAAAGATTGTGAAATAAGTTACATTCAAGACGAAAATGATGATGGAGATGTAGTAAAGCCACTGCCCATTATAAGGCAGAGTGTTCAAAAGGATAGACGTGATTCCTGTTCCCATATTTACAGAGAACCAGCTTATGTCAAAGTTAGTGTCTGACTTTCCAACATCATCAGCTGCGACTCACGAAGGCGTAAAGTTCCGAACAATCTTTCGCCAACCGACATCGTGTTTCAACCTCTCGACAGGTTCTTGAATTTCGGCAGGTGGCATCTTTTTCCCATCAGAACCCTGTTGGGTTTCGTGAACGACCGAGGCGACCTGGTGGAACATGGGAGGATAGGCTATATTGATCAATAGGCCGTGAAGGTAAAGGGGGAAGCGGGAAGTAACAAGTTAAAAAGTCTGGGCAGAACTGAATCTAGGCTCATGGTTGTATTGGTGCTGCATGGGCCATTCAATAATGTCGGCCGAAAAGAATCTACATTGAGGTGTGAAGGCAGAGCGTAGGTAAATATGGATAGCAGTGGAGCGCCGGCAGTGGGCGGCACATCCAGCCGCCGAAGACATACGTGCCGGCCCATCCCCACCGAACCGGATGGCAACCATTTTGGTAACATACCTAATACTAGGGTTTTTAGGCCTGTGGGTCATGCTGGGTCAGTTTAAACACTCCAGCAGAGGGAATGTTCGGCACCTAGTCACTGTGGATGACTGAGGCAATGTTCACATTACTTCACTGGATGCTTTCACACTACGAACGAGGACCATGTCAAGCCGGCTAAGAAGACTAGGTATTTTGGCCACTCCCTAGATAAATTGCCTTTGTAGGCTTCGAAAACTGTCTGCCTCGAATCTAATAATAAATTGAATGGCGTCTTTGGCATTTTTGTCTCTCTTAAGATAATGATGCAAGCTCACAAGCTGCACATCGGCTAGGTTGTTGTCATTGTCCTGTTCTCTTACACCTATAGCAGGTCCATGTGATATGGGACCATAATTAATCACCTCTTCTGTACAGTATAAATTCATGCAAGAATACCTTATTGTGAATGTATTGTGTGGTTGCGTCTGTTACTTAATTGCTTCGTCTCAGTTGGACGTTTACAGAGTATCTAGGGCCGGCCCAGAAGACTTTAGGCCTCAAACAAGGGAGACATTTGAAAACGTAGTAATATCCATGAAGACAGTTAGCTTTTTCATCAAATAGTAAGAGACTCTAGCTTTATGGATACATGACTTGGCAGCTACCCAGTGGCCTTCTCAGAACTGAGTGAAGGATTGAGTAGATAACTTTAACGGCCGTACACCAATTGGCAAAAGGCGCTGCCACTCTGACGAATCAGCTTGATAAAGAAAAGATGTTTTCTTCCTTTTCCTTTTCATAGCGTGTATTTAAATCCAGAGAGCTCTTCCAGAACGATAGCACCAGTGGCTGCCTTCTTATTGAGGATATGCATTCGTAGCATCAGAACTACTGCAAAGCCCATGGTAATAATACTTGCCCTAGATCATGAAAACAACAATCAGCGTTCAAATGAAAGAATCCAAGAGATGACGGGAGCACTTACACAATCGACGCTACAATTCCAGGCCGATATGTAGGAGCATCCTGAGAACGAAAGACCAAAGAACCGACGATCCCACCAATGCCACCACCCATGATGAGCAGGGCGTTGCAGAACGAGCGTTTCCATTTCCCGCGGATATTATTAGCCAGCCATGCCAAGTTTGTTGGGACATTTGCGTTGCTACCGGAGGTGACAAGAATTACCCCAAAGTATTGCACGCCCGGGGACGCAACCCAGCCCAGAAGGGCCAGGCCAACGATAGACAGAAGACAATTCGATATAACGAGGGGTCCACGGATATGGTATCTGTCGCCAGACCAGGCGGTAAAGTGCATCCAGATACCGGCCACAACATATGGGGGGGTGGACAATGCTTGTGCTGCGGTCACCCCAAACTTGAGTTTAGACTGCAGAATAATAGGCAAGAAAAATGCAATGGAGTAAGAAACGCAAGTCGACATCCTGTTGATTGGACAGTCAGCCGTGAACTGGTCAAATATAAAAAAGGACAACTCACAAAAACATCATAGGGTAGGTAAAGACTTTCCAGTCTTTGGCGGGACGTAAGAATTCGCGAAGGTTAAATTTGATGTCTTCAGCAGCATCCCCTCGATCGGCATCTATGCGGCGGATGATGAATGCCTCCTCTTTCTCTGTCAAAAACATCCAGCATTTGTGAGAGCCCTTGGGATACTCAACAAGCAGTAGCCAACCGATGATGGCAGCAGCAAAATTGAGGACCCCTTCCATCAAAAAGATGTATCTCCAGCCAGCAAGTCCACTCAGCCCATCCATCTGCATGAAGCCGCAAGCAAGGACTGGTCCCAGGGCGGCTATGAGACAACTTATGAAATAGCTGATTGAGAATCGCTTATGGACATCGTATCGGGTATACCAAGCAGATAGCAAAGGAAGGAGTGATGCATACAGACTCGATTCAAAGGCCCCGAGTAAGGCCCGAATAATCATGAGATGCCACCACTCGTCGACAAAAGCAGCGCCCTTTTTCAGTTAGCGGTGGAGGATAAACGTGTCTGCGAGCTTACCACCATCAGTGCACCCCAGCACATTGTGACACCGCAAGAGAAGTGTCTCGGGCTGACATTCTGCGCAATGGCATTAACCGGTAGTTGCACGAGCACATAAGGGACAAAAAATATCAAAAGCACAAGAGACTGTAGTACGATCAGTATACGGCGATTGAAAAAACCAAACTGACTATACATATTTGAAGCCGCTCTCCAAGCCAAGGTCCTTTGACATTCTGCAGATTCATCTTCGGTCAGTCGATTATATGCTCCAAGAATATACAAATAAAGGGTGTATACCCAGCAATAGAAGTTGAGCCAAGATTAGTCCTATCCATAAGACACATGCCCATGAGCAGCCCCAACCCAGTCACAAGGCGACGGTCGACCTTATGAATAATCTTCCTCTGTTCTTCCTCAGTAAACTCTTCGACATATTTGGAATCGGTTGAGATCGCAGCTCCCTGCTCAACCTGGGCGTTATCAATATCTTCGATGAATTCGTCAACGTTCTCTAACGCTTTGTCTTTGGTATGCATGTTCCTCACGTAAAGAAACTAGGATTATTATTTGTATATCAGCACCGACACCTAGTCACTTTGGTTATGAAGGCTTGGAGTTCGGTTCGGCAGGAGGAGGCGATGGTAGTAGCTTCCAGGCTGGCACTCAATGTGCTTTATAAATTGCTATCATTCTAGGGAAATGGGGCGGAGTAATTCCACTGAAAATCTGGGGAAGCTGCCTGCAAGCAGTGGGTCCGTTGGAATAGTCTTGAAACTCTCTGTATACTGAATAGTGGAGTTCAAGATTCTCTGGGGCTGATAGGCTTTTTGTAAAGTTGCCGACTACCGAAAACAAACTTGCCCTTGATGAGTTGTCTCCTAATTCTCCACTGTGCCAAGTGCTCGCTTATTTCTCCTCCCCCTCCTTCCTCCTTTTACTATGACTATCGCTACTACTACTGTTGTTATTGGCATTCAATCCTCGGGCTGTCTGTAGGGGCTGCATCTAACCGCCTTGCTGAATGGGAGGAAGTGTCAGATTACAGGTATCATTGTCTTATATCTCGTTTTAAGTATTCTAGGGCTACAAGGAAAGGAACTGTATTTCTGCATTATATATCTCTATATATGGTTTCTAGTTTGCTTCCCAGTCAATCACTTATTCTGTGGGTCCTGTCTCTCCTGTTATATTTCCTAATCTATGACAGATCCCTATATTAATCGTCTGTCATTGTTTTTAGATCACGACCGCGTATTAAACATTAATCATGCTTAAAGATAATATATTCTATTGCTTGTAGCCCTTATATACACGTATTGAGAGAAATATATATTTATTATATATTCTGATGTATATATGTCTTATTCAGCCCATACATAAGGGTTTAACATATTTTTCTAGAAATATTATATGAATGCTGACCTGCAGCTTAGTGGAGAGAGAAAGTTACTTTTCCATGGGACCACAGAAGTATTGGCATGGGCATAAGGTGTCGATGTAGGCATGAAACATACTACATCCCTAGTTTTGATGCAGTAGAAAAGATACCACTAGATCTGGTGCATTATATCAGCGTGGGGACTAACGAGGTTCTAAATAAGCTTATGAGTCTATTCTGTAAAGTACTGGTGCTGGTTCTCTGTATTTTGCATCCTTGTGCGGCCATTTCTTCCATGTATCGGTATTAGCTACTCTGACAAAGGTTTAGAGCGGCTAGGGCTTTCTTCTCGTCGGCTCGGGATTGTTATATAACCGCTTAAAGGCTGTGGTGAAGATAAAAAGGTTAGGTCTACCGTATTCGGTGTATTGCGCGAGGTGTTTTTCATTTGGAGTTCCTCAGTCTATCCTTGTGAAGTGGTTTTGCCAGCGTGCCTTCAAATCGCTACGGAATATATCCTGTAGATGTCTGAAGCTTCTTTTTATAGGCGGGCAACACTCTTGCGGGCGATGAGGGGCTCCCCCAACGTTAAAGACGCGATAATGGACCACCTATAGGTGACTATCAATTTGGTCAGGTGTTATCAAATGCTGTCACAAAGGCGTTCCTTTTTCAGCCATCTTGTTACGGCGGGTGGTTTTGCTTAAGTGGTGGAAATGAAGAAGATTCGGAATGGTTATGAGCTATGGTGGAGCATAGATCAGTGTCAATGATACTCTCTGGTAGACAGAGAGGAGATAGTAGTGTAAGATTGCAATACGTCAAGATGTTTGTTGTTTACTTGGAGAGTAAACATATTTTGGCTCCACTTCTTTTAAGTTTTTGGGGTGTCTTAACCTTTTGGCACACCCGAGCCGAGCCGAGCAGTCGGCAGGGCTCGGCACCCAAACCCCGCAAAAATGGGGATGCATAATTGCCCTCCACTAAGAGAGAGTTGACTACCGACTGCAAGGAGCAATGCTAGGGTCTATGGCGAAAGAGACTTGAACAATTCCTAGGAAAGGATCAGGCTCGGCCCTGGTTTTGGGAAATGACATCATTGGTGACTAGAGCGAATGGAGCTGACAAATTGTTCCCCTGAAGCTGAAACAGCGCCATGTACAAAGCTCAACGTCCAAGTCGCGGATCATAGCATATCTCCTGCACTCCCTGGTGATGCTTCATCATACCATCGACGCCAGCCATCTTATAACCTCATCGTGACTGTGCCTTTTATCATCTGCAATCAACACCTCCATCACAATGTCCTCCGACATCACACTCTACACCTGGTCTACTGCAAATGGCATCAAGGTCTCCATAACCCTGGAGGAGCTTGGCCTATCATATAAGACTGAATCGATTGATATTGGAGCCGGTGTTCAAAAGGAGGAGTATGGTTGTCCCCGGCACCCGCATCGCAGAAGCTATCCTGCTAACGGCGATCGACATATAGATGGTTCTTGAAGATTAACCCCAACGGACGTATCCCGGCGCTCATTGACGGCTCACAGCGCGTTTTCGAGAGTGGTTCTATTATGCTGTATCTTGCCGACAAATATGACTCGGGACGCAAGATCAGCTATGCGCCTGGCACTCCCGAGTACATTGAGCAGGTATCCTGGCTGATGTTCCAGATAGGTGGTATTGGTCCTATGCAGGGTATGTTGACAAGCGGAATATAGATTTCTTAGGCTTATGTGATTGCCATAACTATAGGCCAAGCAAACCACTTCCGACTTGTTGCTAATGTCCGCTCCGACCACGCTATCAAGCGATTCATGGACGAGACCAAGCGTCTTTACTCCGTCCTGGAATCCCGTCTGAAGGAAAGCCCATATCTTGCAGGTTCAAAGTATACAATTGCTGATATCGCCAGCTATACGTGGGTCCGCCGAGGTCCCGCGCTGCTGGAGATTGACCTTTCTGAGTTTCCAGCTGTCAAGAGGTGGGCTGATGAGATCGGCAAGCGGGCGGCGGTGCAGAAGGGCGCTGACGTGCCTTATGCTGACCGTACAAACGAGCAAATGGGAATCTTCCGAAGCGCTCGCGCTAAGATTGATGCAATGATCAACTCTGATAAACATTGAGCGATAGGGAGATATTATTACTTTGTACTGGCCAGCAGCGGAAATGATATCTTTTCTTTGTGTTACTCTTTTTTATACGGCGCTATCTATTTCACTTCGACGAACGAACCACAATCAGTACGTTATGACACCCATGATTTAGTAGTGGTCCAAGGCAAATGAGAGGATGTAGTTGCTAGCAAAAGTCAGAAGAAGCAAGTAAAGCGGTTTTCTGAAGCGGGTGCCTAACACAAAATGCAATCATCTCATCTATTGGCAACACTCTGCCTCGTAGATCCTGGTTGGAGAAGGTTTGTTGGATATGTTCATCACATACATTCTTGTTTACGTTCTTGTTTGGTTATCTATAGAATGTGCTAACCCCTTGGGCTTTCTCACCTCAAACGAGCAATCATTTCTCTTCGACGTATAGACAAGGTGGATTAAGATTGGTGTCTTGCTGCTATTGTGGTATTGGCATAATCCATGATCATCTATACAGCTGCGTGATATTGAGATGTCTAGTCACTAGCTGCTCCCTTGGTATCAAGGCTCGCATCCCCCTCTTGAATAAACTAACAGCATTCAAGGACGCACCGTCACTCAAAAAGCAGAAACCTATGGAGAAAGAAAAGGAAAATAAAAGGAGAAGAAAACGAAAATCCAACGGAACACAACTCCAGGCCCCCAAACCCCTTGACCAAAATGCATGGTATCGGTATCGTCACGGGGACTGAGAATCAGAACCCATTCATAAATGAACAAAGAAAAAACAAAACAGTATCGACACGTTCGATGCTGAATGCATGTTTCAGAAAGATGAGTTCTTCCCTAGCGTGCGTGGAAGCAGAGAGGGGGGTGCGGTCTATATCGGATTAGCGTGATGGGTCTCACAACGTGTTGTAGGCCAAATTGCGTGCATTTGGGATGCCATCAGTGCACGGTACTCACTTATTGCTGTCTGGGAAATCTAAATTCTTCTGTCGCAAGCTTTCGAGCGCCGGCGGGATGAAAGGGATCACTATGCCGAAGATGAGGTAGGACATGGCAACAGCACGAGCCGTGCGACTATGATGACGCGGCCGATGGGCGGAGAAGTGCCGGACAGAAGGGTGGGCGAGCTGAGCAGTGATAGTTATAGCCATGTTAGATCATGGTCGATGCTAGAGTGAGGTGAGGGGTATGGGGCATAGAATATAGCACTAATCGGAGACAGTGGAGAGGTTGGCTTAGGTGTGGTGCTGTCGCGTGCAGATGGAACAAGAAAATGCCCCGAGGTCATTTATGGTTTACTTCAACCCAGCTGTGCACGAGTACGAGCATACTCGAGGCTAAAGATTTATAAACATACAGGCTGGCCAGCTCCGGCAATGGGGGTGTGTGCAGTAGTCACGGCTGCTAATACTACCCAGGGCCCGCCATAGGTGCGCCGACGCCAAACGAAAGACAAAAGGATCGACGATAGGGTGGATCCGGCTGTCGGCAGAGAGAGCAACAACGTTGCCAGCCGACGGAAGCATTCCTTGGAGAGTGGAGAACTCGGCAGTCGATGGGTCCTGGACGTCACCGCGTTAGTGGCAGTGCAATCCATAGAATCACGGCATAATGCATCCGACCTACCCACTGTGATGGTTAATCAATGTGCTATTCAATACAATATGATTAGAGACAGATAAATCAATGATGCCTCATATTGCCGGCCTTCAAGCTAGACTGTAGGGTGATGTACATGAATGCGGGGCCCCACAGATATGTTATTCCTTACTTTTTGGGCATAAGATCTGCACAAGCCTACTGGGTAGAAATAGCCCTGACTAATATAGTATCGATCGATATACTTGATTCTACTGAAGCCCAGCTAATCCTGGTCATACTGACCTCTTCCTATTAATTTCTCTATGATAATCAAAATTTACCACAAAAGCCCATTAGCTCATAATGCTATTACGCGATATCATCGGGTTAGTGGGCGATCTAATATTCTAGTTGGCTGCAAAAACAAAAGTGTGAGTAACTCACAGTTTAGGCGAGTTACTCTAGGTACTTGAAGCAAACTCAGTGTGGCCTTTGGCTATCATAAGCGTCTGGTATAGTTCGTTGGCTAAGTTTATATAGCGACACGCTATTTTTTACATATACATCAGGGTAGCCAACACTCCCGTACTGCGACTGTTAAACTATCTGAGGCATGAAATGGAGTATATAATTTTGTCTAGCGTCTAATATCATGTTCCGGGGACAATCGAAGTTGTATCGGCCGCTTAATTAATATAGAGTTTTATGTAAGAAATTGCCAACTTAATTATAGCCTTATTTGAGCAAGGCCACTGTGATGAGATGGTTTACTTGGTGGCTGTACCAGAATGTGATGATCTTCGAATAGTTGTTCCTCCTCATTCTCACTACCTGAAGTTGTGATACTATATACTGTTTATCATGTGACAGCCACCATGGCAAAGGAGATGCTACGATAGATCCTTTTGTTGTATTGATATCCTAGATTAATTTTATATATTCTAGAAAGCCTTTGAATATTACAACGGCCTAAAGTACGTATACACCACTTTAAATCATAAAAGTTAAGCAGGATTGTATTCAGACTGTGCGAGATGATTGTTGAGAAACGTAGCATGATATGAAACAAAATACCCCTTCACATACTCGCTCCCTTTAACAAAATAGCCAGTGATAGACAATGTTGGGTGATTGTGTTGATAGAGGATAACTGGCAGCGGTTGATCTATGCTCCTTTCTCCACTGCAGCTTTCCCCAGCGCTTCCCGTCTTCCCATGCTCTGTGGGTCGTAAAACGGCACCTCTCCCAGGCTAACAGCGCGGTGGCCGGCTCGTGGACCAATTTCTTCATAGTCCCATGTCGCTGCATGGTATGTAGACCGGTTATCCCAAATCGCTATCAAAGATGTAAGCTATAGGTATCCTGCAAAGATAAGTGCTGGACGACTTACCGAGGTCATTTGGGTTCTGCCAACGGTGGCGCACTTGCAGATCATGATTCTCCATGATCAGGTTTACAAACCAGTCAGTGAGATGCTTGCTCTCTTCATCGCTCAGTCCGTTGATCTTTTCCACATGGGTACCGACAGCGAAGATACTCTTCCATCCTGTAACAGGGTTGGTGCGGATCAGTGGGTGAACCGCACGCAGCTCTTCCCCGACATTCTCAGGAGCACCGCGTGGGCCCTTGAAGACTTCAAAGCCGCTATCCTTGGCAAACTGGTTGAATTGAGGCTGCGAAAAGGTTACATCCAGCCCTTCAAGGAATTTCTGGTAAGGTGGTGACAGGCGATCGTATAACTCGTAGCCCGAAGCCCACAGAGTATCTGGGGTTATGTATGAGCTTTGGAAGAGCATGAGATAAAAAGGATCAATACTTACCTCCGCCAGTCCTGGGGAGAACAGTCAAACGCAGGATTGTATAGTCGCTCGGGATGGGTTCGAAAGTAATGTCGCTGTGCCACTCCTTTCTGGCGGTCTGGTGGCGGATAACACGGGATTTGTACAGCTTCTTGCCCTCCGTGGAGTTGATCACGCTGATTTCATCATCTTTGACGCTTATCTCTCGGCGTGAGTTGGCAACGGGGTGAATATGGAGTCCGGAAGTCTTCGGCTTTCCAGAGAGCTCCCCAAGCCGCTGGGCCAATTCCTTTTGCAAATCATCTGTGAGGCCATCCTGCTTGCGGAAGAAGACCACTCCTCGCTGGGAAACTGGAACAGGGTTATTAGTCTGTAATTATGATCAAAGACAAGAACTAACTGGTAATAGCAAGATCACGGAGCAGTGCATCAGAGTTTGGAGCACAGAGGAAGTCCTTCAGGTTTGCGTTGGGATATTCGCGTCCAATGACTGGGGTGACATCAAATGACTCGAAAGCATCGAGAGCACCACTTAGTTTCAAAGGCACTCGTCCAGGGCCTTTTCCAGAGGGGACTGCGGTCTCGGTGGTGATAGAAGGAGCCATGGTGGTAGAGATGAATATATACGTAATTCAGACGATGTAGAATGTTGAAGGGTAGTTGTAGCTGTTAAAGCAGAGCAAAAACGTTCAATTTATACCCTATTTCCCCAGAGCCTCCGGCAGGTCTACCCCGTTAGTTCGGCTATATTGTCGTGGCCATGTTCGACCGCAACCCCGCTTTGGATGAATACACTCCTGTTGCATATTATCTCCAGGATCCACTCTATGATATCGATTAATGACGTTGCACAATAACATTATGCAAGACCTATGCGATGTGGCTGGAGTTACTTCTAACATAGGCTCATAAACACCGGCTATCATTGCCGACGTTTGTATACAAGGTGACAATTTAACCTAACGCTTCCGCTTTCTCTGTCAATACCATTTATTAGCCGAAGCGGAACTGTCGTGTTGGCACAAATCCAAATATGCAATACATAGCATGAAGAACTCTTTAGAAGGCGAGAATGGACTGAGCTTGAACGGCAACATGATGTACACTTTGCGTGAAATCTGTGATCCCCAGATAACCCAGTAAGACTCCTCAATACACCAACTACAGGTGACTGTTGCCCTCAGCGTTAATAAAACGAACCTCCTCCTTCTCATACATGCAGCCCTATCTCTCCTCCCATCTTATAGTTTACAGTAAATCTCGATAAGCCGGTAAAAGACAAATGATTCTACACCCAGATACTACCTGGGCTGGATTATCTCATCAATAAGGGGAGTATCATCTATACTGTACTGGAAAAGGTACCTAGTCCTGGAGAACACACTATTTTCCAAGAGCTCACTAGACGAGGGTCTCTGCTTACTGCACACTAATGACGGCCTAGAATGATAAGACGATAGTCTTGGGAGGGTGGAAGCTAACACGGTTCACACAATTGCCTGAACATCACTGGATCATCGTCATGCGATTGGGCACCGAGGGGCTCGGTACAGGGACCAAGTTAATGAAATCTGGGCATAACTACCTTTCCATATCCGGCCCCGACAACCGATGCATATCGAGAGGTAGCACACCGTGAAAGATCGCGCTAGATTAAGCGTTACCTCTGTCAGCGCTCTGCCGCCGTCATGCCGAAAGCCGAAACCCCACCGAGACAGTGCCGGCTTTCCCAGGGCCAGACGAAAAAAAAACAAAAAAGAAAAAAAGTTGGGTGAGGAAGTCTCTCGGCCAAGAGGTCCATTAGATTGTAAAGCTCCGGCAAATTATGAAAGTTTAAGCGCTATCCAATGTTCACTATGTGGAGGGACTTTATCCTATGCCAAAGGTGGCTCTGAACTTGGTACGCTGCGGATGACAAATTCGAAAGCATGGACTATAAAAGATAGCACATAGGACTCTAGTTTCCAGAATCAACAACAAGGAAGCGAGAAAAACAAACAAAATGTCTCAGGGTTTAATCTTCATCACGGGGGCCTCTGGCTTTATTGGCAGCGCCACCGCTGTGGAAGCTCTAAAGGCCGGATATCGACTACGAGTTTGCCTTCGTAGGCCTTCACACCAACTGCAGTCTCTGCTCTCAAAGTATGAAAAGCAAGTGGAATATGTATTCATTTCAGATCTTACGGATGAAATGGCATTCAGCGACAAGCTGGACGGTGTGGACTTTGTGCTCCACCTTGCATCCCCTCTTCCCCATGGCACCGACAAGGAGACTTACTTCACTCCAGCGGTGAAAGGCACTACTGCCTTGCTGAAAGCGGCTAGCAAGGTACCAAGCATCAAGAAAGTCGTCGTTACCTCATCCATGGCGGCTTTGGTTCCATTGACTGGTGTTCCGGATGGTGGAGTGATCCAAGGTAAGCAATATCCTTTCTTTAATTTCTGGATCGGTATCCTATTGACGCCCATTTTTCCTATCTTTAGAAAGCAATGATTGGGATCTATCAGTCGACGAAAATGGAAGTTTCGAGGACCCTTCGAACCCGGCTGCAACACCCATGATACTGTATATGGCCTCCAAGCTCCTTTCCAACGCAGCAACCTGGGACTTTTGGAAGACATCTAAGCCGAAGTATGCTTTAGTCTCGCTGCACCCAGGATTTGTGTATGGCCGCAATCTGATGCAGACATGTGCCGATGGAGTTAAGGGAGGGTCCAACGGGGCTCTATGGGGATTTATCATGGCAGGCACCCCGACTGGATTTTTGACGGCAGTGCATGTTCAGGATGTCGCCGAGGCACATATCAGAGCGTTGGATCCCAGAATAGTGGATGGCTCGAAGTATTTGCTGGTTGGAAGAAGTACTACCGTGCCAGAGATTGCGCGGTTTATTCAAAAGCGCTACCCAGATGCCGGGGCAGTTATCACCGAGAACGCGCCGAGTGAGTCGAGCCCAGTGAATACAGTCAAAGCAGAAAGAGAGCTGGGTATGAAATGGCGCCCATTTGAGGCTATCCTAGAAGATGTTATGGATCAGCAGCTTGGATTTTGCCGCAATGCATCGATCTAGATTTTGTTGAGCGAGGTGGACATGATCTCACCAGAGCACACCAATAGGTTTTCATGAATTCGTCTTTCAATGTGCTTTTGTATATAGTCCTGAATTTGCAGTGAACTTCGGTATTTGAACCTTGGCATTGCTCTACTTCACCGAAGACAATTCAACCTGTCCTCAGATGAGCAGGTCACTCTTACTAGTAGCCTTTTCTTCAATTTTCCCATCATCTCATGTTGTTTGTTACGCCCGATCCTATCCATCTGTCATTACACATACTAGCTGATAATCTCCGTGCTTGTTTTGGTAAGTGTTAGTAAGAGCGCTCACCAAACCAAGCATCGCTCAAGGGTAATACTGCATTTAGTTGTAGAGCATTCCCCCTCCGTAGAGAGGCCTTTTGTCGGTGGATAGGACGTCTTACTCTCTGTCTCTAACGGGTTGTGGACCGGGGTTTTAACCACAACCATTGACACTATTACTTGCGGCTACGCGTCCCCACTAAGGGATAGAGAAATCATTCTATTAACTCATGATCCGATCAGCAAAGGACAGGAATTGACGATCAAATAGATTAAGGCTCGAACGAACATGAGATGGGGGAATTCTCTCACTACAGAGATCGTAATGGCACCCGCTGCGATGCGTCAAATGAAACTGCACCAAGACGGAGGAAAGTAAGTAAGTCACTGATCATACACTACATGGTCTAAGATAGTTACAGCAATATCAAGCGTAAGACAACCATCGCATTGCGATTATAGACTAGACCCCCAAACGCCAAACAAGGAGACCTGTAAATTGGTAGAGTTGAAATATAAAGGGAGGCCTCGCTTACGTGGCTGACCGGCTTATAGGATACGTAACATCCCACGATAATCTTTTAACGAGTGTTGGTCCCACTGCCGTGAGCTGCGTTTTCCCAGCAGGATAATTCCCACTCGGAAGTAGCTTGACCGTGGCGGCGGTCATGGCACTCGGTTGATTCGGCTGGCGGGATAAGCTTCAGTTAGAGTCCGGGATTGGCTGCCAATAAGCCCCAGGTTGAATTCATTTCATGATGATTAGAAATCAAGTTATCGTCCCCCACTTCTGCCCCTCCAGGGGAGTCTGCTATAAATTTAAACGGGAAGAGGAAACGCAGATATATAAACCGTTATCATCGTATGATTGTTTCCCCGCGAATAACGGCTCTCGTGATATCCTCTCAGACACAATGGCTCCATTCGGAAAGATCTGGTCCTACACCCCTAGCCCGCGGGTGATGAGAGTGCGTCCTGCATACTTGCTTCTTCCTAATAACTACTAATCCATATCCCCCAACAGATCCAGGCAGCGGCGAACCTCAACGGCCTAGAGCTCACCATCCCGGAATTCGTGATGCGTGAGACCAACCGCACGCCTGAATTCCTGTTCAAGTTCCCCTATGGCAAGGTGCCCACTTTTGAGGGCGCCGACGGCATCAACCTGTTCGAGACGGATGCCATTGCGGAGTATGTCGCTCTGAGCGGCCCGGCTGCCGAGCAGTTAATGGGCCGCACGCTTGTCGAGCGCGTCACAATCAGGCAGTGGATTTGCTTTTCCCACGGTGAGGTTATGGAGAATGTCATCCAGCTGGCATTATGGCGTCGGGGGGCCAAGTCTTATGACGAAGCGGTTGAGAACAACGCCCTGGAGCGCCTGGCGCGTTCGCTCGCCTTCCTTGACTCTCACCTTAAAGACCGCACCTGGCTGTGCACCGAGGGCAAGATCAGCATGGCCGATATCACACTTGCCTCGGCCCTGGCTTGGGGCTTCTCCATGGGCATTGACGCCGAGATGCGCTCTAGGTGCCCGGTCACCGTCGCGTGGTACGAGCGCGTCATTGCCGTCGACGGAGTCAAGCAGGCTTTTGGCGAGAAGAATTTCATCGAGAAACGCCAGGTTCCTCAGAATTAGATAGATTCATAGAGTACAGAATAAGTATGTGAATGACATAAGAGACGCAGACGCGTTCATTAGGGTCAACTTGCTATTCCGAGACTACGGTAATCATAAACAAACAACACCGACTTAGCGTAATGTAGTTGGCATAGTGAATTCCTTCTTGTCCCACGCCCTAGTTTTCAACGGAACCGATTTGTTATACTTGCCAAAGCCCTAATCTGCATGAGTGACCTCTTATAGCAAATAAAACCCTCTAATGAGACAACGATCCTACTTAATCTGGCTCCGAAACAACTTATTACTAACAAATTTTGCAAAGCGAACCGTGATCAGTCATATTATCCAGCACTACTATAATTTATGCATTATAGACCTTGCTATCTGGCTAAACCTAGTGTAGGCTTGGAGAGCCTATGTGGGTGGGTTCGAATAACAACCGACGACTGCCGAACAGTACCGACCGGCCGCCCCCCCGGAGCCCCAGTTCGCCGTAGTAACTCTTCCACTGATACAGATCGGATACGGAACCCTTAGCCCCTCTTGTACCTGTTCTGGGGATGTGGAGACTCTCTTGGCTACATATGGAAAACGGCAAGGAAATGGACTGAAGCCATACACCGACGTAGGCTCGACTCGGCATAGTATACCTAGCTATTAGAATGTCTTCGGCATTGAAGACCGGGATGAATCCATCTACCCGCATGTAAGAGGTCACACGGAGCTGGCACTGTGTAGTATGCACTATGAGTCGATAACCATGACCGTGGCATTCGCATTGAGACCGAGGCAGATGAGCTCCTTTTAAGAAACGTTGTACCCCGAATCTAATACTCACCACACTTCATTCTTCTCTTCCTCTCATCTCAACATGAACAGCCACACAACTGGGCCGTCAGACTCGTGCTTTGACGTGATTATCGTTGGCGCAGGTATCTCCGGCATAAACGCCGCCTATCGCATCCAAGACCAGCTGCCCAACTTCAGCTATGCAATCTTGGAAGCTCGCGAGGACCTGGGTGGCACCTGGGATCTGTTCCGCTACCCCGGCATTCGCTCAGACTCAGACCTATTTACCTTCGGCTTCGCCTTCAATCCCTGGAACCACAACAACCCCATCGCGGAGGGCTCCGCGATCAAGGAATACATGCACACCACTGCCGAGAAGTATGGTATCGACAAGCACATCCTGTTCCGGCACCATGTGTCGTCGGCTGACTGGTGCACAACCAACAACACCTGGTCACTGGCCGTCAACGCGGACGGTTTGTCCAAGACCATAACTGCGCGCTTTGTGATCTTCGGTACCGGATACTATGACTACAAGCAACCTCTGCAGGCGAAGATCCCCGGTCTGGAAAACTTCCAGGGCCAAGTTGTCCACCCACAATTCTGGCCCGAGGACCTTGACTATAAGAACAAGAAGGTTATCATCATCGGTAGCGGCGCTACCGCGATCACGCTTCTCCCTAATATGGCAGACGAGGCAGCTCATATCACAATGCTACAGCGTAGTCCGACCTATGTTTATTCAGTCCCCAATCACAAAGGCAACAGCAGGCTATCATACTTCCTCCCATCGGGTTTCTATCACGGATTACAACGAGCCATCTGGATCCTAAGACAGCGTATGTTCTTCCTCTTCTGCCAGCGCTTCCCCTCTTTTGCGACGTGGATCCTCAAGCGGGGCTTGGAAAAGGAACTCCCCGGCCATATCTCCTACGACCCTCATTTTAAACCTAACTACAAGCCCTGGGACCAGCGAATGTGTGTCTGCCCTGATGGGGACTTCTTTGCTTGCCTGCGGAGTGGAAAAGCAGATGTCCGCACCGACACCATCAAGACCGTCACGAAGAAGGGCATTGCCCTCAATGGGGGCATGACGCTTGACGCGGACATCATTGTCACAGCAACTGGGCTCAAGTTACAGATCGGCGGTGGCATCACGCTAAGCATTGACAAGCAGAAAATCGACATCGGTTCCAAGTACCTGTGGAACGGAGTCATGTTGCAAGATCTTCCCAACGCGGCCTTTGTGATCGGATACACCAACGCGTCGTGGACACTGGGTGCCGACGCCATCGCACAATGCATCACCCGCATTCTCCAGATGCTCGAGTCGCGCAAGCTCGTCGCCGCCGTTCCGCGTGTCAAGGCCCAGGATGCCCGGAGCTTTCAGGACCGCCCCCTGCTGAAACTCAAGTCAACATATGTTAGCGCCGGTGCCCATGCTCTGCCTCGCGCGGCCGATCGAGGTCCCTGGCAGCCGCGCGATCACTATGGTAAGGATATGCGCTTCGCTAAAAAGGGAAACCTTGATGAAGGGCTTGAATTTGTGCCAGGCTCCAGTTTGCGCTTGCGGGAGAAGCTGAATTGAGTTTTGCGTCTTTGAAATTGAAGCCATGATGCCTGCTACGGTCCTTACGAACATGCTTGAGTCCTAGAGTGGTAGTGCTAGTAGCACTTGTAACAGTTAGCTCGCGGCATACCCACGTCCACACTAGCATAGATATCACCAATTTGTCCTCCCACAACCCATGCTGTGGGCTATAACTATTTGTTCATGTCGAGTACATATCCCAGTGCCAACGAAGTGTATCCTTGTTCATAACTCAATACAGTTCTATGAAATATATGCGTAATTAAGGTAGCTCAATAATACACGCAGCTTCTATGAGAATATCTAATTAAACTTCACATAATATTGATTCGAATTTACCACTACAACACGGAACGTATTTGCCTCATCCTTAGGTTTCGCCATGCAGTATTAATCTCCTTCTCCGTATCATAGCCATAGCACCACATTTGTGTTGTGGGATCACTCCACTGGTTCGGACTATGACTGAAGGGAAGCCCATTCACTTCCGGTGTCATTGCGGTATCGCGTGCCTCTTGCAGAGGTCCATCAGGAAAATGCCACAATTGGCCATTCAGAACGGTGGCTTCTCGCATCTGGCTAGTGCGCCAAATCCGTACCTTCTCGAAGATACTCAGCGCATCTGGCAGCTGTTCTAGGGAGTCTATGTGGGCTAGTGAGCGGGCCAAGGCGACTCCATCCTCCACAGCCATCGCAGCGCCTATTCCACATATGAGGATACGAATGCTGATGCCATTATAGAGTCTCGCTTACCTTGTGCCATGTATGGAAGCATACCATGAGCAGCATCTCCCAATATAACTAGCTGCCCTATGGTCCAACGGGTAAGTAAAGAACCGCTAAGCAAGGGCCATTTGACAGGTTCCTCGACCATATCGAGGATTTTAGTAAGCCTAATCAGGATCAGCATTGCAAATAACTAACTGTAGTGAGAGACTTACACTGGATCCCACCCCCGGTATGCTGCTCTCATGTCTTGAAGCGCTGTTTCTGCGTTCCACTTGGCGGGGTCTGATGCATCAGGATGGGGCATTACCAGGTTAAATACTCTTCCAAGGCCGACTGTGTACGTCATAGCATGCTTAGAGTCTCCTATCCTGGTCCCATGTCAGAGCCGTTATGATATACAATGCTAGCGCTTAATACATACCAGGCATTCAGCCCTGGTCGTTCTAGAATACGTGATAATTCAGGATCCCTCTTCATCTTATCCACGTCGACGACTGCACGATAGGCCGCCATTCCAGGCGTTCTCAAGGGTATTTCCTGCCCTCCTAGCAAGACCCTCCGGGCTACGGATTTGATACCTGTACTCAGTCAGCCTTCTATACAACTGTGCACAGATGGCGAAATACGCACCATCTGCAGCAATGACGAGGTCCCCCGAATGGTGTATTCCATCTGCAACCGTGATACCACCCCGCATGGGGTCATAATCAACGACCTTTACACCTAATTTGATCTCAACACCTAAATCAAGCGCTCTTTGGCTTAATGCCGAAAGAAAATCAGCCCTATGGATCACATAATAGGGAGCGTCGAAAGTCTTGGCGAAGTTTGGGCGTAACTGTGCTTTTCCAATTATCTTGCCATTCTGCCATCTTCGGATGAGCAGTGACTCTGGCTCCGTGACATAGGGCTTCAGGTATGGCTCAAGCCCTAATTGAAATAGTAGTCGTGTGGAGTTCGGCGGGATCTGAATGCCAGCCCCCACTTCTTTCAGCTCTGCACTCTGCTCGTAGACCGTCACTTTATGCCCTACCTGGCGCAGAGCGACGGCCGTTGCTAGACCTCCCAGGCCAGCCCCAACAACGATAATATCCAATAACACTGGGCCAGTCTCTGAGTGAGTGACTCTTGACGTCGTATCCATTAATGATTTTGCGAAGTGTAGGCAGTTGCTTGGATAGCTTGGCATCTGTCACGATACATCAGCGTCTAGAAGGCATTAGGAATTGTCGGAGAACTAACTCTGAGCGTCTGTGGGCTCTGGGCCACACCGTGTCCTTCACGAGGCATCACACGACTCAGGTATCTGTTATCTGGACAAGTGAGAATTGCTTGTTACCTCGCTGTCAGTACTAGTAGGAGCAGATTACATAAAGATTGCATCATAGACTCAGTGTCAGGGATTTAACATGTATAAATTTTTGCTCCTGGGGCCAACTTATTTATAGAGAGTATGGAGGGTTTTTACTCTCCGGCAGCAGCTTCCGAAGTTAGTGTCGAGGAATACGATAAGTTGCGAATGTGATTTGGCAAGTGGCAGTATGCCAAGATAGATAGAGGGTTGCTGACCCCCTGTAGCTGCACGAGTTCGCTGTGTCCTTTTATATATATCTGGTTCTAACCAAGAATTGGACTTAGTGGCGCTCTGGGACTCCTAGTAACCGCTATCTGCAGTAGCTCAGCGGGGGCAGATGATGCATTGCAGCATGTAGGGTGAGGTGTTCAGCCACTAAACCGGCTTACACCGGAGTCCGGACGAGTTCGAGTGAACGGGTAAAGTGGGTTATATTTTTAGACCTGTGTTTGCATCCAGACCATTTCCAACTAGCGCTGATTCTGCGAATGGTTTCTTTAGTAATGCTACTGAATCTAGGCCCACAAATATCGACCTTACAAGACTTGTTTGCAGCACCCTCACCTAGCGTCCCGGTATAGAAAGGAGGCTCTGATGTAATGGGCGGTTCAGATAATAATAGCTGGATCGCTAGAGGGTATAAGCCTATTTTGATATGCTTGGGTAGAAGCATTTCAAAGAGGTCATGCGTAGTCTAAGACCGAAGGTCGTGTCGATAGTCTAGAACAGCCCACTAAGCATCGCGAGGAGGAACACACGTAGATTGTTAGGCTGCAGGTACTCCGTATTAGGCTTATGCATACTAGAGTCAACGGATCCTTGCCGAAAGTCAAACCAAACAGATGTCTACTATTTCAATAAGCCTAGGCGATTCGCACTGAAAGGTATCATGGAAGCAAAAGAAAGGTCGAGCATCGCTCTCAGCTGGCAAGGAGCCAAGCTGGCGGGAGCCCTAAATTCACGCGATCTCCCGCAGCATCCTCGGTGGCTATCGAGGCCTACTATGTATTAAGGCCATACATAAGCAAAATGATTGGTTTGATTTGCTTGACTCAGTCAGCCGATTTTTGTATAGCCAAGCCCCCTCCATCGCAGAAGGTCTCTTCCTTCGAAACATTCAATCTAGGCTGAAGCCTTGATGGTTGTGGCCAGTTGTTCTACCCCAACTATCAAATAAAGGCTATGACCAGTTCGCACGATGTTGATAATATATAATTAGAACTGAATCACGCATTTTAAATCAGATATTGTGATATTTTCATGACAATGTCACGTCGGGGGGGGGGGTTGTGTTTTTCTTTCTTTTTTAATAGATGCTCGAAGTTGGCCGCAGGATACGTACAGTCTCTTGTAAAAGGCGGTAACTGACTGAAAATGTACATTTTTGTCAGGCTCCTCATGGTCTACGCCCGTAGCATGCATTGGTGATATTTAAAGATTTACGAGCCTTGGTTCTGGTTATTAATGCGATGCCCCGAATGGCGTCAGATTTTATACCCCGCATTGGTCAGCAATTTCCAACTTCTCTCTTCCCCCACTCTCTTTTCCTTCTCTTATCTTTTCTGAAACGCATTTCGCCTCATGCAAATCACAAATCAGGAATTTTTTGATATTGAGAGCAAGTAATCGGTCGGAATCACCTTCGGCCAACAACAGAAATGCCGCTGCCATCAAGTAAACCTACGCTCCATTACCTTGACATTGGTAGCCTAGGCCGTGGCGAGGTTGTCCGGTGAGAGCGACCATGGTAAAACAAATTAAATGCGGGCTTATAAGTGTTCAATTAGGCTCTTTTTGAAAGACGCAGGTGTAGAGTTCAACGACGTCCGATACCCATATGATGATACTTGGCCCAAAGCCAGCGCAGAGCTCAAGACAGCCGGATTGTCGGTGACTGGCCAGGTACCTGTCCTGGTTTATGAAGGACAAATCCTGTCACAGGTAATTCTGCGACGTATATAATCCGTGCCAGGGTTAACAATTTCACAGCATCTGCCCATTCTAAGGTACTTGGCTAGAGAGCTGGGCGAATACGACGGAAATACGAGCCAGGAGAAGTATCTTGTGGATGCGGTTGCGGACGTGTATAATGACTGGCGAGTAAGCATGCCACTGCGAATAAAAATATCTGGAAACAGAAGCAAAGATTTCGCCTCCCAGCTAATGCATATGTCAGGTCCAATGGGTGAGCAACTTGAAAAATGTCACCGAGAAATTTAAGAATGAGTTCGTCCCGAACTATTACAATGTTCTCGCAACATTTTATTCGAAGAATGATGGTCCCTATCTCCTGGGGGAGAAGATTACCTATACCGATTTTGCCGTCTACCAGTCCATCGACAACGACCTGCAGATTGGAACACTGCCGGTAGATTTCCCTCCCTATTTGCTTCCATGTGGACTTGTCATCACTGACCTTTTTCGACCACCAAGTCATCTCTACCAGAGCCTCTCGTCAAGCTCCGAGAAGCATTTGAAGCCCGGCCGAGGGTAGCGCCGTATCTTGCGAGCCGCCAGGCTTAAGAGTTGTGACCTTCTGATTGTTTGTTGTGTAGGACATTTCCTCTCAGTTGAAATTCTGATTGGCAATTGATATGTTCTTTGAATTGGGTTCCTGAAGCCCTTCAATCACTGGCTATAGTACATATATATGTTCTCGTCCCAGTGCTGGCATTAGTAGCGCGCACCACTCTCTCTCGAGTGAGTCACTATGACCATTATTACACTCATGCACAACACAAGGTCAGCCAGCAAGGACCACGAGATCTTTGTTCCTCATTCATTATTCCTGAATTCAGGCAAATCATAAACATTCTCTGGCAATTCCACTCCCTGAGGAGCCGTCAGAATTCCAAACTCATGTGTGTATCCAGAATGCGACTCGCTCTGTCCGTAGAAGCCGACAATTACCTCATCCTCACCCGGTTTAAGAGTGATGATAGGGTTTTCTTCCTCATTCTTATCCTCATCCTCGTCATCATCACTCTCGTCATCATCACTCTCGTCGTCACTGTAATTCTCATCGTGATTGAGATGGCCCCACTCATCTCCATTGCTCAGGGTCATGCGGATGCCGGCCAAGCTCCTCCATCCATCGTCTTTCCGACAAATCCTGACTTTTGTGATGGTCTCCTCGGGAGAGATGTCATGGCTTTTGGATGCATGGCCACCAAATCGATGAGGATGACCGGGTCCGCAATTCGCCTGCTGCCCATCAGCGTAGGAGACAATTGCCCCATCCATGGTACATCCCACCCGAAGGTCGATCGATGTCGCCCGATGCAGTTGGGCATCTCGGCCACGACGGTGAAGGAGCATGGCCCACTGGATAAACTCCGAGCCGTCGGTGCATGAACTGAGATACTCCGACCGGACAGAATGTTTGCGAAGAGTCACATCGCTGCCCGGGATGATGACATAGGGCCTTTCCTTCAGCAGATCGTTGATCACGCCCACTTTCGCATTCATACCAATGGCAATAATTTTCAAAGGTTGACTCTGATCGAACTGCTCACAGATATTGTCGATGGAGAATTCAGTGCAAGTGCCCTTACGATGGGCATCACCTATGAAATCATGGACGATGGGATCGTTCAACCCACTTTGAATTCTCACTTGCGCCAGACCGGCGGTACAGGACACCTTCAAGCCCTCTTTGGGGTGTTCATCTTTCATACTGTCAGCATCTGGCTCGTTCGAGCCAAAATTGGCATCAAATTTCACGGTCGCAAGCCGGAACTCATTCGACATCGGCTCATCGCCGGGGAGGGCAAAGTGTGGTAGCAATTTGAACTTGAGCGCATCTTGCAAATCCCACTGCGCATCATTTTTCTCGGTGCCATTTGTGCTGTGCGCGATGAAGTTCATCGCCCAGGTTTTGCTGTATCCTCTGGCCATGATCCCCGTAGTGTGGTCGGCGCCGAATGCGTGGCCCACCTCGTGCAAAAAGGCGCCCTGACCAACGAAACACGCGCCGCGCATGGTATCGCATTCGCCATTATCATTGCCAACGGTGTCACCTGTGGGGGTCATATCCGCCAGGCAAGCAGGGACTTCCTCGATAAATCGCGGCCAGGAGTAGGTAAGGTGACTGCCAAAGATGCCTAAGGAGATGCCGTCCGGCTTGTGGCAACCCAATGCTGCATGCCCCAGGATCATGGATTTCTGGGCAGAGTAATGGGCATCCAGAATCAAACCAGCCACCACTGGACGGCAGCTGGACTCGAAAGGGGGGCCGGACTTAGCGAGGGCGGCCTCGAAATACCTGTGCAGGGCGTCCCGGTCGCGACCGTGCGGATTCTGCTGGGCAACATTGGCATCCCTGAGCTCTGCGACGGTCTTATCCGACCGGATAATGTGGACCTTTGGGACAGCTCCCATTAGACTGCTCGTGCCAGGAGTCGCTTGATGGCTTGTTTGCACGGTGGTGTTGGGAGACCACTCCTCCTCCAATCGAAAGGCACGTCTCCCTAATCCCTTCTGACGGAAGTCCTCTGCTGTGAGAGCTTGCCACATATATGCGGACATCCGGAGCTTCGAGACTGCCGCTTCGATGGTGCTGTGGGTAGTAGAGATGGCCCCATATTTGGCGGGTGGACAATCGATCAACAGCGGTGAATCCTTAGCAACAAGCACCGCAAGATGAAGAGGAGGTACTTGTAGCAGAGGAATATAATTTAGGGTAATTTGCAAGGACGCAGAAACTCCCCCTGCGTGATGCAGATTGAAGACAAGTGTGTTGGTCCCTGGTGCCAGCATCACGAGTGCCTTCCATTGACCTTTGTTCAATGGCCAGTGAGTGGTAGTGCTCGCTCGGTTGAGCGTATTCGACGATGACACCGACACAAAATTCGTATCCGCAGCATAGTCAAACTCCTGGCACTCGCCATGGACTGCAACACAAGTTTGGTATACCAACTCGCCTTCATCGAGGTTGCTGATTTTGAATGGCCTCTTTTCGACGGGTGTGACCTTGACACGACGTGTCGTGGATGCGGGGTCAGGACTTAATGAGCGTTTTGTCATGGTCATTTGCTTTGGGGGACTTGTTGCTTGGATGTATAATAAACAAAGCCGAGGGATGAGGATGAGACGACAAAAGATATATAGTCCGTGGATTAGGCATCGTCCAGGCCATCCGCTATGACTGCCTGGACAAGGCATCCAACTGACTCACCCCCAGTGGGGCCGGCCAGAACTCAAGGCCCTCGTAGTCTGAAGCCACCAAATAACACAAGTCTTGAACTAAATAAATAATATATGATTTAATTGGATCAGATTGTAAAACCTGTTCTGAATTAGTTGGAGCTAACATTTTACTACGAAATACTGGCTACCTTGACCGAAACGATCATTAGGCAGACCCTACCAATGGAACCCTAGGTATCCTCGACTCGGTATGCGCAAAATTAATGGAGAATGGTACTACTCACGCAAATCAAACTATTCATCAGCTTGTTTGGTGATCTGAGCCGGTGCGTCTAAGGGCCAGTAGTAGTACACCGTGGTTTCGTCCTCAATGTCCCTCGTAGAGACTTTTAACCACTAACAGACCGTTTTATATATTTCCGGTGTTACTACTTATTCACTGCGTCAATGACCAGTTCAGAGGCTTAAGGCGCTGCGCTAGATTAGCGATCTTGTAGAGGCTGCATTAGGATATTAGAGTTATACTTTATGCATGGCTTCACGAACCCAAGTGTGCATAGCTCTCGAAGCGTCAAATGAGAATCGAGATCTACAAATAACCACGACAGCCTTAAAATCACGGACCGGCCGGACGATCAACAGGCCCGATCACGTGGGTAGACGGGGTTCATCCGAAGAGATTTCCCGAGATCGGATCGAATGGCACAACTTAAGATGAGCCCTGTCGGCATACCAGTCGCAGTTTAGTTAGGTAGTCGTCAGTCGGGCAACCCAGGGGCCAGCCCTCCCCGTCAGCTCCAAAATTGTTTTCAAGGAGCTCTTGGCGTGTAGGTCCCGGTTGCCACGCCACTCTGTATAAATTTCTGATTAGTAGTAGTTGATCCAGGTCGGACCGAGTCGGGGGTGCACTACCAGGATATATTTATGCTTGGTTCACAACCCACTTAAATCAATGAAGCAATTGTGCTTCCATGGCATAAAAAGGAGTATAAGAGAGGGGGTTGCCGCAGACTAAACCCCTTTTATGTAAGATAGCTACTAGAAGAATGGGGCGAGAGTTCTATTTTGCCTTCCTCAATTGAACCTCGGCCGAAAATTTTACATGATCCCACTATTAGGTACCCACTGGCACGGCCTAGCTAACATTTCCCCTTGAAACGTTAAGTAATGGTAGCTCTCATGCCTCACGAATTATTACGGAGTAAACTGTCCCGACACAGAAAGCCTGTAGAGTGACCTTTTCCCTCTCATCACCTTTTCGCTGTCCGACAGGGCAACCAACCTTTCTCCGTGCGAAGTATAGGCCATTGTTGCGATCAGCCACTGGCTGACTTAAACCAAAGTGACCATGCCATCCACGGCACCAAAGGCCTCTGTGCTCTCCAAGCTGTGGGCCAAATATGGAATTGACTTGGGAACTTTTCTGGTCATCACCAAGTAAGCCCGGGCTTCCATCTCTCATTGGATCTTATACTGACCCCTCTGGCCTATCAGGGGAGTGTTGCCCGCGGTAATATGTGTGGCCATGTATGTCCTCTCGCACCGCTACGAGTGGTACCAATCTAAAGAGATAGGTTCGAGGCGGCCCCCGTTGCCAAACTCTATACGACTGTAGGATACCTCAACAGCATTATCGCGGCACTCAGCTTCTGTTTTCTGCCACGAGCGAAGTTCTTTCAGCTCTCCATTTTGAACGTGGTATGTCTCTGAGGCTCCGTGTATCAAAGTGTGGGCTAAAACAAGGTAACCCAGGTTGGTACATGCATCGGTGCAGCTATGTCGCTGTTGCTCATGTATTGCGCAACTCAAGCTCGTATTCATACAACTCCGCCTGCAGCTACGGCTCAGTTGATGCAGGCACTTTCTGAGGCCTCGTCAGACCCGTCAGAGGTAAGTATACTATCTCTTCCATACAACTCCTCTGCTTCTGCCGTCTCTGGCATCTGGCTCTTCTTCGGTGTTTGGTGAGTGAACTCTGCCACAGTATCTAGCCTGTACGCCTAGTGAGAAGCTAATCCTTGCTGAATATCGTTCCTGCTAGGATATCCACCGCAATCCGAGGTAAATAAATGATACATTCATGACGTACACGATATATTAGACCAATGTCACTGACTGTGCCGGCAGCGAGACGCCCACAGCTCATCTTTCCGGTTGTCATGTTCAATATTTTCATTAATGTTAGCGCAACATATGGTGCGCTTCTGCCAACCATGGGCCTGTGTATGTCGTTGGTGAAGCAGGTGCTACTGAGCATGTTAACTGGACTGGGAATATCATTTGGCGTTGGAATATTCTTCACACCCACAACCTCTCGCATGATCGCATGCAAGATCATCGTCGGATACATCGGATTACTGAAGGTCATTATCCACGGCGAGCAGGGACGTGTGGATCGATTGAAGTCACGACGGATCTATCGTGTTGAAACGGCAACATCAGTGCCCAACATACCCCACGACGCTTCCAGTTCTACGGGGATTGCCGGTGCCCTGCAACAATTGGCATCAACACATCGCGCCCTGGAGACCGAGATTGCCTGTGTCGCGCGCGAGCTCGAATTTAACAGATTAAGTGCCGAAAACTTTGGGCAAATATTGCGAAACCTAGGAGCAGTTGCATTTCAAGTGCGAGGGCTGGACACCATTGCGGATGTGCTGGAGCAAAACGCGACAATACAGGAGCGACGCATCAATGAAGGCTTTGACATCACCACCAGCGACGTTGAAGGGGGGGAGAAGTATTGTAACAACCAACTCTCTGTCATAATCTATGAAAATGCCAACACTCTCTTCTCCGAAGTTGCTGGTCTACTCGAGGAGTCACTGGATCATTTCCTTTTAACCCTCGAAATGGCGCCTCCCGCATTGAGGAAAAGCTGGCAACGTAAAGCCGACAGTGATCATACTCGAGACCCAGGCTATTTCCCCGGTGGAGCTTCCTTCTCCACATATCTACAACAAAAGCTACAGATGGTTCACTCCCAAGCATTGGAGAATTTTGACAACGTGCGATTGCTTTCGAAGAAACAGCATATGAACGCTGATACTGGGAATCCAGACCATGGTCTGGACGGTTCCGGAGCTCAGGAGTTATATCTTCTCCTTCATGTAAGTTCCCTGTGTTGTTGCCCATTGATACTAGATCGTGACAATATATAGATGCAAGCGATGCTCGAATCGACTGGAAAATGTGTTCTTAAATTTGTCCAGGCTGCTGATCGCATAAGGGGAGATGAAAAGGCGTTTAAAAATGCTCTTCGATATCCATCTCTTCCAACGCTGAAGCTCTGGGCACGCACTCTGTTTATGACCCAAAACACAGATGTCGACATGATGGATAGACAGGCCAAGTCCTCTTTCGGAGAGCTCTATCACGGTTTTAAAGACCTTGAACGTGTACCATCTACGACTCTCTGGGAGAGGTTGGTCTCCAATATCGAGAGATCCTATCGCTTCTTCGGCTCCGAAGAATCTCAACTCGGATTCCGTGCCGCCTGTGCCACAATGTCTATCGGCATCGTAGCTTTCTTACAATCAGGCCAGGAGTTTTTCATCAAACAACGCTTGTTATGGGCCTCTATTACAGTGGCGGTGGCGTTTACCCCATCTTCTGGCTCTGCTACCCGTGGCCTAATTTGGCGTATTGTCGGTACAGTGGTAGCGATGGTTCTTTCTATCGTCAATTACTACATCGTCGACGGGAAAACTGCGTAAATCACCCTCACCCCCTCTGTCGAAGGCCGCATTTCTAACGTTCCAAGTGGCGTGATCGTCTTCTTATTCGTATTTCTACTCTTCGGTAGGATGTGCATTACTTACTATCGAGAATTGCTAATCTAACTGCCGGCAGATATGTACATCATCATCAAGTTTCCGCGATACCTGATTGCTGGCCTTCTGGCACTCGTCACCCACGTTCTTATCATAGGGTATGTCAGAAGAGCTTTGATCGCGGCTGAGCAGTACTGGATACTAATAACCCATGCTCATGTAGCTATGAGCTCCAGGTCCGTAAGATTGGCCACAAGGCAGCAGAAACAAACGGACAGCCAGTCTACCCGATATACCAGCTTGCCCCTTACAGTCAGTGGACGTTCCTTTGCGTAATATTCAACATTGGTGGAAACCTTCTCTGACGTGATACCTGGTTATAGGACTTCTTACTGTCATCGGTGGCTGCTTCTCTGCGTTCATATGGACCATATTTCCCTCCGTCGTCACCGATGCTTATCGAATTCGCACAAAGCTAGGATTGGCCTTTGAACTCCTGGGTCATTATTATACATGTTCTCAGGCAGTGTGGGACATCGATCTTACTGCCCTGGCTGGGTATGACAGCCTGCCCCCTATTTCACAGCAAAGAGCAGAGCTGGTCAAGATGAGGGTTAAACTCTTTTCACAAATTCTGGTTCTACTTGAGGAGGTCAAGCTACACTTGAATGATTCATCCTGGGATCTACAGCTAGGGGCAAAATTTCCAAAGCAAAAGTATGCACAGATAGCGTATCACATTCAGAGGCAAGTGCAGTTCTCCTTTATCACGGTTGATCTATTTCTGACCATTTAATTCAGCATCGTGAGTCATATCGGGTTGATTGGAACCACGGGCGACTTGCTATCGGAGGCCTCAAAAGAAGATTCCCGGTCAGCATCCAACCATGATTGGCGTGATCATGTCGTGCAGACCCTGTTATCAAGGCGGTCCGACGAGGTGGTTTGCGTCTTTTCGATGCTAGCAGCATCCCTAAGTGGCGGGAAACCCCTTCCACCTTGCTCGACGCCGAGGATGTATATCACACCTCCTGAGGCGGATAAACTGCTTGGTCTCGACCATGTGGCAGAGACGGAGTTTGTCGTTTATGCTGCCTCCAGTGTTTTTTCGGAGCTATGGAGGAAGGAGCTACAAGTCGTTATTGAGTGAGTTTTTTTTTTCTTTTGCACTGACACTGCCAACCTGTTTTGGTTTAAAATTGGGCTAATTGTCATTTTAGGGACGTTAGAGATCTTACGGGAGAATTCAGATTCTCCGTCCTGGACTCTATCAGTATAGACCAGGGACTGAAGGCAGCATAATAGACAGGGGTCAGATAGGTGGATATAGGCAATAAAGGGAGAAGAATTGCTTCTTGTGGGATAATACATAATCTTATAGACATATGTCTGGCGTACTAAGTTGGCCATGAATTGCATCCATGCTAAGAGATGGCTAGTTTTGTTACAGGCTGGACTACCTCATAGATATTTCTAATTGTGCTGAATGGGTGATATAGTGACATGTATGCATCTTAATTAGCTTGAAATAGCATTCATGTAGAGCTCTTCCTGACAAGTTGTTCTTTATCGGGGTCCTAGCATGTGCTGGATCACAACTTGACGAAGAGGCCAAACGGGCGATCTGTGAATAATCGTGGGATGATGCTTTTAGTGTTGAACTCTTATGGTTAGCAAATAGATTGTGGCAGTGCAGTGGAAAGCGATTAGCCTCATAAGTCCAGCTTATTATTGGGCTAATTTGTTAAGCTTCCACGCTACCTGACGTCCTCTGAGCACTGGCACGTCAGCAAAGGTGCTCGGCTTTAAAAGCTGGCCGGCGCGCCGGAACTGGTACACCTAAATCGTATCGAAGTAAATACTTTCAAGGGTTATAATATCCCGCACAATCTACCCAGGCAGGGGACTCTAGAGAATCAACCCCTCTAAGGCTCCTGGGAGTCATTCCTTACAATAATTCAGACTACTAATGCTGCCTGCTGCATGGGTGAGATGAAAATTTGCCATGCCATCCCCACCAGCGCCCTTATGGCGGATGGATTGCCCTGGGACTTGATAGCACAATCGGGAATCCATATCGGAACAGGGTTTGATCACAGATATCGCTTCTTTAACAGTTATTTTGACGGACTCTTCGCTTGCTCGAGTGATGCGGATGTGTATGCACATGATATCCCACCTCCCGAGCGCTGGGAGCAGCTTGACTGTGCGAATACGTGGGTAGACGCCTTAGATGTCTTTCGCCAATACGACCGTCCTAGCGAGATCAGCTTTATCGAGTCGATGAGCGTCACGCTCCTTACCGGTGTGGACTGTGGATGGTTGGGAGAATGTCCCAGCCTCAGCAAAGGCTGCCAATGCTATCGGCATCAGGAACAAGGGACTACGTCAGGAGGTAATGAAGTTATGCATTCACTCGTCAAGATTCATATTGTATGGCCAACTCGCGCATTGATCACTTTCCACGGAAAGAACTAACCTACTCAAGATGCTTGATCGGTTCTACAACGCTATTGTTGCCGCACGCTCCGCCACCGCCAATTCTCACAAAGCCTTCATCGACACGTTTGCTGCCATGACCGATTACTGCATGACCTGCGACCTTTTTATGGATGCCTTGGGGCTTTTGGTCCCTACAACGATGGGATCCGCCTTCTATTACGGTGCTTCTGCCTTTCTTGTGCCATACATGCCCTATGTGACTAACCAGAGACAGATTTGCTGTCAACAAACTACTTTACTGCATACCCATATAGGGTGGGAGACCTGATGGAAGCAATAGATACGCTAATAGCCTCGTGGACAAACACAGTTAAAGACGGCAGGCCTAGCGATTTGTATGTCTTGGTGTTCAAAGTACACTGTAGGAATTATGCCACTGACGTCTTGTACTCCTTAGCTTCAATGAGCGTAGCTCCGATCCCACTTTCATGGCGTTCATGTCTGACATCTGGTCCGGATGGCTTCGCAGCACTGAGGCATTCGCTGCCCACCTGTTCAACGGCACGGACGATGCAATTCACACCCTTGGCACACTTATACAGAATGGTCAGCTCATATCTGGAAGCACAGAGGGAAATGTGGCCATACCACCTATGGAGCCCATAGAAATTCAGCTAAGCATTGAACGGGCGTATTACGGGTTCATCATCCCGCGTATTTGGCGGAGCTCAAGCACTAAGGCGTTTGTTATTGATGCTGGCCATGAGTGTGAGGAGGGAAATCCAATATCCGATCCTTTCTTCGACGATGATGCAACAGTAACTTTGGTGTGCTTTGAAAACAAGGTGTACTACATCGCATCCCCAGATAATCCAAGGCCGGATACATGCCAGTTCCCAGGCACTCCCGCTAGGTGCGCCCAAATGAAGTTCAAAGTCCCCCCCGGGGCAGGTCTTTTGACGGGAGAAAGAAATACATATGGGGGGGTAAAGCTGTTGGACCTGGTTTCAAGGTACCTTTGTATTTCCTAGCATGTTATACCACCGGCATTACTTGTGGGAGTGTGGCACTGATTGTCATCAATACTAGCACTGTTCGTTCATATCGCCAAAATGGCAACAAAAATGGATGGACGCTGAAACGTTTGCAAGGCAATGAACAAGCGGAAGACTTCGATGTGAGCGACATGCTAGAAAATAATATTGCAGCTTCAGGGTTCAGCACTCTTCCGCTGTGTGGCGCGGAAGAGGCCAACTTGAATTGGGCTGCAGGTAGGGACACACAGAACTATCCATGTAACTAGGTTGGTTTTTAGTCTCGTATCCCAAGGTATCAGGCTCATGCTATTTGTCTTGTGCTGGACAGACGTGAAGATACTTCACTCTGGTCATGATTACCGTGACTTACAGCGGCCCGCCTATACGCTTATAAGGCGGGCATAATCAGATTAACGTTGGGCCATAATGCCTATAGTAGCGATATGAATTAGGATATCTAAAATGTAGCCTAAAGCACGTATAAATGTGATGCTGGCCTCAAGTACACCCATGGATAATATACTCAAGAGCATTCCTCTATGGTCTATGGTATAACAAACTCGTGTATAGCGAATATCAATAGAGGGTAGCAGGAGGGGATAATAGAGAAAACATCGCTAGAGTGAAAGATCATAAGAGACCTGCTATCATCTTGCGGATGAATCGAACACTTGGTTTATTCCGGATACATAAACGTAAACGCCTCATCTTGTATCAGCTTGCACTGGCTTCTAGCCCCTGATCTGTCCTCTCATTTTCGTCCGTATACCTCATAGCCTAGGCCAGGACGTCTCTGCGCTTTACCTTCCAATATCTGAGACTGGGCTGAGAGGTGCCTTTGGACTGAATGGATGACTGGGGTTGTGTGAGGTCTATATTGGGTATAGAAAAATGCTCTCAGTCTCCACTCCATATACCCAATATAATTCTCTACCATTATAAAACTAGCACATACGACCATAGGGTGTGGAGAACAGGGCTTCCCGTCCGCTCAGCCGTACTTAAGCCACCTGTGTAAGCTCGGCCAAAGGACAGTGGCGCCCTCTGGGGCTCGCTGCTTTACGGGTGAGCGACGCTAAGTTGTAGGGTGAGTGCGGGTGAGCTGGGTGATCCTGTTCAGAACATGGGTGAGCCGGGTGAGCTAGATGATTTAGTGCAGGCTCAATCGCACATTGAGCTATCCTAGTGTCTCCATCATATGAAATAAATAGGGAGGGCATCTTTTGCGCTTCGCCAAAGATTTTATTCTCTCTTCAAATCTTTTCCTGACTTTGCCCTGGTGTTATCATCTACATCTACCGGTACCACGTGACAACATGTCGGATTTATCTAAAGAAGAGCAACGACGACGAAAGGTAGAGGAGCTTCGCAAGCTCGGCGAGTTACGCGGCTTCACTGAAGAGTACCAACAAGAGCAGGGAAGTAAAGAAAACAAGGTTTGCCATAAGCAACGGGCTCCAGCTACTGATCAAAGATATGATCTGGCCGTCGAAAGGTGGAAGATGTAAATATATTTAACCTCCGTTCCTTGCATGGATGACTAATCACCACAGGTGGATGTTGTCCCGAAATGAACCCGAAGACAGATACTTTACAAAGGAGGAACCTGACCCTCCTAACCAGATTTTAAAGCTTTTCTCGGAGAGTTATATTGCTCAACGCAAAGGAAACCTCCCATCGCAGCATTCAGTGTGTCATAATCTTTCCTGCTTTATTGGCGAATGGGAGAAAAACACCTGTCGAAAATTGCCGAATAATGTCAAGGACGATGTCTATAATGTCTGTGCTCCCTTACATCCTTCAAATAGCTCCGAACTGACTGAATTGGATATTCAAAGTATATTCGGACTGAACTGACACAAAAATATGGATTGGAGACAAAACACCGAGAGAAATTCCTGGTGACCGCTAG
This sequence comes from Aspergillus bertholletiae, assembly GCA_009193595.1. NCBI lineage: Eukaryota > Fungi > Ascomycota > Eurotiomycetes > Eurotiales > Aspergillaceae > Aspergillus > Aspergillus bertholletiae. The sequence goes on from ML736162.1 coordinate 334,605, forward strand.
GGATCTTGATCTACTTCTTAGACATCTCTTTGGAGAAGATGATCATGATTATATCCACGAGCGCTATAGATTCCAGGAAGCATTTGCTCTCTCATTATTTTCTAACTCTGGTGCTAGAGCTGGCGCTATTGTTGAGTCTAGTGCTTACCGAGGTAGTAATGAAAGTCTCTACTATAAGGTATGTCGGCGGAATAGAGTGGCTTTTGCTAATCTATATACTTACCTCTACTTGAAGCATCTAAGTTTTAATCTCCAATGGGGGTCAGACAAAAAGATCAAATACTGGGTCACAATAGATCCCGAGTTCCTTAAAGGGCATCGCTACGATGAGAAGCTGGTGTAAGTGCTCCCAGTACTTCCAGTGTGATCTACAATCAATAAAAACATAAATAGTCCAAAAACTTGGATTCGTGAGCAGGAGGTCCTTGGAAGGAACTTTGCCTTCTATGTTATCGTTGCAGGTATTGTGGATAAGGCTTTCAAGGGAATACGGACCATTGATGAGTTACTGGCAAGGACTCCCCCGAAAGGACGAGAATCATGGACCCTTCAGTGGGAGGACAGGGCCCAAAACCTGCCAGTGCTTCGTATGGTGACAAGTAGAGGGGTTGACCCTACACGCGCATTAACCTTTTCCTCGATACGTCATGGGTTCATGTCCTTAGCACAACGCGCCTGTTTTCAAGACCCTTTAAGGATCCACGGAATAAGAGGCAGTGTTGCAAATGCGGTTGACTGTATGGTCTTTTACAGCATATATTTGGTATATGGGCTAAATGTGTTACAGTGAAGGCATCTGAAGCCACCCGGAGCCAAGCGTTGGATCACCAGAACCCCGATACGTATCTAAAATACCAGTCAAAATATAAGCGTGTCGACATACAAGCTAGCTTTTGGAATCTGGAGCCCGATTATGAATGCCTCCACACTGAAGAAAGCATGAGCCACCACCGTGATCCTAACGTTCCTCAGAGGCTTGATGCCGCCGCTACCGCTGAAGTCGAGAATGACGAAGAAATGATCGAGTTATACCGCAGAATTGATGACTTGACGAATTCAATAGGTAAAAGGCCACATGGACATGATGACTTGGTGAATGAACGTGCAAAACTTTACAACAAAGCTGCAAAGAAACGCCGCAATAAAAAGAAAGAATTTATTGCCAATTGGTGGAACACTAGCTACGATGAGTATATTGCCGGAAACGAATTCACAGAGCGGGACCAGACATGCATTTTTAATATCTGCCGAAAGTACATGCCAGAGAGAGATCGCCTGCGGGATAACCTGTTTACCAAAGCATCTCTAGACAGCAAAATAGGACGGCAATGCTTACAGGACATGGTCAAACTTTGTACCTCAGATGAGAAGGTTGCATATTATCCAGGGGAGACACCGGTTGATGGAAGGTGCCCAGTATGCCAGAAAGAAATGTCAAGGTATGTCATAATTGCCGAGAATATATGTTAATACTGACCTTAATAGTCTTGGTGATCTTAAAGCTCGTTCGAAACATATCCTGCAATGCCGGAGAAAATCCTTCAACGCTGCACCGTACCAGCAACGGTACCAAAACGGAAAGAGGGCACACCGGAGAGCTCCTCGATCTTTTCTCGAATGGTGTTATTTATGTGCCCAGTGGTTTCGTACAGAGGAAGATTGGCAAGAACACTGTCGCTTCCACTTGGATCATCTAGAACCACGTTGTGGACCAATGACATTCCGATACACAATGGTAGCTCCTGGATTCTGTCCGTTCTGCTTAGGCGACGAGTCTAAAAAGCCTGAAGAGCGGTTCCAACAATGGCGTGTAAAGTCCACCCTAATCAACCACATTGACAGCCAACATCTATCTGGAAAAGGAAAAGGCGACCTAATTGAATGCCCCCACCCCTGTTGTTCAAATAAGTCCTATGAAGGCCCTTCTCGTCTGTGCCGTCACTTTTTTGATGCACATTCAATTGAAGAGCCGCGTCGCAACTGTGTCTCCGTGAAGAGGAAATGGATCCATGACACTGATGATATCGGACACCAGCAAATGAAAAAGGTCTTGAAAGCAGACGAGAAGCACCCAGACCCAGTTCATTTACTGACGCCAGCTTCAACACCACCTACTCTCAAAAATGGATTTCATATAGAGAAGGAACATTAGTAGTAGGCTAGTCATTCGTTACTTAGTAAATATTTAGAGCTATGTTTTTAAAGAATTGAAATTTTCATCTTATAAGAGACCAAAGCAACAACTGCCTGTATTTAGTATTTATTATTTCTTGTCATGATAGACATATACCTTTGTAATTTCTTACAATAACAATATAAATTAATGTATAAGAGAAACAAAAGGCTTATTCCTAACTGTGATGAAAGTGTCAGGCATCGGGCTTTTTGGGTTATTATCAGCTGGGTATATGTTCAGCTATAGAACACTCCAGGACCGAATACCCTAAATGTAGAGCTAAATGTCTCGCACTCTATACGCGCTTAGTCTCAATTCGTATCATGCTACCAGTCGACATATGAAAACATCGTCGTTAGATGATGCCCCTATTAGAATGTGGAAAGCAACCCGTCTAGGATATGTCGTTTATTTCGAGAAAAATAATACGCTCCTGCTCCAACAATGCTGAATTCTATTGCTTCAATATTGATAGTCTCCAAGTCACTGAAGCGAAAGAAAAAGTCCCTGAATACTTGTCACTTGAATCGGAAAGCTATTGGAAATTAGCTCAACCTGAGTCCCGTTACAAAAATCTTTAATAGATTTAAGAAATCGCCGGTGTTGACAGTACAATACTTCGAAAATTCTTTTACTGAGTAAAAGAGGCCCGGTCTGCAAGCCGATTCGGGGTCGCACAACCCGGTCTAATCTCCACTGGTTGGTTGCGACCCCATTCCGTACCGCAAACCCCACAGAGAGCTATCATATCCATCTAGCAAATAGGAAAATATTTTTTTCGTTTTCAGAATCGGCTTTACCTAGTAACGGGGAAGCTAGCTCTCCCAGGTATTAATAATCCTTATATTGGACAGTAAAGTTTCATGCAATGATTTATATTAATATAATTTTTGTAGAGCCAAGACTATTCTTGAGTCAAGTTCACATAGGAACACCAATGAATGTTTTTTCTACAAGATATGTTGATCTGCTGATTATACATCTGTTATCAAAGTCTGGGTCATGATCACAGCATGACGACAACAAATTCTATACATCCTTTATTATTAGGGTCATCCTGCTAATATTTTGTTTAATACGATGAACTGAGTGGTATTAATACCAGTGTTCCTACAAGCAATATGTCTTCAGCAGCAGCAGTATACATTGAGTCGCACAAACGTCTTTCTGACTGGAACGATGAGTTAGAATTTTTAGGTTTTGTTTTATTAGAATTTGTTGACCCAGAAGGTATTGAAGAGAGGGGTTTCTGTTGGCATCAAGCTGTCGACCTGCCGACGATAATCGACACACTGCAACATGCATGTTCCATTCCCAATGAAAAGCTTCGCCAGACTTTAAATAAGAAATCCCTGAAATACTTCAAAACCCTGCTTGATCAGTGCAGGCAGATACGAAACGTCATGGCTCACCATCAATCACCGGATGAAACCAGACTGAGAATACACCAAGAAAAGAAAGAGAACCTAAGTAGAACACCCGAATATCCAGCATGGTATAATGCTCGCGCATATGTCTGAAATGTAAATTAGCAGTTGAAATAAATATGTGTATCTTGCATACATGTGATGATATCAGCGCAGTAGCTATCGAAGAACTTAGAAGACCATTGTCTCTATCTTATATTCCAACAGACCACCTTGTCTACGAGTGCTTGCCTAGTCAATTGAGCAAAGATACTGTATAAAGAGATGCTGGGAGGGTTGACTTCATAAACCTTTAAAGAGTACATTTCATAACTCACAATACTTTCGGAAACTATAGGTTAAAAGCGCTCTAAGAGGTACTAAACGTATAAACTTCGATCATGCTTACAATTATAGCCCAGAAAAAGAAACCTTACTTAGTATTTAATGTTGGGTTAATGTGTAAACAAAACTTGGTCAAGTGCACTCCAACCGGTACTTCCGCTCTCGGGCAATCTTACAGAGGATATGAAGCGGGCGAAGACACCATTGAGTTGCTCTAACCTTTAAAAATGGATGCTGAGGATTTGATTAGCAGTGACTCCAAGCAATTCGTTCATTAATTCCTACCTGAAGAAGGGGTTTTGTCGTTGCTGTAGGTAGAGCACCTGCAAAATCTTCAGTAAGAAGGCCGGTTGTACCCCTCATATCAACATCCTCCTCCACTCTGAGAAGTTTCTGGGCTATATGGCAAACAGTCTGGATATCCCGAGATGTACCTAAGGGGTTGGGCTTTTGCAGTATGCTGTTACCAACGCCCGCTGCCAAGGTTAGCCTCAACTCACAAGTTATGGGGAAACGGATACGTACCAATTTTCACCTCTCCTTGTATTAATCTGATAAATCGCAGGAGACCAGATCAAAAGAGGTCACGATCGTTGGTGACCCTTTGATTGTTAAAAAGATGATTGACTATCTCTATCGTAAGGACTATGATGACACTTCCGAGCTCACCATCGAAGAACAAACCCGAAGCTCCCCGGAGCAAGTGGGTACCCCGGTATGGAAGGCAAGATATTAGAAACGAAGGTCTTGATTGGTGAACACAATGATCCCACAATCTCTACCTGGAGCACTGAACAAACCAAGTCACATATCAATTTATATTGTTGCCAACAAATACGCCATCAATGGACTTATGGACCTCGCTAAGAAAAGGATTAGAGTTAAATCTAACCCATCAGTGGAAAGACGCTTCCTTTATTCAACTTGTTAAGTATGTCTATGGGCCGCATGCTCCTGCAAATTCAAATTTGCAGGATACAGTAGCAACATTTACCACCCGACATATTTCCACTCTCAAAGAATTACAAAGCTTTCACGAAATCTGCAAGAATTCCCCTCATTTTGTCTACAAATTCTCAACTTTGTTGATGGAAAGGGTGGTACAATTGGAGACGGAATTATGGTAGGCCTCTACGTTTTCCTAAGCCTCCTAGCCGCGAAACTGAACGAGCGTGTCTGTCAGTAGTAGAAAATCTACTAATCTGGTTGTAGGGCAGGTTTTTGCCAGCCATGGACGGTACATATGTGAAAGCCCCCACCGATCTAGTCGTCGCAACCACCTCAGCCAAAATACCTATTGCAGTGAGAGTCGAAAATCTATTAGTCACGGGAGTGGACTTCGGCAACATGACACTGCAAGGCATCATTGGTGTACTGACTGTGAAGAGCGTTTCTCGTCACTTCAAAAGGCTCGAAGACATCGCTCAGCGTATCATGATGGCTACTAGAGAAAATTTCAATAAAATATCCAAAACGTTTCTTAACTATCTCTGGCCTACTCAAAGGCGGGGCGGACCCTGTTCCTTGTTAAGGTGTCAAGTTAAAGTAATAAGTAGTCCAAATGCAGTGGATAACATATTGGGGACGTGATTTAATTCTCTCAGGATGATAAGGATTCGTGTTGGTATAACAGGAGTAAATTCGATAAGTCTAAGTAAAAGAATCCATCGCGGAATTAATGGAAAATCGGTTTTTCAAGTACACGCCAACTCGTAGCAACGATTCCTAAAACCCCAGGTTGCTTGCATTCAACTTCGGGGTCGCACAAACAATGCATTCGCCCGAATAGCGTCAATGAACTCACCCTCCACTTTTCCAGGGATCTGGATGGACGCCGTGAGGTAGACTTTACGCCCTTCGACTCTCTCTGGCCATGCACGCAGGCGAATCGGAACATCCGGTGGAACAGACTGCGCAAAAGACGTGTTGAGGTATGCTGTGACCGCAGGCCGACAGCAGTCTGCAAGGATACGGTCTAAGAGCAAGGCGAGGTATCCGCCAAACATTTTTCCATCATAGTAACACATCTGCTGCCGCGGGGTCAATTTTAGGACAGCGTCTGCTTCCATCCCCAGAGGATGACGCCGGAAGGTAGGGTTATAGCCTTGCAGTAGAGAACGGAGCAAATCTTGCGAAGACTCTACCGACAGTTTCTGTCGAGAATATCCCTGAGTCAGTATTGAACACGGTTGCAGTTTTATGGGGAACATACGGGTACTCTCTTTGGGATACCCTTTACTCCATCATATACAAGGCTAGTCTTGTAGGGTAGAGCTTGGCCTTGATATCCGCGTACCGTCTGATAAGTCACCCGAGCCGCAAAGTGTCGAGACATGTTTGTTATGGGTCTTGTCGGTAAGGCTTAATTCAACATAAGGTAGAACGAAACCAGTAATATGATGGCCCCAAAAAGAGAGGAGTGGGATGCACGACAGTAGCTACTTATAGGTCGATGTCTCTACTCTAGAATCCTTCCTGCCCAAGAACTGTATACTACCATATTTCGCCATATTGCGTGTCACTGTTGAAAACAACTCGAAAGTGTATGAAGTAAGGTGGAGTTTGATTGGGTAGACGCTGATCTGCGAGCCGATTTGGGGTCGCACGACCCGAGGCCCTGTCTCCACTACTTGGTTGCGACCCCATTTCGGTATGGCAAGCACACAGAAGGTCTTGTATCCTTTGATTGTTTCCCCAACCCTATTACCAAGAACCACTAAACTACATGTGGACAACTATTGGAACAACTATATTCCTTCAAAGTTTACTGTATTGTACTTATAATTTACTTGTCACCAAAGTGAAATGTTGTAGTCAGCCCCAAGGATTAGAATCCCAATCGAATCATCATGTCATCATTGCCACTCCATGCATGGAACATTGGACTCCTCCGAGTTAAATATGGAAGGTCACGTGTCATGCCTGAAGCTTTTTCGAACAATATGGGTATATTAGTCGCAGTAATCTATCAAAATAGATGTATTCAGAATGTGGCACCTACATTCAGTCGCATCTACTCCTACGGAGCTAAAGTACCTACTCGTCGTTATTGGATTGTCACTAACGTCAATGTTCATTAGATGTGTATGGCTCTCAAATTAACAGTGCATAAGGTTAACCATGGAAGAGCTTTGATTATCGCAAAATTAATCTGCCGAGAAGAAATAGCTCAAGAGAAAAGAGAAAGAAAAAAACTAGAGAAAGAAAGAAAATAGACAGAGGTGCAGAAGCGTACATACACTGCCACTTTCTTTTATTATTTATTATTTTTTTTTAAAAAAAAAGTGAAACGTCGGGTCACAGGTTTGTTATTCCGGCCGAGAAGTATCTGGAGGCCCAAGGTTCGTTCACCTTCATCCACCGAAGCACAGAATGTCTAACCAACTATTATTGTATTTAAAGAGTAAATGTGCCTGTTAACTCATTATCATCCTCTGTATTATATTTCACTTCCTACCAAGTCTAACAGTTTGTGGGATACCAAATATCCTTTCCAGATCGCACAAAAAAGGACAGTCCCTTGAGCAAAAATGATTCAAGAAAGCTACCAGAGCTCAGGAAGGTAAAACAAATCCTATCGAAAACTTACGCCAATATTTTGTGATAGATTGACTAACACACATACTTTGCAGTAATGGTGACCAAATCTACGAATTTAGCACCCATGACAACTGGCAGGGAAGACCAACTACAACCCCTCATAGCCCTGTTAGCACTGCGGAGTATGTGGATTATTACAGCGGATTTCTGAATCAACTTCTAGACTTATTACAAAGTGAAGATCAACCAGCAATAGATCGAGTAATTAGTCTTATACGATCTGGCGCATCTCAAGAAGAGGTCTTTGCGACAATCCAGAGCATAAATACTTAGTGCGAAAGGCAGTTAGTTACTCACCACAATTTTGCATCCCAACGCTGGTTGACGGTAAATTGGCGGCCAAAAACGGCGCCGTTTTAAGCACCCTCTACGCCCAATAGTAACGTATTTCACTAGCGAGCGCCGCACACAAGCGAGCGCCGCACCACCACTCCGATTCCTGCCCATAGGCTAAATACTAGAGCCTTTATCAACCAAACAATTGCATTTCTGTATAAAAATTAATTACTAAGTGGTTTAGGGCATCTAACTCTAGTATGTCCCCGAACATGACAATTAGAACACTGCGGTGGCGCTCGTACGCGCGGTTTAACTGCAGAAAGCGCTGGATCTATAGGGATAGTATCCTGAGCTTCCTGAGCCTCATTCTCGCGCTGGAATCGTTCCAGGCCCTCCTGGAGAGATAATCCCTCTTCTATAGCTAGCTGTCTAGCAGATTTCTTCCGCTTTTGGCCTTCCCATTCATTAT
>ML736163.1:0-58077 GCA_009193595.1 Aspergillus bertholletiae
AGCCTCTAGGGACAATCTAGAGGCAGTGGTCTAGACCACTGCCTAGACGCATGTGTCTGTCTGTCATAGCCAAATGGCTCTATATGGACGTTAAACTTAAATAAATAAATATAATGTTAGTACGCGAAAAGTATATACTCTTTAGGCTCTCTACCGAGAGAAAAGATATGTGACTCGTGAGACAGGCTACAAATCGGGACTGCAATCCTGTTCATTTTACAACCTATATTATAGATATTATTTTCCAATTCTTATCTACGGCCTAGTCAGTGTGGCCGAGTGGTTAAGGATTGACTCGAACTATTAAAGTGTATCCATTGAACATAAACTACAACCCAAAATGGCCTTGCCCTCAAACAACAGAACAGACACGAATTCATTTTGATTCTGTCTCGGAAATGGTGGAAACTGCAGATCCTCTTGGGGATGATGTAATGGGATCTGAGCTGCTGAGGCGACCCTTTCGTGAAGCCTTGCGAAGACGGCCTGAAGGTCCTGAGCTGTCTCCTTTCATGTCATCAACTCCAGGCGGCATGTTCCTGGCTTTGCCAGCCACGTTTGGCCTTCTCAGCCCGCTTGAGCCATCTGTGTCGCTTTCATACTTTCGGGCATCGGAAGCAGAGTCTATACGATGAAGAGCAGCCGAGGGCGTGACACCACCTTCAATGCAGCATGCCGAACCAGAAAAGAGTGGCAAACTGTCTTCTCCGCAAAGTATGTGCGGGAATAAGATCCAGGCTGCGTAGCGAGACGGTTGGTTTTCGTGGCTGCGGGCATGTCCATCGATATACCGCCAACTCCCGGGGCAAACCGATACATCTACAGTTGCCGAGATCCACTTTGGACATTTTTGCAGGGACATCCACACATCAGTAGTAGTTTTGAGGAAGGTTCGAAGGTCGTCCTGAAAATTTTGCATTTTTGGGGGGTGCAAAAATTGGGCTAGTTCCTTGGATAGATCCGAAACCGCCGCATTTACAACCTCGACCCTTAGCCTTTCTTCCTCCGACCCAAATACTGTGACAAGTAGTGAACGCAGGATAGCTTTTTTGCCTGATGGAAATGTATTTGAACGCTGGAGAGCTTCCCCAATAGTTCTGCGGCCGGTTGGCGAAGGTAAGCATGTAGGTACAAATATGTCCTCTGGCAGCCGGCTGGCAATGGTCGATTGCGCCAGCAATGCTCGTGGCAACGTAAAAGCAGGAGCAGGGACAAATTCTGGTGCATTAGAACCCGAATTAATGCCTTTCGGCTGGAGTCGTAGTGCTTCAGTCCGATTCCTATGCTACATGTTGGTTAGCTAGGTGCGTATGAGCGTCTTGGTGGATGGATAATGGACGTACTAGGTCGGACGCAGTTGTAGATTCGTCAAAGTACTCCGCACACAAAGCCTTCAGAGATTCTTCAATCTCCTGAAACTTGTCGGTGTAGCTATTAAGCTGTCAGCTAGGTATCCTGCTGACGTATCATATATATATCTCTTCATACATCACTTGTTCAGCATCTTCCACTCCAGTATTCGCCTGCAGTTCCTTAAACCGGAACTGAGAATCTTTCAGACTCGCGTGGAGTTTGTCATTGATAATATTTTGTTTTTCAAGGTCTCTTCTCACCTTCTCGGTTTCTTTCTGTGCGTCTTCAACTCTCTTGTTCAACTCCTTCTCCGTCTTTTGTACGGCTGCATTTCTATTGTTGGCTAGATTCTGGATTTGACTCTGTAACTGCTGCTTCTCAGTTGCCCATGTCATTGAAAGCCGATCCAGCCTCTCATCAAAGTCCTTATTTCTCTGTTCCTCTTTGTCAAGCTTCTCCTTTTGCTCGCTGATTGCTGCCATTGCATTTTCCAGCTGGAGTTTCAGGTCTTTGTTTTCATCCTGTAATTCATCGACGGTTGTCACCATTGCCTTGTGAGAGAGCAAATCTTTGATGGTCTGCTCAAGACATTTCAGCATTGCTTGGAAATTCTTCTCTTTCTTTGAATTGAAGGCCATATTGTTCGTGATAGTAACTCTAACATCGAGCCTGGTTCTCTTGCTGGTATATAGTAGGTATTATACTCTATCCTACTAAGTCACTGTTCACCGCCAGTGACCTGATATGCACCACCACATGTAAGGAGAGAAGCGCAGCCATTTTGTCCCATGACCCTCTGGATATGCTTCGGTGGGAGTTCCATAGACCGACATTTCCAGCATTTCAGTGGAGTCGAATGGACCCTGCATGTTTAGGTTCTTGACCAAATTACATTATCTTCATGGGTATAGATTGACACACTCGGCCATTCAGAGGAAACCGCAAGGAGTGCGGACTCTGACTTGCGTGAGGCTTGGAACTTATCTCGTTGCTGTCTCTAACGTAGCTGGAGCCATGTACTGTCTGACAGGTATATACACCCGAGGTAGCACCGTTAATGAAGCAGTCACGCAAAGCTGGCTTAGGAACCACCGTTTCTTGATATGATGGGAATGATTATACTGCCTTGTGGAACATCAATGGAGGGCTTTCAGGTACTGTATTGAACCGATCCAAAGCTGGGCGATAATGTCCATAACAATTAACAAAAGCATAGAATCAAGGTGTATATGCTGCATAGGGCTCGTACTCAAAAGATTGCAAAAACCTAGGGTACCATCAAAGAGCAACATATTGCGGAGTAGCCGCCAACATACAAATAGGGTAACAGTCTTGACGCTTAGTAAGGAGTACCTGTTTGCTTGCTGCAAAATCTGACACACTATCTCAAAATTCATAGTCTATCAGTGGTCAGTATATATGGTGTTGATTTTAATTGGTACTGAGTCTACTAGAAAGAACGCAGAGGAATCAGGCAACGTCCAAATGGGATGTATTCATTACTCTGCATGCTCGTGGGGGGCAGATCCCAAAAAGGAAGTTCCCTCTGCGGAAGTTTTTTAATACCAAAAAGAGTAAGCCGTTAGCTTCAGAAGTATAGCACTATCAACATCCCAGTTCTCACAGTAGGATGGTCTTTCCACACGACTCTATTGGTTAAACTGGCGCGATAACTCCCTCCAACAGTATGGTTATTCGCAGGAAAGGTCGCTTCTCACCGCATGTGGGCACCGCTAGATCCAGAATTCTAGTAGATTTCTCCCACATAACGTTCTGTCTAAAGAGTTTATTGATTGGGAACCGCGAGGTGGTAGTGAGAACCAGCCCTTGTTTTTGATTATGACGTGGAATGGGCTTTGCTTGGTCTTCAATTGCAGCTATATGCGGATAGATATGAAATGTATTATGTTGCAATTATCGTGATAGGAAACGGTTAGTGTTCGAACTTCCATGTCTATATATAGCTGGACGATACCCAGCCTATTCTACGGTCTTCATCCGAAGAGTGATTCATAGAAATGCGGGGCCTCTCATTCATTGAATCAGGTAGCAAGAGATAGTAGACTTTACAAGCCAGGCTATAGCCTGATCATGGGGAAATGTATTTACTTATAACCCTAGGAGCTGTAGAGCAAACTTGTGGTTAAGTAACAGAGGAGGTATGACGACTTATTTGCAAGCATTGTCTCAAAACACGTCAAGTCAATCTATTTAGATAGATAAGACGACATTCACAGTACTATTCTCAGGAGTCGCTCATACTAGGAGGGAGGTCCTCATTCTGCGTGCCCCAAGTACTTTCCTGCAAACCTAGCTCGAGTTCAAGCACGCCACCCTGGTTGAAAAAGTCGTGGCCAATCCAGTTCTTCGTCCACGGCTTACCATCCCGCGTGGCGCTTTGGATATAGATGGCCTTATAAGTAGGGTCAAAGTTGAGGTTGCGAATTGTGGCAACCGCGCCGTTAGCGCTGTTCCGGATACTGATCTCTTTGAAGAAGGGTGGGGTAATCAAATAGACGTCTTGTCCATGAACCGGGAAGAGGCCCATCATGCTTAACACGGCGAATGCGCCCATCGCTCCACCGTCGTCATTGCCGGGGATCCCAGAGACCGATGTATTGAACTGAGATGGGATGTAGAAATGGGAACGCTCGGCCGAGAGTGCTGGTCGACCCACATAGTGGAATTGGAAAACAGTAAGAAAGGCTTGTTCATCACCAACATAAAGTATACCTGAATCGTGTAGGTAGTTCAGCCGAGATGTAAAAATCTCAGGGCCGCCTAGTCGCTTTACCAGCAAACTCATATCCTGCGGAGCATAACTAAGCGCGGATAAGTCAGCTTAGGGTATCGTACCAGGTATGGGAGACGTACAATGTATAGAGCCAGCTGCTGCCTTCATATGTTTCGTGCCCATCCGGGTTTAGATAGCAAGATGTAAAGTTCATCAATGGGCTGCAGAAAATGGGATCCTGGTACCCCCATGTCCCATTCAGATAGCGAGGCTGCAGGAAACCACTAAAACCTGTATCCACACCATTAATTGTCGACCTCTGATCATCATTAAACATATTCTGCCAGTTAGAAGCCCGCTTGAGGTATTTCTCATAGTCACCCTCATGGCCCATGCGCTTAGCCACCTCGGCAATGCAGAAGTCATTGTATGCATATTCAACAGTTCTCGAAATACTGCGCGTATGTAGTCCCGAGCCGTCAGGATCATAGTCATCTGTTGGGATATACCCCAGTCCCTTCCAGCTCCGAAGACCCCCGCGCCCCTCGACACCCCAATTCAACGGTTCAACTTCTGCATCTTTTACAATAGCCTCGTAGGCTGTGTTCCAATCGACATCACTGACATTCTTCAAAAATGCATCCGCGATGAGAACGTCTGCATTGGATCCTCCTTGAGTGTACCCCTTGCAAAGAGACATACGGCAATCGGGCAAGTAGCCCTCATGGCGGTAAATGTCAACCAGGCTCCTGATCATTCGGGATTGAGACACGGGATCCACTAGAGTCAATAATTGGTGTACTCCTCGATATGAATCCCATATACTATAGTCTCCTAGTCAGTTACTTCATAGCCTATTGTAGCGGGCTCTCTCACCAATAGAAGCTATCGTAATATGGTTCGTCACTTTTCCAGAGAGGATTCTCTCCTGTGTAATCTTGCGGGCTGATCAGGGTTCGGTATGCGCCGCTCCAGAAGACCTTTTGTAGGTCGACCGAGACGCCTTCAGCATCGAGGCTTATCGCATTAAGCTTGTCCCTCCACACAGATTCAGCTGCAGACACTGTATTGGTGAAATCGAAGTTGGGCTGTTCTGTCTCTGCGTTGGAACATGCTTGCTCAACGCTCATGAAACTGACACCAACACGCGCAGTGATGGTATTGTCTTTCAACGCATGGAACCTCGTAAATGTACCAGCTGAGAGTGTGCCCGGGGTATTGCTCCCATCTTCCGTAAGAGTGACGGTTTTTTGACTTGAGTTAGCTCGATTTTTGACCCATGTACCTGTGTCAAGGATATCGCCGCCCTTAAAATCTACACAGAAGTGGAGTTCATACGACCCAATACCAAAACTCGGATTGAATGTGGCATTCCCACTTAGGCGCCCAGTGGAATCAACTGAGGCTATACCACCCTTCCGCGACTGCGGCAAATCCATGAGATCAACTAGAATCACCGGACTAAGGGACTCTGTAGGGACACCGTTAAACGTAAATCGATATAATGCCGAACGGTTTGTCACCGTCATCTCAGCTTGCACGCCACTTTCTAATGCAATGCTAAAGTAGCCTGGTCTGGCGTTTGGGGAATCTCGTACCCAAGCAACTGCGCGATCATTTTGTTGCCATTTGCATTTGTTGAGATCATCGTCTGGGCAATTAGGCTGCGCGAATATAGGGAAGTTCCCCATCGACGGCGACTAAGAGCCAGTTAAACCTCTACCAATTGCTACAGAGATACTATTTTCAGAATCGCAACTTACACCTCCGGTCCCGGAGTCATGGGTGTGTGAGAAGCCAGTGACGGTTTCGGTGTCGAATGCAAAGCCAGCTTGATTCTCACCCTGTGTGTCTGCTACCGCTTTTGCCATACCTTTACATATGTTAGAGGCTGATCTCAGATGTTGGGTAGGAGAAGAATCACCAAATGGTAATGTTGCCCCAGCAAAGGAATGGCCTGTGTTGCCTAATCAGTACTGAGCATGCAGAGCTGCTATCATGCAGATACATGCCTCCATTAGAAGTTCCAATGAGCGGATCAACATAGTCTAGGACGTCAAAGCCATTTTGGCCAGAATTGTTTGCATTTGCTCGGCTAGAAAATAAGAATGAGAAAGCAATCGCTCCCAGGAGCTTCCGAGATGCGAAGCCTGACATATTGCGGGAACCAGATCGCACATACAGGTATTGAAGGTATGATGGATTAGACGGGAAAGCAAACAGCGGCAAGCCATCAAGGAAATATCCTCGAAGAAAAGGGGGACCCCGCACGCGCTGTGTATTCCCCCCTTGTTTCCCATGTGGCTGGATTATGGTGAATAGCATTCCATATAGTCAGCCCACGTACCGCGCACATCGGTGCGTCGAAAGGGGCCGCATGGATTTCTGTTGGCCCCGCAATAATAATCTGACATGTCCGAGCGATTTGGACTAATTCTAATTGCCTATGTGATCTGGCCGCAAAATGTGACATTAACTGCAGCCCCTCTTTATGGAACGATGTGACATAGCGGAAATTACCGCTGGGATCAGGGAGAGAACAGCCTATTAGGGAAAACCATGTACACAAAGACCGAGACTAAAGGGTAATCCAGAGTAAACAAGTTTATGCGGGTAAATGCCGATCATTTCGGATCTTTGTTCGGCTGCATTATAGCTTCGGCGCAACCCCGCATTCGCAGGGAACGTTGCATCAAAAACCGTAGGACAAGAGACCTCCGATTGAAGTCCACCGAAAGAAATCGTGTGGCCACTGGAGGCTGGGGTGATTTGCCCACGGTGCGTATGCCGATCAACGTTGGTTGTCCCATTCAGGAATCGAGTCGTACCTTAGTAACCCTCCAGGACCCTTTACAATCCACCTGATGTCAGTGGGGGATGAATTTAACGGCTGATAAAGTCTGGTGCCAGACATTCTTCAGTCGCCTAGCAGATGTCCTAGGGTTTCTTCCAAGCAAAAAAATTGGGTGGAGACCCAGGCGGAGTAGCCTTCAAAGGGTGGGCCGGCGCTTTGAGACTCCACCTCTAGTCCTTCATATACTGAAGGATTAGGTTGGATTCTTAGGAGATGCAAGCATCATGAAACTATCCCACCGCATCGAGCTCTGTCGCATTGCAATTGTGGTCGACACAAACATACCTATAGGGCCGTCATTGCTCTAATATGGCACTTTAATGGCGATATCAGTGAATTCGGCGCCCCATATTCTCTTTTTCCCCCACCAATATTCGTGAATTAATCGCACAAAAAGACATTGGTTTTCCTTCTGTTGGGTACGATGCCAACTCGGCAGGAATAAAGAGTGTATACAGGCCATTTATACCGTAACAGCATCAGATTATATCCATCACGATTCTATCCCAAGACATCCCGATTGTATCGGACGACGGCTTGGGAAAGACCAGGGAAGCGCTGGTTGACGAAGAATTGATGGGATTGATGATAGGCTCGTTTGTTGGCAGCCTAGAAGCAAAGTATGCACGGAAATTGGCATTTTCGTTTCGCAAAGCAACATTCTCTGCTTTCAGTTCCTGAATTTCCTGGTGCAGTGATTGTCGGGTTTCGAGCTCCGTTATCATAGACTCTAATTTCGGCAAGAGCCCAGGGCCTACATCTTGGCCTGCATGAAGCTGACTGTTGTCAACAAGAAGCTTTTTGGCGCGGGATAAAGTATCAGTTTCTGTAGTTGGAAAGTTTCTGCGATGTTCAGACAGCTGACGGTCGGCATCAGGAGAAGGTCGTATAGTTAGGGCCTGAGTAGGCTCTGATGATAGGCCTAGGGCTGCCAAAGATTGACACCTATCTAGCGGGGCATGCTCACGGGGGCTGGAAACTCGGCTGTAGCCGTTTACACCAGAAGTACTGCACTGTGAGGCGTTTGACGAAGGTGCAGACCTATTGAGTTGAGGCGGTGACCGATCCCATCGTTTGTGCCTGCAGGAAGGGCAGTAAAACGGACTAACAGATATGGATACATGATGTGATGGCAGACAGTGTGCATGGTAAGACCTGCAGCAAGTTTCACACGATATCAGGTCTCTTGGACTACGACAAGCCGAGCAGACTAGATTATGGGGTTTTCCAGCACCTAATGGTATTAGAACACATGATAAATGTGCAAGGTCATCCAGAACGAACTAACGGGTCCACTCATCATATATATGGCCTTTTTCTGCATCGGAGAGATTGCCGGAATCAAATCGCTCGCTGCTAGATGGCACTACTGAGCTCAATGGCTGCGATATCGCTGGGTGCTGGACGGGGGAAGGGGTGTTCCATGACCCCGTCTGGCTCACAAGCCTTTGAGAACGACTGGGGTGTTTTTCTTTTGTCCTCAGCATGGCTAGTAGTCCACCAGAGAATTGGAAACAGGTACAGGTATAATCAGGAGGGGATCGTATTCAGTACTAATTGGCGAATTGATCATAGAGAGCGCCATGGAAGAATGATTCTCCGTTATCCGAAAACGGGTGATCTCTGACTCTGATCCGAGGCAGAGTAGTCCCGTGATCCGGCCGCTGCCAAGAATCCTTAACGACAGAAGCTTCCCCCATCCTGCAATAGTGTCAAAACTAAAACCATTTCTGCGATCTGGAAATTGATGAAGCACTCGCATAGCACCCAAGGGGTCTCGTTGTGTCGCGACATGTAGGGACGGTGTATGCTGTCGTCATTGATTCAAGTAGACTCTATTTCGCCACAATTGGAAGCCCCACTACACTGTGGAAACCATGCCTGGGGTACCATCCAACAAAGCATGTGAGCGATGCAAAAAGAGGCATCTAAAGGTGCGTGTCCACTGTATATTGACCCCACCTCCTCCATTCTAAATCACACAGTGTGATGAGGCACGTCCGAAATGCCAGCGCTGCACGAACGCTGGGGTAGACTGCCCGGGATATGTTCAAACCCGCAAATTCATAGACCAAGGCGCTTCAGTAAGGCGGCGATACGCGCCCTACCAAGAAGGCCACACGAAGCCACATACAAACAGAGGCACAGAATCTGTAAGCTGGCGCAATGCACCTCTACATCCAGTATTTTAAGGGAAGGTGTCTCATACCAACAGGCTCCCGGTGAACGCCAGTTCGGCTTGAACCAACAGAGTGCTGGTCCCAGTAATGTCCCCTCTGTACTCCCGCCCTCTGCGAGCTGGGGATCTACCGAGTCGAATCAATCGGGGGCTCACTCACCAACTCAAAACATGCAACTAAGCACGACAACGTCGCCCGCACGAATGAATGCTATTAATTTCATGGCAAACCAGTCCATGGCAGACGCTACATCCGCTGATATTACTGGCTTGGACCAGTCGCGGAGCACTTCTAGTAGAAGTACTGGTCATAGCCCGCTAAATATGAACAATACCACATCCCCCCATGTCCTGGGTATTACTTACAATGGCGCTCGATCCAGGCCCCCATCTTCTCATACCCTCTCGGGCAGCCCATCACAGCCTAGCGAAAGAGACGAGTTCCAGGATATCTTCTCCGAACTCCTAACGGGCACTGAGCATGAAATAGCTTTTCTAATTCGACATTTTTCGGAGAATTTGGGACCTTGGTACGGGAGGCCTACCTTGAAAGCGTATCGTTGTAGCTCGCGCTGATTAGACGATAGGCTAGATATCTCTGATTCGACCAAGTTTTTCGAGGTTCATGTACCGATACGCGCGATCAATGAACCTTTTTTAAAGTTTGCAGTTGCTGCTCTGGCTGCGAAGCATCTCGGGAGAATGAAAGGCGTGAAATCACCCGGTGGTGGTGGAATGTTCACAAGCCCAGCGACCATGGAAGTCTATCCAAATGCGACACAAGTTGACTGGTTTCTCAAGGGAACTAACTACTACTACATTACCGCTTCTCGCATGAATTCTGCTATCTCTGAAGCTTACACTTCCATATCCAGCTCAGCCATTTTAGAAGAATCTGCGATTCAAATCGCCAGCCGATGGTTGAGTCTCCTGTCACAGCAGCCTAGTCTCCTCACCCAAGAACCTGCTGCTGGCCCATTCTCAAAAAAGGGAGAGAATATCCTCGCAGCCTCAACTATCATGACTATGTATAAGATTCTAGATGAACCCGTAGAAAACTGGCAATTGTGCGTGACCACCCGTTCCACCTGTTCTCAAAACTAACTTCTCATCATCACTTCAGGCACCTTTCGGGAATAAAAGCATTGTTTGACTCCTTGCTACAAGCACAGGGCGGTGCTTCGCCTATTCCATATTTACTACCGCATGGGGCCAGAGCTGCTTTCTGGAACCTTGCCCGGCTGGATTACCTTAGTTCTTATATTAATCGAGTTCCGACTCAGTTTGACCCAGACAATCTTTCATTATGGAGGGCTGCTGGTATTTCAATTGATGAATCTGGAAACCTACCAAAGGATATGACTACTAATACGACATTATCACATGAAGATCATTCATCGAACAGCTTGATTTGGCTTCTTACAAAAGTGATCAATTTTCTCGCAGAGTTCAAGAAGTTACAGTGGGAGCAATTGACAGGTCATTCATCTAGTGATCCACCTACACCATCTTCAGCATCCGCTACCCCTACACCGTACCCTTCTACTTCTACCTGGTTGAAACTCTGTTTCGATTTTCAAACCTGGTTCGAGGGATTACCGGAGACCTTCCGCCCATGCCTGCGATTGGACCATCCCAAAGACATATCGAAGCTTCCAGAAGTTGCTTATTTGCCCTTTCCGGAAATATTCTACGGACTGACGTCCTGTGCTGCAACAATGCAGCAATACCACTTTGGACGCCTTGCCTTATCCCTAAATAGGCCACCAGATGGCGTCAGCGGGCCCAGCACCGCCTTTGACCGCCTGCAAGGATACAGGGAGTTGATGAAAGAGACCGAGTACCGGGGTAGGGAAATCTGTGGCATTGCACTCGGACGTCCCCGGAGTGCCGCACGTGTTTACACGATCCCGCTTTTGTTTGCCGTCGGGCAATGTTTCGAAAATCCAGAAGAACGCGAAATCGTGGTTGATTTGCTCCGAGGAATCGAGGCGGATCTTGGATGGGAGACGAGCGTTCGGATCCAGAAGCTACAAGCTTCATGGGCTCAAAGATAGACCCAAGTCTTTTCTACCGGGCTCTTCCCATCATCATAGAGATCATTTGCAATCATGCCATAATGGCCATGCCCAAAGCAGTGATCCAAACGAATGTGCCTCTGCTTAGTTGGCATAAGTCCGGCAAAGCACATTCACCGCCGATCTACATCTCAAACTCGATTTTCGGTCACTAGCCCCATGATCGTCAGATAATCATCCCAATATACTTAACATATAACTCCACCTCATGCCGAGAGTATCATTCCATATGCTCCCTTCGGAATAATAAGCTAAAACTCGGGGGGGGTATGGATTAAAAGTGTACAGAATACTCTCGTTCTGGATTTGTAACCAGGATGGCTCTGAGAACCGAGGTCCTCGATTCATTTGCTTTGAGTCTTCTGGTTTACTATGTTATGAGTGCACCTTACATACCGCTATTTTCTCAGATATGTGGTTGAATATCTCCAGAGACCTTTTACTCATCTCGACGCTACTATGGATGTATGGCCGTTCATCTCACGGGAAGCGTTTCCCTTAATAATGATCGGAGAGTCGGTCCCACTGCTGATATATACTCCATCCTTAATTTGCCCTCGTTCTTTTTTTTCTATTCCTTTGGTACAGTGTGTAGTCTTTTTAAACTGCATATTGGGGCTTATCATAATGATAGGCACAATGCACGTCTTTAGCACATGCTAAGCACTATTTTAATTTTCAACTATATTCTTATTGTTTTTCGTTTTTTGTTTTTTTCTTTTTTTTTTTGATTTGTTTCTGGTTCCGCCTACCCCTACACTTCACCATAAGACCTATCTTCCGAACCGTCTAGTTTACGCGGCGGTGGATACCTCCCTGGCTAGGGGCAGGGGGGCAGACACCAGGTCGTTGCTCTCGACCACTCCGGTTCAAATCAGGGGGCCAACGCTCAGAAATTGACTATCCAAGTGGGTGAAGGCCGACCGTATTCTGACTCCTCTGACAAAAAATTTATGTTCCAGTCTCGGCCGAGGGCTGTCTGTCGCCAACATGGCCCATCATGAAGCTCTCGTCAACTTGGAATTCAAGCTTTCTGTGGTAATTTTCCTTTCTTTCTGCAACGGCCTCGGCTATCGGGTCTTAGCCGTTCTGACTACTGATATGCTAAGGTAAACGCACGTTCCATTCGAAGAGTCCTGCAAACTCTGTTTCGAGGGTTGTACCAAGCATTGAGTAGTATCTGATAAGTAATAGAGACTGATTTTACCTTCCCAAAGGGGTATAAGTATGGTTACCCGACGATTTGTTTGCTTCCTCTGTTGGGGCAAAAAACGCGCCAAGAAGCTTCCAAATCAAGGCCAAGGTTTGTATCTCTCCGAAAAAAGCCCGCCGCTAGCTACCTAACCACTGTTTCACGCGCTACTCCAACTTCGAAGTCTCCGACGTCTCAGAACAACGGACAAGCATGCCCATTTCAGCAACGGAAATCTCACCGAATGGAGCCTATAAGACTCCATCTTGCTCTCATACCAGGGTGGTGGATCGGCACGCACCTAGCCCTATGTAAAAGCTCGACGATTTGAGCTCAACTGACGAATAAAACGGGCCGTATCGCACGTCATTCGGTTGTTGGTGGAATTTATCTGCCGATTTGGATCCACCTATGGAGTATGTCCGTAACGACAGGGGATACGACTCCGGAGTATGCACCTACCCGGATGATTGTCGGCTTGCTACGTGGGGGGGCGAGGAGGCCCATAACTATAATGTCATGGTTACATGTCAGCTGCGTATTAATACGAGCATATGAACGTATAAACCTCTTCGTGCTAGCTACTTTTCGGTCTCGGCTACAGTTCTTTTACATTCAGCTCACGTTCTCCGAGCTTTACTGGATCGGACATGCCTTCAGTCAAGCCTGGCACGAGACCAGAACCATCCAGCCCGGTGCAGAAAAATGTGAAGAAGTGGTGGAAAGAGAGCACAGTATATCAAGTCTACCCAGCATCTTTCAAGGACTCCGATGGAGATGGGATCGGAGATATACAGGGTATTCTCTCCAAGCTAGACTATATCAAAAGTCTAGGGGCCAACATAATATGGCTCAACCCGATCTTCTGCTCCCCCCAGGTCGATATGGGATATGACGTCAGTGACTATTATAATATTTATCGACCCTATGGGACAGTCAGTGACCTTGATCAATTAACGGCTGCAATCCACGAACGGGGAATGAAGTTGGTCCTGGACTTGGTGGTGAACCATACGTCAGATCAGGTTTGCTACACCCCCCCCCCCCCAATGTCGCAGCCAAAGACAACGCTGACGATATATTTGTAGCACCGGTGGTTCCAAGAAGCGCGTTCGTCCAAGGCTAACCCTTACCGGGACTGGTATATCTGGAGGAAGCCAATATATGGAGAAGATGGGAAGCCTCAACCACCGAATAATTGGAAGTCTTACTTTGGGGGTGCGCATAGTTTACCAAGCCCTGATATCCCCATCCTAACGTTCTACAGGAAGTGTCTGGGAATATGACGAACCGTCTGGTGAATATTACCTGCATTTATTCGCAAAAGAACAGCCAGACCTGAACTGGGAGAACCCCTACGTCCGCGCGGCGGTGCACGACATTATCCGCTACTGGCTTAATAAGGGCGCTGATGGTTTCCGAATGGATGCGATCAACCTCATCAGCAAGGATCAAAACTTTCCTAATGCGGAGATAACGAACCCAGACTCACCGTGGCAAGACGGAACGAAACATTTTGCATGCGGCCCCAGGCTCCATGAATACCTTCAAGGTATTGGGAAGATTCTAAAACAATACGATGCCTTCTCAGTTGGTGAGATGCCAGAAATTTACGATCTCAACGAGATGCTCAGAAGCGTCGGGAGTGACCGTAATGAGTTGAGCATGGTCTTTCACTTTGAAACGTATGTCACCACCCTATTTAGGGGTATTGTATAAGAGCTAACATGGAGCCCAGAGTGTCCCTTGACCACGGGCCTGGAGGCAAATTTACGTCCAGAAAATGGGAGCTACACGAGCTGAAGGCCATCGTGTCGAGATGGCAAACATTCATGCATGAGAACAATGGCTGGAATACACTATACCTCGAAAATCATGATCAACCACGAATTGTCTCGCGGTTTGGTTCCGATGACCCCGAACATCGAGCTCCGTCTGCAAAGATGCTGGCCACTTTCCTAGGCTTTCAGAGCGGGACTCTGTTCATCTACCAAGGCCAAGAGCTGGGTATGCCCAACGTACCCAAACATTGGGGAATCGACCAGTACCGGGATATTGAAACCTTAAACCATTGGAATGAGTAAGCGCATCGACCGTAATCGTTTCGTATAGAGCACGGGCTAACTAGGAACAGGATCACTAGCAACGCTCCACAAAACACTCCACTACATGATGCCTGTCTTGCTGAATATAGATTAAAGTCGAGAGACAATGCACGGACGCCCATGCAGTGGGACGATTCCCCCAATGCTGGCTTCTCCTCCGTGCGACCGTGGCTTCCCGTTCATGCTGACTACCAGAGTCTTAACGCAGTCGATCAAGTTAACGATAAGGAAAGTGTGTACCATTATTGGGCTAGCGTGCTGCGACTACGGAAAGCCTACTCCGATGTCCTAGTATATGGGTCGTTTGAGCTCCTATCGCCCGACCATCCAGACCTATTCGTCTACGCTCGAACAGCCTCCTCTGGCCGCGCCGTTATCGTCGCCAACTTTCGCCCGCATGAAGTGGCTTGGTCTGTTCCGGAGAGAGCTTTCAACTCCCCTGGAGATGTCGTGCTCTCCAGTTACCCTGGCCGAACGAGCCATTCGTTATCTCAACCAACGGTTACCATCAAGCCCTTTGAAGGATTTGTCTGGCTCAGTGGGACCGAAACATCGCGACTGTAGATTATAATACGAACAATTAATGAACCTATTTAGTATCAAACCTTGCACATCATTCCCAACCGCTCTCCTTTTCCCTACGCCCGACGACGATCTGGGTTCTTTTCGTGGCGAGGGAGTCGTCAAGACTTCCCTAACTGTCCGGCTCGTCACACCTAGAGACCCAATGGTAAAATATGCAGAAATTCCACGGCCATACCGAGTACGTCTAGAACCAACTTCTCGCCCGAGATATCAAATTTCCGTGACACAGATGCAATTAAGTCCAGTCTCACATTTTGGGGTAGCCACATTCTAATAATTCACTACACAAAGGGTAAATTTCCCGAAGAAGCTCCGAAGATGAGCCAAGCTATTTCCTAGACCTCCTCAATTTATTTCATTTTTAATCTTTTTGCATCTTTCCACTTTCCAATGATCTACCGTAGTGAGAAGCGGGGCTGGGTGGCCCGCTGCATACCATGGTACCATACTAGGCTTGATTCGTGGACTTTTCTCTCTCATTCAATGTTGGATGTGTCATATGCGCTGCTCAGTTTTCTAGGCCCCCGATGTCAACTGGCTTCGGGCTCCACATTGATTACTGTACATAGATTGTTGCTGAGCTGGCTTTTTTTTTTCATCATGTCATCTGTGCTTCATGGCCAAGAAAACGCCCCTTTAATCAATCGGATGCTAGAGTAATCATGTGTTAATGTGTCGCCCAGTGGAGTGGCTATCTCCAATATAGGGGGCATGCCCTGTGCGTCTCCTACAGATCTGTAACCTCCTTCCCAGCCCTAACACTACCTATCCCGGTCGGTGTCTCCCCCCCAGATCACTCAATGCTCAGGTAAGGGGTAAAAGTTCTTCATCAACCTCCGATACGACGGATCCATCTTGTGAAAACACTCTGCAAACTCAAATAACTTCCCAGCAAGACACGCCTCGTGGAGATCCAACGGACTAGCTTCGCGCAGGAGTCTCTTGTAAATTTCCATCAAAGTGCACATCTCCGTGAATGTCTTACAGTTTATAAACCCGTAGTCCACATCGACCGCAGGAATGGGCGGGAACTCCGCCGGGTTATTAATAGCCAGGAATTGCTTCAGTGACCAGACAGACAGATGCGGCCCACACGGTGGACTAGAGAAGAACTCTTCCAGAAAGCCGAATTGAAACCGGCGGCGTTTCAGGCCCTTGGATTCCATCAATTGCATCATTGTTCCTGACTCGTAGGCCTCCCAGAACTCGGTGAATGTGGCTGTTTGTGTCTTTACTGACCACTGGTGGGTGGTTGGGACATCGTTCCAGGGCATATCCCCGATCAGTAGTGTTTGATATAGACCCCCGAGACTATTTTCCCCGTCTTCGCTGTAACAGGTGCAGAAGCCGAAATTGAACCATATATCCTGGGTAGGGTGTGGGTGGGCTGCGTGTAGAGCTAGCGCTAGCATGTAGAAGCACTCTCGCTTGGCTTCTGGTTCGAGTTCTTCGGGGCGCTTGTCCTGGTCTTCTTTGTCCAGGTATAAACGTGCTCGGTCGAAAAATATACCCACGGTTCGCCTCATCGACTCTTCTTCCGTGGTCGGTTGATCTAGGCATTGGGTATTCTCTAGAAACCAGGGAAAGTATCCACCCCTGCATCGCTCAGGTATCCGGAAGAAATGCTCTTTGATGTTGGTAACAAGGGAGCCTTCAACTTGCCATCTATGGATATCCTCAACCGGGACATCGGCTAGCCATAGACCCTTGTAGAGCCCCAGGAGCTTACTCCTGTCTGCAAATGAATCGAAGTAATTGAAGCCGAAATCTGTACACACATCCTCTTCTTCGGGTATCTGGTCTTTTTGAATGTTTCTGTATAGGAAGTCTGCCGATGTTAAGGGCCGTTTTGAGCAGTTGAAGAGATGACGGCCAGTGCGCTTGTCCTCGCACGATTGGCTGCAGTAGAAATCCTTGTTGCATATACTGCATCTTCGGGATGTATCTCGGGAGCAAGTATAGCATTCATCAAAATGCTCTATATCATCACGTGGAGTAATATTAGTATTCGACTCGCCATCCGAGCTTGAGTCCCGATGTGTCGATGCTTTTTCTTCCGATAACAACCTATGACCCCTGTTACTCTCCTGGTCGCCACTATTTATTCAGATGTTACTAAATAGTTTCTTACCTCCTGAACGCCTCAGCCACTCGGTCCTGCTCGGATTTCATCCTCATTCGTTCTATCTCAGCCTTTCTTCGCGCACTGCCCGCATCATAGTTGGTAAAAACGCTGCTTCCACCGACGACGGATGTCTTTTCTTGGCTAATCCCTTTCTTAATCTCGGCCTTCAATTCCTTCTTTAGACGTTCTTGCAGTTGTATGAGTGCCTTCGATGTTTTCTCCGGGCTCCCAGGCGTCATCCCTGACACTTGCGGAACAGACCACGGCTTAAACAAGCGACCATGACAGCCCCTAGTCCTGATTTTACTATACGCCTGCAGAAAGTGCCAACACATGAAACAGCTGTACTTGCTACAGCCGAAGTATGGAAACAGCCGATCAAACATTTCTTCCGTCTTACTAAGGTGAAGGATCATTTGCATTTCGGCGTGCACGTTAAGCTTTTGTTTCTGCAAGCCACCGAAACTCTGTTTTGCTTTGGGGACGGTCCATCTCTGGCCGATTACCTTTTTGACTGTCGACGCGTCTAGAGATACGTTGAGGAGGTCAAATGTTTGCTCGAGGTTAAGGGGGCTAGGTAGTGCCTTTTGCGTGGCGATTTCGCGAGGTACAGGGATTATTGTTACTTTCTTGAAACTTGGGAGGTTGAGGGCGATATTGTTGAATGTCTCGAAGGCCATTCTTAATCTGCCAAGGAAGCAGATGCCCTCCCATAGCTTCTTGGTGCGTGGAGTGCTGTGACTGGAGGTTTGGAGCAGCTCTCTGACTAGCTTCATCATCCGTAGCTCGTATGCCCGTGTGGCGAGGACGCTCTGTCTGTCCATCAACGCCTGGTCAGGACTATTCGTCTCGAAGACCAATTTATGGAACTCTAGCAAGCGCAGACGCACTGGGGAGAATTCATCGTTTTGATGACCATGAAAGAGATACTCGCAGTCCTTCAAGCTCGACCTCACGTTTGGAATATACGTGCTCGCAAGTCGAGAACCGTAGTACGTCAACATCTCACGCCACATCTCCGCGGCATATTGGCTCTCTATTACCCATTGTCAGTTTAATCCCAACCATCTCCATCCCCGTCAATACACGCTTACCTCCATTAGTAGAAGCTAGCTTTCCCAGCAAAACACCCAATCTCCCAAAGGCGCCGTAATCAGACGCCCGAAACCCTTCATTCCGACTAATCCATAAGGTAACCTCATCCTCTCTCTCTCTCATGCCAGAGCATGCCACAAACCTAGCGCCCTTGTCGTTGGCAGCTAACTCCGCTAAGCAGTCCAGAAACTTTCTTTTCAACTTGCTGTGGCCGGAGTCTGAAATCTGTTGGACGTGGTTTGTGTTAACGCTGCCTGTATCGCTGGCGTCGTTGAGGTTGTCATTTTCTTCTTTGTCGTCATCACTGTCGTAGAGAGAACAAGCCGGCTCAACCTGTCCACCATTCCGGAGTGCGAGCAGATTCGCGGAGGAGATGAACTGGTGCTGGTTTAGGCCAGGGAAGGCCCAGTCAAAAGACTCGCTCATGATGGTTGTTGGTGTTTGCAATACTAGAGTAAGAAGACCATGAGGGGGGTGTCAGAGGAGGGGGGTTGTGGCGCTACGTTCAATAGATATACATCGGACGTGTGTGCTGGCAGCCTTGTATAGATAGATACCTAATAAAAGTGCTCCTCTTATCAGGTATAAATCTCTAACACAGCCACATAAGAGACGCCACGCTGAAAATTTTTGTCGATCACTTTTCCCCACGTAAAATCGTGACATTTCTCGCGTATATTTATTATTCAATATCGAAAATCTAACTGTTAACGAGTCTTGATTCCTATTGCGCTCCGAAATACAAACATATCCCCTTAAATATGTATATGTGGTATACAAGGCGCAGCATAAAGTCTTTGTCGATAATGACTACCAGAAAAGATTCTTGGACAAGTGACAAACCTCTGAGAGTGCATATCTTCTAGAGATAATTCCCAGGGTATATTTCGGTCTATTGCCTTTTCTAAGAAAGCCATCCTATTGTGCAGTATTCGATAGTTCCCCACTTCTTGTATAGCGCTGCTTGACTAAAGTTTTCATAATAGGATTCGCCGCTCACCGGGTTCACCAGTGAAAGCTCAAGGTGATAAGAAATAAACCAGATTTCCGATTACCATCGTAAAATGGGTTTCAATAATCCCTCGATCGAAAGTGCAGAAAGATGTCGCACGGTTCCAGAGCACTCATGGTACATGCTTGTGCTTGACTTTTCTATCTCTTTTATTCATGGCTGTAGCTAGACACGCTCATTAATCCATACTTACTACTCTAGATAGAGACTGAGGAGATGTAGCTGGGGGGGTCGATCTCCGACTATTATTTGTTGATGATCCCACATGATGGTTACCATAGCATATTGTTATAGAGAGGCGTAAAGGAAGACATCTATTCGTTTATAGCCATATTTTGAATGTTTAGGATGCTGCACTCGAAAAGACGCAGACCTGTAATGGTAGCTATGTTTATATGCATATCGTCTGGAGATAAATTAAGATAATAAGAACCGACATCTATGCATTCAAATTCCAATATCCGCCACCCTGAGAACCGGCAATAGATCCTTAATACTTTCTTCCCCGCACTCTAATCCGATCTAAATTTCGTGGCAAAGACTCTAATTATCCAAAATGGCGGCTTGGCACTTGCCATACTTATTGATCGGCCTCTCCCGACGCTCGAGCCCCCGTCGGGGAAACGCTGGAATCCGATAGTCACTTGCAGTCGCACACCTCCGATGCTATAGTTTTTATTTGATCACAACACACTCAGCTAGCGCGTGCGGAGGACTGTCGGCCGGGCCTGGACCTAGGCCGGTCAGGTAATCGAGATGCATCATGGCTGGCGTGTATTCTCGACACGGAAGATGCAGTGGATTGATTTCTGTGGTGTGGTTCTGGGGGAGCCAGGGGCCCAATTCTGTTGTTTTTTCTCACACAGGAAATGAGCGTTTGATCCGTATGCCGTGAGATCTAATTGACGGTCCCCCCCGTAACCCAGAGATGTCTCTAGTTTGAGCGAAAATCAGGCTCAGGCCCGTCTTGTAGTGTTTTGTTTTCGTTTGTCATCCAGTAATTCATAAAAAAAAGTAACCGTACTCCAAAAAAATGCAGTGACAGAATGCGTGGTATCAATCGCGCGTACATCAGATCCGCCAAGAGAATAACAAAAACAGATTGGCTCCCAAAGCCCTCAAAAATCATCCTCGTCATCATCGTCATCCAGATCCAAATCAAGCGTTGCCTTCGGCTTCGGCTTCGGCGCAGCAGCCGACACTCCACCGCTGCCACTACTACCACTACCGGCGGCGGCAGATCCAGCTTGAACAGCCGCCTTCGCAGCCTCACCCACACGGCTAGTCCCCTCATCGCCTACGTTGGCAGCTGGCGGCGCATCCGCAACCCCAAGTCCCTCCGCCTCGCGAATCATCCGCTCAACCTCCTGGTCAGGGTCAAACCCTGGCCGTCCCTCACCCGCAGTCAACTGAATCTGCCCCATAAGCCCCAGTCGAATCCGATCCTCCATTGGATAAGGCAGCATATACACCTGGCGTGTCATATTGGCCGATTCATCCAGCCACGACGTCGCATCCTTTGTAACACTCGACACCGGCTCCGCTTCACCATCCTCCATCCCATTCACCCCCGTCCCCGTCATCTCCGTATCGTGATCTCCCTGCTGCACTCGCGCTTTCGCCCCCGCCTCTGCATCCGCAGCAGCCTGGTGATTGTACTTGCTAATGCGACGCGCGAAATCGAGTAAAAGCTTGTAGTCCACTTCATTGATATGTTGTAGCTTCCGCGGTTTATCGGGGTTATCTTGCATCTCATCATCGCTGTCGTAGATCGAACTATCGGAGTCGGAGTCGCTGTCTATTTCGTCTGAATTGCAGGTTGTGCGGATTTCTTTCTCATAGTTCACGACAGTTTTCACGATGCCCTTGACCTTTTCTTCGAGAGAGGCGGCTTCCGTGCGGAGACGGAGGATTCGTGCGTAGTTGTCTTGGTGTTGGCGGAGAGTTGAGATGGCGGATGTGAGCGAGTCATCTGCGTCTAGGAGGCTGACTGCCGCGGCTGGGGCGCCAGCTGCTGTCGGGGAGGTTGTGAGGCTGGTAATAAGAGCATTAAACTTGTTTTCGAGGTTAGAGAGGGCGGTTTGAAATTCGGCGTTCATCTTTGGGTTCCTTGGCTGGGTTGTTGTAGGTAGATTAGAGCATTGGACAGTAGGTTGGTGGACTCTGGCCAGTGAGCGCAATTGCACGGTACGGTATTCGATTCGAGATGGGATATTGGCGAGCGTGGCAAAGGGTACTGCTTTGGATTGCGCGAACGACTGTTTGTTGATCGAGAATCGAGCTCCCGGTCCGATTCCCGCAAACAATGCCGATATCATGTCACGTGTGTTGGTTCCATTTATGGCCAATCAGAAGTCGATACTTCTCCACATCTACACATCTACTTCCGTACACCTTGCGTTTTTGTCGAGTTTGGTCGACATCCAAGAAGGTATCATTGTATCAAAAGATTGATGCTCGGTTCATTTTCTCAGTCTATTGCTTCCAGATGAGTGATACCAAATGGGAGAGAGTATCTATAGGCTCGAAAAATATGCTCTTCATAGACAACCATCAAGGTCCCCGTCATCTATACTGCAGCTGGGAGCTGTCAACAGTAAACCGTGGGTATTCCTAGAAACCAATCCAGACAGCAAGAAAAACATCAAGTCTAAGTGCTGGAAACAGGATATCCAGGCGCGCTAAATGCTCAAAGATCTAACAAAAAAAAAAAAAAAAAAAAAAAAAAAAAAAAAAAAAAAAAGGACACAGAAACGCCAAATTTGGGACACGAAATGAACAGTAAAATCTACAAAACCATAGCCGGGGTTCTTTTGTTGTCAGATATCGCTAAATCAAATGAACTCAGGCTCACTCGTCGTCGTCGAAGAACTTCTTCATGAAGTTGTGAGCAAGCTCAACTCCCGCACTAGTAACCATTAGTGGATTTGTATCGTAC
This sequence comes from Aspergillus bertholletiae, assembly GCA_009193595.1. Classification (NCBI taxonomy): domain Eukaryota; kingdom Fungi; phylum Ascomycota; class Eurotiomycetes; order Eurotiales; family Aspergillaceae; genus Aspergillus; species Aspergillus bertholletiae. The sequence goes on from ML736163.1 coordinate 22,251, forward strand.
AGGGTAGAAGAAAAGGAGAACATACAAGGTAGCGGCGTTGGCGGGAACAGCTCTGGCCAAGGCCGGGCCGAATCCAGGGAAGAAGGCCTTGAAACCACCGCTGGCATAGACGGTGCGGATAGTTCCGCCAATGGTGGGCTTGCCGGGGGCACTCTGCAAGCGCGACTTAATGGTGTCCACGGGGAAAACGGGAATCCACATGGCAATACCAGCCGCACCACCGGCAGCCAGGACGGCGGGCATGGAGAGCTGACCGGTAGCGTTGCCGTTCGCATCCTTGGGTGTCAGGGAGCGCTTAATATATTCGTAAGCAGCGAAGTAGGCGGCTGATCCGGGGCCATCACGGGCCAGGGTCATCGCGCTTCCACGGAAGACGCTGCGAACGCCACCCTCCTTGTACAATTGGCGAACCACATCCAATCCACCGGAGTATTTGGGCTTCTGTCCCGGGGGGGGTGGGTTCTGGCCTTGGATCTGCAAGAGCACCTTGACGCGCTCAAAGGGAGCGGTGATCAAGGTCATGGGGATGGCGGAGAAGAAACCAGCAGCGGAGATTTGGCCAATGGTGTACTGAGGGGTGTTGTTCTCCATGCGCACTTCGGAGACTTTGCCAACGAGTGTCTTGCCCACGTCATAACCCTATGAAATCGTTAGAGTCCATTCTAGATGAGCGAGACCGTCTGCCGTTCCAATCTATACATACCCAGAAGCTTACAGCGACTAGTAGGCAGTCAGTAATTTATCACATGAAGTATGCCCATATAGAGAGAAACTTACACATGGGGGTGACTCCGACGAGAGGGGCCGAAACACCAGCATACAATCCCTACAGCCAGTTAACGCGACGCTGAGAGTTGATTGGGTTGATCCACATACGCGAACAAGGCCCTCGCGGGCGACTGTCCTCTTCACAACATCAATTGCACCGGAGTAAACTCCCTTCTCCGCAGTCTGTAGACGGACCTTAACCAGGTCAAAAGGATGTCCGACAACGACGGCGCACACGCCACCGGCAGCACCAGCGGCAAGAGAACGAATCTGCGCAATAGTCTGGTTGACAGCCTTGGCCTCTATGACCTTAACGTCGTCGCGGATGGTCTCCGGAGTAGAGGAAGCGGTGGAAGACATCGTGGCGGGGTGGTCCGGGAGCGGGGGCAGCTGCACGCGGGGGGAGAGAAGATGTGTAAAAAGGCAGGAGAAGTTGAGAGAGTACGGAGAAGAGTACCGGTGATTGCGGGGGGTTCAGTGCGAGAAGGGGTGAAATTTAAAGCGCGCGAATAAATTAAGATCACACCGGGAAAACAAAACTGAACATAAGAAATGAACAAACAGCTCCAAACAAGTCAAAGGTTGGAGAAACGGCCGAGGCCGAGCAATAGGAGGAGACCGACGATTACCGGAATAGGACACCCTCGTGACTTATACCTCGGCTCGGTCCGGATCAAGTGGGCGTCCGACACGGAATGACTGCAAATGTTCAATCCCGAGTATTGTTCTTTAGCTACCGGTCTATCAATCCCACGGAGGCTGTATAACAATGGAGAAGTTTTAGCGCTAAATCCGAGTCGTGACATTGGCCTGTCACCTGATACTTATATGTGCTCATGTGTTTGTTACCCCACATTAAACTTCCCATAGCATCCCCGGGCCCGTGGCCGGATGAACGGGCGCCAAACTCCAATTGTTGAAGTCATCTCGCATTGGCCGCCATTACTCCGATATGCTCGATCAGAGCAGCCGCATATGCCACGGACGACAGGAAGTTCATCTTAAATTAATATCCTGTTCAGGCTGGCGACTTTAGTATCTCTAGCTTTCTCTCAGCTGAACCACATGGAATGATAATCTCTCTCGTTCCAGTCAGCTGACCACATCCCGGCCGAGCAATCACATGCGGGGCGCTGGCATCTGGAACACGTGCGCGGGTCTCCCACAGATGGCCCCTGAAACCTAAGGTATCTACTTAGGACCAAAGGAGACAAGCGTGCTGGAGTTGCTCAACCCGGCGAGATTTGGTCCCTGATCTAATCAATCTAAGGTTCAAGGATTACGAGCCTTCTAAGTCAATTCAATTAGAGATCACCGAGGATAAGCTACGCTTGGCATGCAGGATATATGGTTCAATATGTAGATTATGGATCAATTCAAATTAGTACGTCATGACACACCTATAGCTGGGTAGTCACTAATTATCTACCGTCGTAAACGAAGAATCCGTTACAAAAACATATACAGTACAGGATGCATAACAAAATCAGGCGAAAGGCGGGGAATCATAAACGCCATCGCTCATCCACGGGTGCGGTCGGTCATTAATAAAGCGTTTAGAGAACGAAGAAAGCGGCGAGCGCAAGGGCACCGAGGGCACCGCTGCCGATGACGGTCCGGGAGGCGGCAGAGTCGGTCGAAGTGCTAGAGGGAGCAGTCTCAGTAGCGCTGCCGCCGTTGGAGCCATTCGTGGAGCTGCCACCGTTGGAGCCGGTCTCGGAGGAGCTGGAACCTTCGGTGGTGCTGCTGGCAGCAGTGCTGAGGGTAGTAGAGCCGGTCTTAGAGGCATCGGTGCCAGTAGAAGTCGAGTCACCGGTCTTGGAAGCGTCAGTACCAGTGGCAGTAGAGTCACCGGTCTTGGAGGCGTCGGTGCCAGTAGCAGTGGCGGTGGAGTCGCCGGTCTTGGAGGCATCGGTGCCAGTGGCGGTAGAGTCACCGGTCTTGGAAGCGTCGGTGCCAGTAGCAGTGGCAGTGGAATCCCCAGTCTTGGAAGCGTCAGTGCCGGTAGCAGTGGCGGTGGAATCTCCAGTCTTAGAGGCATCGGTGCCAGTAGCAGTAGAGTCGCCGGTCTTAGAAGCGTCGGTGCCGGTGGCAGTAGCAGAGGAGTCGCCAGTCTTAGAGGCATCGGTACCGGTGGCAGAGGCAGAGTCACCAGTCTTAGAGGCACCACTGCCGTTGGTACCGGTAGCGCTGCTGCCAGAAGAGCCGGAGCCGTTAGGGCAAGCAGCAAGAGCGGCAGCCACAACGGCAGCCGAGTCGTCGTTGGGGCAGGCCTGGGAAGTGCAGTCGCGCACACCATAGGAGTAGTTGGCGCTCTTGCACAGGCAAGCCAGGTCACCGCTGGTGCAACCCAGCTCGGAAGCCTTGGCGTTCATGTTGTTGATGCACATTTGCTAATGGGACGATCAGTATGGTTACTTCGCTAGCAACTCTGGACAGGAACAACATACAGCACATTCACCAACGGAGACATCGGCGCTCACCATAGTGGTGGCAGCCAGCAGAGCGAGAGAGAGAGCAGTGGTCTTCATGATGACGGATTTGTGAGGCTGAACGCAGAAGGCAGGGAAGAGAGGCGATCAGTGGGAACGAGGCGTCAGCCAAGGGATCAAGGGAGGAAGCTGGATAATGTTCACTGGGGTGGCAGGAGAAAAAGAAATGGCAAGAGATCGGAGGGGGAAGGAGCTGATTTAAAAAGACAAGAAGTGACGCGCAAATCTGAGCTCCCCATTCTCAACCTGTTGGGGGACCCGATCAACAAGAGAATTTTTTGTTTTTTTTTTGTTTTTTGGATTTTCATTTCTTTTTTTTTTTTCTTTTTCCGATTTTTACCCTTTTTTGTTTCTTTCTCTGAATGCGATCGTCACTGGCTACTTGGGCGGTTGAGTTTCCCTGAAGGTCTCCAGCCAACGTGGCTAGGGCATCATCACGGACCAATTCCCATGCAAAGTGAAGTCATTGACCAGCCCACCGAATTTGATTTTAACAGATTTTAATCTCAGTCTGCAAGGTAAAAGGTTTGGTTCTTCGATCCATCGTGTCCTACCACTTGTGTTCACCAGCCGCCACAGATCCACTTTCACCCACCTCGATCCCACACCATTATCTCATAGGTTGTGCGGGCTCGGTCTACCGAGTAGTAACTCAATAGTCTGGGTGGGGTTCACGATTGGCTCCATCTTTTTTTTACTTACTTCTTTCCCTCCTTCCTGTGGCTTGGTGGGTTTGTTTTTTTTTTTTCTGTTTCTTTTTACCCATCCATGCCTTTGTTGTTTATCGTATCCATGGAAATCATGAGACACAGCGTGGTAGAAGTTTCCATCCCGTGCATTCGGTTAGGAAGAGGTATAGGCCAAAAAGTCAATTAGAAAATTCTAAGACTTTTGAGACCCATGGTTAAGGTAAATTGCTTTCATGTCGCTTTCGGCGCCTTTCGCATAAGGAAGTCGAACCATGCAGCGAAGGCTTTCCTATGCACTCTGCACGAGTGTGATGACGAAGTTAAAGTGTCGCTCACTCCGGGATTAGCATCATCTATTACATTATGTCTCTGATGCAGCCTGCGTTTAAACAGGAACTTGGTACGACCGCCGACGTCAAAAGCAGCGTCATTGTGACTGCCCAATATCAAGGAGATGATCTAAAGAGCACACGGGATTGGACCTGGCTAGGACATCCGCGCTCTTGACCGACTGAGAGGGCTAGGATCACCGGTGGATCCGATCACCGTGGCCAACAGATCGTAATTGAACGATAACCACCAATCCTTCCACCCATTCTCCAGTTGGGTTGTGGATCACTACTACAGTGGGAATTAAGGACGCGGGCTCACCAGCCACACTCCTCCCAGCTGGAGCGTCACGTTGGTTAGTTAGTGGCGCTCTCGACCCGGCCGCAGTCCAAAATTTCCCCTTTGGATGTGGGGAAAAAAGAAAGCTCTTGTTATCCTCCACCCACCCAACCTCAACTACTACTACGGAGTACTCACTAGTACTAACTATCATTGCCTACGGCAACCATGGTCGTCGTTCTTCGGCGCTGAGAGAGATTTGGTTCGAGTAATCCCGGCAAGCCACCGCGGTCCAGCGGGAATCGGGTATCTCGTGTGAAGCCCCTCTTTCAATGTATCAACACGCCCATAGGCTTGTCTTGGACACCTTCCTGCCACCGCGGGGTGGCTGGAATGAAGGACCTGACTCACTGACACGGAGACGTTACAACTTGCACGCCAACCAGTAAGGGGGGCTGCCTTCAAATGTCCTACGGTCGGGAAATCAAATCAGGAGGGATTGGCGAAAAGTAGGGAGTCACTCTGATGGAAAGTTCGATCGACAGCACATACGAATTCTCCTCCATGAAAGATAAAGATCGCCAGGGAATCGCTTTACTCAAAAAAGAAAATATGAGCGAAAAGCAAAACAAGAAAATAAAAAATAAAAATAAAAAAAGTGGTCCTGTGGCGGTGCAGCGGCCCTTTTCCAGTAACCCTAAGCCGGACAAAAGCCCGAGAACAGACGTCACAGCTTCTCCTTCACCTTAGCCATGCGATTATTATCGATCATAGTAATAACAAAAATTCCATTTGACACTAACTGAAAAAGAGCTAAAATAAGAAGAAGAAAAAATTGCATATAGCCTGACCACGGAGAACACCGATCAGCCACACTATCATAGAATCGGATTCGATTGATCGAACCCCCAAGCTTTTCGAGTCATGCTGCCCACACTAACTAGTCCGGCGACCCAGGATGCAGAGATAGTTACATCCCGGTAAGTAGCCACCGAGCCATAGCCGAAGTTTGTCGACTCCGGCGGAAGTTCTCGCAGAGCTTTCCCTTGGCTAGGTTCCTATAGGAGTAGAGGGACCCAAAGTTCCTCCTAGTGTATCTACTAAATTAGACCGTGCGATGGGGAGTCTAGATTTCAGAGTCAATATAAGCGGCTAAGGGCGGCGTAGATTCGATCCTACCGAGGGGGTCAACAACCCCCCAAACAACCTCGTAACTTTGGGTTTGTCCCATGTCAGTCATACCTACCGACAGTGGTTATAATTCAAACAGAAACGAGATTGCATGGAACTTCGTCTTACCGTAAGGGATAGACTTTCACGGTCCTAGGACGATTTCACTCCCTCCTTGTTCTCAACAAGGGTGCCACCCTTGCTTGTGTGATACGACTGCAGAGGATGTTCCTGATGTATTGTAACATACATCAATACCAAACTATGGATCGCGCATGTCCAAAACGACCTCGAGACCTTCGGTAAAGTCCGTAATTTGCGATGGTTCGTGCCGATTCCACATTTCTCATATCGCCCTGGCTCAATAGCTCGGAGTGAATCATATCAAGCAATCCACAACGCGCTGCTTTCCCGAGGAACCGAATTCCGGCTGAATCTACCAATGGCGATACCTCCCACGTGTGTAGAATCGTATCGATCGACATTTCCACGGCTTGCCTGCCCCATGGAGTCCATGAGTGGGATCCGCTCGTTCCAGATTTCTGGGTTAGAAGCTCAGGTGATTTCTCTCATTGAAAATCCGGATCGCTCCGGCTGGATCGTCCTTGGATATGATCAGGACTTTAAGCGGACTACATCTTGATATATTACATCAATACATCCTGCGTAGTTTTTGTTTCAAGCGAATCAAAACTACATTTATTAACATCAATTTAGGCTTAGACTCCGAAACAGCGAATAAACCAAAGCACCATAGCTTCTTAGTTTCAAATCATAATATATCTCGAAGAAGATACTATTCGGGCACTGAGCTAGACAATCAGTTTGGCTGAGACAGACCTCAACTCAATTTCTTCCGCAAATAAGCGGTCAGGAAGCGGCCACTTCATGGCCAACGCCTAGTCTGCAGTGACAGGTGCGAGGTGGCCTTGCAGATGAAGGTTAAACCCACTGTCGAGTGTCTTTTATATCGGAGCCATATTCGTTACATCACAGAATCCTATTCGGTATCATTGCCTGATATCGGAGCTACCACCGTCTCGATCTTGATCGTCTCTCGCCTGCCGTTAATGCCGTTGGGGTTAAAATGTAGCCACCGTCAGCGTGCGACTACGCCCTGGGGCTTACTCTGAGGGTTACGTATGTCCTGTTGTGTGTTGACGAAGCCTGCAGTCGGAAATATACAATTAGACTGCCACAGCCCAGGACACAAACGCTAACACTTTGCATGATGTGGCCCCTCGTTTAGCTTTTGACACATCACATATATATACTATATATATCTGTAGGTTATGGCGTAGGTGGTGGTTCGCAGATCATCTTCCCTTTACAACGTCTTACGGCATATTGAACGATCACTTCTATCTCGGGAAGTTGGCTGTCTGCATAGATCAAGACTGCCAGCGATCAAGGACATTACCATTCCACCTGGTCTCGTATAAATAAGGCCGTTGGATCGTACTCGGACAAGGTTTCAGGCAATTCATTATACCTATTTCCTGAAGACTTTCGTAGTTGCCCTGCCTGTGCAAAGCAGGGTCGCTAACCATTACAATGAGAAGCTTTCCCGTCTGTCGATTCACGCATTGCCATAGACTGATTTCTCATATAGTCGAGATGATTTCGTAGTGCGGCTCTATTGACAAAAATGTTTCTATCCCGATTTGTCGTCTTAACCGACTGCACGCCCCTAAACTCGCATCATCAGAGAAAATCAAAAGTCCATTAACCTGATGGAGCCTAACCATTGAACATCTAACTGTGTGGGCGGTTTTTATAGTCTATGCTGCTGTTGAATCTTGTTTTAATCAATAAATCTACTATCTACAGCATTCCCACGCTAACAACGGGATAGTGATGCTATGTACACCCAGTATCATGGCGAAACCCCTCCTCTAAAATTTACTTCACAAACCATCAACAAGGTCACAATCTTCCATCGCCAGCACCAGCTGACCCTTCAACAGATCAACCGGCGTCATCTCGTCATCCCCATTCAGCCGGTCATCCAACCTCAACACACATTCACTCCGAGCTTGCATCAGACCCTGGAGAATCTCAGGGTCCTCATACCCAACCTCGCGTGCAATTCGGACCGCCAACTGCGTGCCCACCGTCAGCGCCAATCCCGCGATATCCGTCGCCGCATATCCAATGCCCGCGTCCGCCCAATCCAGAATGCCCGTAATCCGACCATCCGAGTCCACCAGGATATGCTCTCCCTTGATATCATTATGGATGAGCACCCGTACTGAATCCCCCTCATCGAAATCTCTCACCCGGTCTATAAACGCCATCTTCCTCTCTGCCAGCCCCTCGAAATCACCCCCTTCTCTCACTGGATAGTCTCCCGCATCAATCTGCCCCCGGCCAACCAACCTCCTCCACGCAACAATCGCCCTCTCCCTCATCCCCCGCAGCCCCGGCACCCGAATCACTGGCACTTCAAACCCCAATCCCAACCTCTCCTCCAGTGCCCCGATATCAATCCCCTTCAACACCCTCATCAGCTCCACCAACCCCGTCACCGTCCTCTCACTCCGTAGTCCCCCCCGATGCAACCCAATCCCCTCCAACCGCGTCTCCATCGACACAGCATGAACCCCATCCGTCGAAAGCACTTCTCTCCCCACCGACCGTGGGATAATATCCCCGGACAGCCCGCGCCCCTCGTACTCACACACCATCAGCCCCCGCACCGCAATGTCGAACCCGTGCATCTCAGTCCCCGTCAGCGGCCGGTCCCTGCGCGGCTTCGTCACCCGCAGCAGATATCCCGGCGATTCCTCGATCGTGAAGATCATATGGTCGTCGCCTTCGATCTGGGCATGTCGCGTCAGCGTTGCTTGTGGTAGGTTTAGAGTGCTTGTCGTGAAGGTTTGCAGCGTCAGTAGCGGGATTCGGTTTTCGGGCATTGTTATTGTTTTTCCTTTTAGGTATATTTATATTTTTATATTTTTATATTTTCTTTTTTCTTTTTTCTTTTCCTTTTTTCGGGGATAGAGAGTCTGTGTTAAAATCAAATGTTTTGGGTGTTATGTTGTTTGGTGTTTTTCTATACTATTAGTAGGTACGGAGTACGTATATAAAATATATATTGTTGGAGGTGGAACACGGATCCTCGTATAGATACTACGTCGGGGTCCCAATCAGGTAACCGCTATCGAATGCCATGGCTTTTTTTTAACTACTTCTAGTAGGCATCAGTAAAAAATAGAAAATAACAATAATAATAATAATGATGATAAAGTAAACCGTCCAAGACTTTCCACGAGGAAGATTGATAATCGTCCGAGGAGAAATTATTTCGTCGGTACTTTATTAACTAGTAGAGTGGCAGTGTGCCCAGGTATGTATGGAACTAGTTAGAGATTCCGCAGGGTGTTGTCACTCGCCCCTTAATTCTCTGGGCCTCTTGGCTCTGGTTCAATGTTATTTGTCGTCACATCTATGGAGTATATATATGGTAAAAACCTATGGGCAAAATGATGAGTCGGGCTATGTCTTATGTCTTTATCAGGAGATAGCTAACTATCTTGGTAATGTGCATTGTGAAGTGATGGCTTGTTGAAAATACTTCTGGTACTAGACTAGGGCTGGGCTGGTGGAGCTCAGGTGAAGAAGACCTTCTCTCCCACAGTACAATTGTCCGTCCCAAACAGCCAAAAAATCAAAAAGATTGACCGACGCAGGATTCGAACCTGCAATCTCTTGATCCGTAGTCAAGCGCCTTACCATTGGGCCAGCCGGCCTGGATTGTTGTAAGACCAGTGTCTTAACAGGCTTATGAGCCAGGGATATACAGTACTTGGGAGACAAAAAAAAGTAAGTTGGTTGAGCCATCAAAAAGTCTAGGTATGTCACATTGGGTATATAGTATATGCTATCAGAAAAAAAAAAAAAAAAAAAAAAAACCACACATGAAATTATAAAGAAAAAAAAAATAAAGATTGTAAGGAGAGATCGTATCATGCAGGCTCAACACTGATCGTCGCACATCGCCATTAAGCGCTCCTTTTCACTGGGCTCGCTTTCTAGTACTACTATCCGCGGGATAGCTACCTGCCGTTGCTGCCGCTTCTTCTGCCTTTGCTTCCGGCAGCTCTGGACACAGTAAAAGATCGAAATCATGATCTTGCCCATTACGAATCCGACCATACACGCCACAACACCGGCCACAACACCGAGAAGGGCGGGCATGACGACTGGCCGCATCAATCTGCCGACGTTCTTCTCCCGGCCAGCCCAGTAGCCAGGTCGGTGGTGAGTGCGGTGATGTTCCGGAGCGATCGTGCGGTGCTTGTCGACTGGAGGCTGCATGTGGCCATGGTGGGGCCGCCCGGTCGGATTATGCATTCCTGCGCCATGCATGCAGTCCTTGATGGCGTGCTTCATGGCCTGAAGGCTCGCGGTCAATTGGGCCATCCACGATGGCGGGCCATCGTCATGGTGGTGGCTGTGAATGGGGTGAGTTTCAAGTTGAGTGATCTGAAGGTTCCCGTCCGAGTCTTGGCTCAGTGTGATGGTGACGAGGTGATCGGAGGCGGGCCGCCCTTGGAGATCGAACAGTCGTAATTTCAACAGAAAGACGCCGCCCAGTTCTTCGTCGGGGCGTGACGGCATGGGTCGCACATCGAGTTCATAGGCCAAGTCGACGGTCTCCCGGCCAGACTGAAAATGCCGGACTGCATGGAATCGCATGGGGAACGTGGGCGGGAAGATGGGGTCATGGTTGGCGAGGAGGGTGCCATTCTCCGTCGAGAAGTCCAGGGTCTGCGGGAGTTAGCGACGGCGTTCTCCATTCATCCCGGTGAAGGTTCACGAAGCTACAACATACCAGTTGGGAATGAAGGTCAATCTCTTGTGAGCATTCGGGATCGGAGAATGAACATATGGCGGTGGGCACGTTGGTCGGACGGGCGTTGGAGATGATTCGGCTGCGAAACTCGGGGTCTAGCCCGGAGAGTTCGACCTTATGTGTTTCGGGGAGAGACAAAGCAGCACAGCCGCTGAGACAGAGCGCACCTGTCACAGACAGGAAACGCAGCAACATGATGATGGTGATGGTGATGATGGTGGTGGTGGTAGTGGAAGGAGTGTGGTGATGGTGGTGGAGATGCAAGGTGAATGGAAACGAAGGTTGGGATGGTTGCAGTGTGACCAGGCGAGGGCTTGTTGTTGACACAAAAATGGCAAACCGTCAAAGGAAACGGACGGACAGCGGGAGCGCGCGGGCATTATATAAAGAATTTAGTTAGGCAAGAGGGGGCGTGGAAGGCGTATCTGCATCATGGGCTGAATTAAGCCATTAGGTTTAGAACCTTGACTCACTCTAGGCATCCGGGGAACATCTGATTGCCAGTATTGGTGGATCACCAACTGACACCTTCTGGCAACACCAATGAAGATATGGAATATGCCGACCTCATGATTGGAACCGCTGGAGACTCGTGGGTCCCAGATTGATCGATCGAGGAAAAGAGAGCGCATTTAGTGTCCTCTTAGTGACTTTAGTTCAAAAAGGTCCTACTTTACTATCGTCGTCCTGGTCGGCATTGCAGGCTGAGCGACGGTCTAAAAAAAGACACTGAAAATTTTCTTCTTTGGAGGAGCTCGTTTAGTCCGTCTCACCATGAGACTATCACCGTGCGGATCGTCCGGTTTACCCGATGTGATTTGACGCATTTCGATTTCCATTTATTTATTGATTGATTTAGTTATTCATAGATGGATCTTAACCTTTGTTTATTTTCCCTTTCTTTCTCGCTCGGGGAGAGTCCCATATGGGGAAGGGAGGGAAAGGAATCCAACAGATATACGCGGAGATATGGGAGAGTTTGGACGATCGTCCTTTGTGCGTCAGACATGTCAAGCAAAGGCGGTTGGCCGGAATTGTTCAGAGAACCTTTAGAATGCACACCATGATAGGGGGAGGAGGAAGAGGAATCCGTCGAAGGATCAGCAATTGGCTGCGCCTCTTGTTGGCCCCAGGGTCCAAAACGATGCCCCACGTCAAGCTTCTTCATTTTATTTTTTTCCTTTCGTTTTTCTTTTCTTTTCAGGGGCTGAAAGAGGCAAGGATGGCCGGTCGCGCAAAGTGATCAAAAGTCGGTCTTTGATTGCGCCACTCGTCAATTGTTGTGTTGGAATGCCGTTCCAACTTTCCTTCATAGCCGAGGCGTTCCGTGCACCAAAGAATTTAATTGTTATTCCCCCCCCGCGGATATTGACCGAAGACGACTAGCGGTTGCGGTTTTGATTGATCGTTTCTCGGCCTTACTGCTACTCGTAGTAATCGCAGGCCTCACAGGGCGGGTGATGGAGTTCAATTGACAGTTGGATTGCAATGCAACAGCTAAATTTGGCTGAGACGCCAGAGTGGATCGCCCTTGGAGGGGGCAGTGCATCGACTTCATTGGCGGCGAGGCAGTTTGAGGGATTAACTGCTCCAATAATGGCAAGGACAAAAGCTTAGCAACCAAGTTTAATTACTGACCCTTCTTTTGTCTGCCAGTTGGAACTACTTCGGAGGTTTCGTTTGATCATACAAGTTCCTTTTACCCCCCCCACACGAGCCTCACCACTAGGCAATGGAACCCTCTACTTCCTAAAGTAACAACAACTAAGTAGGTACCTAACTACTAAGTACCAGTAGGTAAGGTTACTCCTCTGCCGAGTTGGTTTGTTTGGTATTATGTCTGCCTACTTCCCCATCCAGCGCCATCTTTCTCTCTCCTTCCATGGGCCCGGACTGGATTTTAATTTGATTGAATAATAATTATTATTATCATTATTATTATTATTCACTTTTTTTTACGTGTGGTGGTCCCTATCGGTGGTTTAATCTTTACCCAGTTGGATCCAGTCGAAGCTCACTCTAAATTTGACTAGTCGCTCGGCGGCTCCGAACCATCCTCGACTTATTTCTAAGACATCTTCTGGAAGAAACGCCGGAGCTATGCACACTCACACGCTACTCCACTGGACTGGTTGCAACTAGTTTTGTCAATAGAAATCCCACATGGTGGTATTCGCAGTCTCCTCCAGAAGAAACCGCCCGGTGATCGGTTTTGTCACCGAAGCCAAGCTCAGAGACGGCCATAGACTAACGGAGTTTCACCTAGCATGGCATGGCTCGAGCGCCACATTGGATCTGGGCCTGAATGAAGAGTTTTCATTTGTAAATATCGCCTTCTCCGTTTATATCCGTTGCAACCGTGGGAGTTTCCTGTGCGACCGTCCGCGGACCGCAAGCATCCAGTTGGGCGTTGAAAAGTTTTCCATTGTTGTGGTCGTCCCGTGGGGTTGTACGGTCCTGGTCACCTCCGGATGGACTGACCTCTCTCATCTCATCATCCGAGATGGGCGACCAACAACCAACGTCTGCGCTTCTCCACTCCTGCAGCGGACCAACGATTACGGGCAAAAGGATGTTGATCGCATCCCCCCCCAGTTTCTATAAGTTGAGACATCCAATACTCTCATAGGCGTAGTGGAGGAACATTAGATGTAGTTTCACTGCCCCCTTTTCCTCCGTTCCTCTGAACCCTTACAGATGCATGGACTTGATGCATACCACTCACCCCCCTTGATGCATTGTTGGTGGTAGGTTGAACATCGCCAGGGTGGGTCGCAAAGTCACTCCGTTGTCTTGTCTATTGACCGTCACATGGTTGCCCTCAATGTAGTATCCAGGTGGCCCTCGATAATAAGGCAGAAGAGGTGGATCGCGGCAGATTTTTGTTCTTCAGGCTTGTAAGGCCAATCAATGGGTCCACCGAATGTTTATATTGTTGTTGCCTGCGACGGCTAGCCTTACTCCAGGTAGCCAGCAAATGATGCTCCACCCCGGTGGGATCGAGAGTTCCTTATCTCAAGGCTTAATTTTGCTTTTCGCTGCTGCCTTGCTGCTTGCGAGATCAAACCGGGCCTTCGGGTATGCGCAAAGCGGATCGGCTCATTAATTACATGCAGAGATAGGGAACGAAGGCGCTGACCATTACGCATAACTCTGACAGCGAGAAGTGGACTATGTGAGGTACGTGGCGGATGTAATGTAGTACTATTTGCTGGGATTGACGCTCAACTCAGCCGCTCCTCATTCTTTTGCTGCTGTTTCGGCGGTGTGAACAAACAAGGGGCAGACTGATCCCTCCTCTCTCCGATATGTGCTTTGGGCTCGACAGTCTTCCTTCAGCTCGCGTCTGAATGTCATCCACACGACTTGTCCTCCTTGCATTACGCCATTGTCACCTCATTTGTCATCCACCTCGCGCACCTTAAATGCAAACATCTCATTTGACGGCACTGAATGCTCGTCCTGCAACTTCATCGCCGTCTCGACCCCGGCAGCCGGCACCCGATACTCGAATCGCTTTCCAGGCCCAGGCAACTGCCCGCCCGGAAGTGCATACGGGAAAGGAAGGTACTCCGGCATCAGACCCAGCTGCACGAGCACGGTAGCCTGATCCCACGCAATATGTTCGTGATATAAGCGATCTCCTCGAATGTTCACCACGGACGTGAATGGGATACGGAGCGCCTTGCCCGTGGGTGGGATGCCGGGGATTCTAATCAGGTCAGTTATTGCCGGGATAATGCCATCGGCCAGGGCGATGCCATGGATGGACAGGCACTAGGTACGGTGTTTGTACTCACAGCCAGTCGATCTCCTTATTGTGTGTCAGGCCGAAGATGAATTCGTCGATGATCCGGTCCGTGCCGATCGTCCGGCTGACGAGTTCCAGTACAGTGTCATCGGGGTTGTTGAAGATGAAATGCTCCAGGTAGAACTTGCTCAGTCGTGCGCGTCCGATGCCTCCCGTCATCTGGTCGTGTCAGTCTGATAATAGAACCACGTGTGCATGCGGAGACCCACAGTCGGAATATGGTTGACATATGGCTCCTGCACCATCGTCGCCATGGTCTTTTCCACCGATCGATCTCCGAATTCGTACCACGTGTGCTCGTCCCAGATCTTTTCCAGATCGAAATACGGCCCGCCCAGCTGTTTCTTCAGCAATGTCAGGGATCGCGTGTGCGCCACTCCGGCAGATGTGATCTTGAAGTCAGCATGTCCCGGGACGATAAAGCCGGCCGAAGAAACATCCGCATAGGAGTAAAAGGTGTGATTGTCACGCTTTGCAGGATCCGCCGGTGACAACTTCCCAGGAAGGTGTGAGAGAACAGAAATTGATTCCTCACTAATATCCCAGGCGCTGAAGAATACTGCCGCCGCAAGTCTTTGCTTCAGAGCTGTGATGACACTGCCCAGGATCTTCCCGAACTCTGGTGCATAATCGGTAGGAGCGCCGTAGACTATATGCTATCAGCGTGTATTTCCCTCGTCAGCTCATAGTAGACTTATCCCGTACCCAACGTGGCAAATCTATCCTTCTTCTCACACTCATTGGATGACTCCAACGCTTCAATGCCGCTTCTCACAAGCGCGAGAACACCGCTCTCGTCTGCGCTCGTCTCATGATCCAAGGTAATCTGCACCACCGTGTAGCTCTCCTCGGCCCATTTCTGCACAGGCTCCGGGTCCAGACTGGTGTTCTGTGCTTGACACCCGGCATCGCAAGACGGGCGGACGATGACGAGACCAGGTCCATGCCCGCATCGTGAAAGTGGGGGCTGCAGGAGAATGTTTTGTCCCAGTGACACCTGCGGCGCGCAGGGGAGAGGTGGTGCGGCCATTCTGATAGCTTGGGTTCCGGGTTCTTTTTTCTTCTTCTTCTAAATGAATTCCTGATTCGCACCGTTACTACTGCTGGGTTCCACGTACAAGTGATGAAAGTGAAGTCTCTCGGTTAATTACCAGTTGTTTTTTGGTTGATTGATAATTGCTTACCAGCCGAGGTCGACCCCACTTGTTAAATTGCGGAGTTGAACTAGTTGATTTTGACGGGAAGGGAATCAATTCCACACTGCCTCAGAGTTGACGTTCGTAGTATGTATAAAATTATCATTGTAGCTCACGGCTGACTCCACAAGAATTACAATCCCTGCGACTTGACTTGAGGAGCAACACTTTCAGGACCGTTCTGTGTGGCTTCTATGATAGTGACAATTTGTACATGTATGACATACCCTATACTATATAATATACCATATACCATACATCTTTCGTCCCCCATATCAAGCGCCAGGCCGACGACCTCATTTCAACATATCCGTAGGACGCACCGCGGTAAAGGTCATGAACGGAGGACACCTCAAGAAGGCATCCCAGTCCACATCACCCAGAAGCGCATCGGTATACGAAGTCCACTGGAAATCACGTAGACCGGCTAACAGGCTAGTCTTCTCATATAGCACGCGCGGCAGGTAATAATTGGTAAAGGAGAAAGGCGTCGACGTATACAAGGTTGAGTGAATTTCCAACCCCCCATGCTCTATCTCACCCACTACCTTCAATTCCTGCCCGAAATGACGTCCCTGAGGAAGCACCGAAAGATCCCGCAGGAGATCCAGGTTCGGACTGATCCCGATCACCGTACCGCCGGGCTTCAGACTGTTGTAGATGTTGCGCCACATGTTGATCAGCTCTTGCTCGTTGCGGGAGTAGTTCAGTAACCACGGGGCGAGGACGATGTCGAACTGGCCGAAGTTGAATGGCTTGCTGCAATCTGCGATGTGGAATTCCATTCGGCGGTCTCCATTTGCGCACGTGCGTGCGGCTTCGATCATGGCGGGCGAGATGTCCACGCCGGTGGCACGGCGGGCGCCCCGTTCAATGGCCTGTCGGCAGTAGAACCCGGGACCACAGGCGAGTTCGAGGACGGTGAGCCCCTTGACGTCTCCGATCAGTGTTTGCATGGCGGCCAGTTGAAGCTTGCCGGTGGCAATTTGGGGAACATCATTGTAGAAATCCCCGATGGTGTCGTAGATTTGGGCCGGCATTTTAATGAGGCTTTCCGGTGAGGATTAAGTCAGAATGCTGGAAATATGATGATTCCTGAAACGCAGGACGACTCGAGCTACATGTAAATACTACTTTGATCTGAGAAAGAACTACCCGGCCAAGCGCGCAATTTTGCCAGGGTCATGGCTATTCCGATATTGCTCATGTCGGCGCCCTCCGATATGGACCAGGGTCCCAGCAGTCGGTTGCCCAGCTGGTACGTAATGATTGCTGCATGCATATCATGGATCGAGTTCATCTCGATTCATTAATCATGTCTCGGAAGCACAAGCCGTACTGCCGGCACCTGTTTCTTGTCTCCTCGCTGCGCATAGCTTTCAGAGTGAGCAAATATTTTGAGATTCGGCTTTTGCGCCAGAGGCAGGTTAGAGTTCAATGGGACGTTGCTAGATGTTCCTTTAGACTTGGAATTTTACGGGTTTTTACCTTCGTGTAGGAGGGATAAACTCTTTAAAGAAAAGAGGCCTGGAAGGGCCGGGAGAAGATGGGCGGTCTTATTGCATATTCCCTAGTCAAGGTTTACACCAGTTGGATGCATCAAGGGACTGTCATTGGTTCCTATCAACAAAAACCCCGCTGATCAGCCCGCGACTTTTCCCGACTGTTGTGAGCTTTGGGATAGGAATGAATTTCAGAGCCGAGGTGGCCCCTAGAGAGGCGCAGAGATATTGGCGGAGATCGCCCGAAGTGGGATCAATGGGCCAGCCTGTTGGTTTTGAAGCTCCTCAAATCGGGGAATTCATAATCCTGCCTCGTGGAAGAAGTCCTGATTTGTTTTTGTCGATCGTTGCCTTAATTAAGTGGAAGTCATCTGTTTGGACAAGCAGAGCAAACGCAACAAACCAGACTGTGTGCGAGGTCAGGCCAATGAGGAGCAGGAACTTGATGTTTAGTAAATGAGCAAACAGAACAATCACCCACTCGTGCCGGGGCTTCAAACATTGCAAACACTCTCCAACACCAGCCATGAGCAAATGACGGGCTCCTTTCACAAACCCTGTCCAATGATTTTTATATGTGCATCAACTTTCAATAATCCATGCTGTTTGCATAGGAAGATTATAGTGTGCTTTGAACCAAAATGACTCACATAACGGAAGGCCATAGAGCCTGGAGGCACATATAAATAGACGTCTTGAAATCTAGGGACTTTTATCTACCACAGCCCTTTCCCTCTCTTTTAGAGCTTTATCATTCATACAACTGTAATTTGGCCCCGCTGCTTAAGCACCCAAGTAATTGAGACAACAATGACAGCGATGGCAGGTGGCAGCTTCGGAGAGAAGTTCGAAAATTTCAATGTGATTCAAATCACCTACAAGCAGGTAGATGGGCACGATATTCGCGCTGATGTTATAGTCCCAAAGTCCCTCTCTGCCAAAGGACCACGGCCGGTCGTTGCTCGGTTTCATGGTGGTGGTCTGGTGAGTGATCCCATCTGGGGTCCCCTCCATGCTCTCTAGCTGATGACTGTTCATAGACCCTTGGAGATTCCCTTTACGCAGACTGGTTCCCACGATGGCTGCTTGAACTGTCAGCAACATACAACGCCGTAATTGTTTCAGCAAACTACCGTTTCCTCCCCGAAGCCACAGGTCTCCAAATTCTAGAGGATGTGGATGACTTTTGGTCCTGGCTACACTCAGATAAACTCAAAGACTTATTAGCTGCTCAGGACTCGCCTCTCCAGCTAGATCTGAATAGAGTTATCGCCGCTGGAGATTCAGCAGGCGGGCTACTTAGCGTCTACCTGACCCTATCCTACCCTGACGAGCTCCGCGCAGGAACAGCCACATATCCCCAGCTCAGTTGGGATAACCCGCCTCTCTACCCTTCACGTAGGAGTTCACTTTTACATGATGTTCCGGAGTCTGTGATCGACGAGTATGTTGCAAGCATCAAACCGGGCGACATTGAATCATCCGATGTGGAAATGCGGCGTGTTACTATAGGCTCGGCTATCTCGCAACACAGAAGAGGCCGTGGGTTTTTTCTCCGGGATTCCGAGACATCGCCTCGTCGGGATCGACTCTCCCAGCTTGCAAGGCTGGATTTGCCTGATGCAAAGCTGCCTTATGGGGGCTTGGTGATACTTCACGGCACCGATGATGACGTCGTCCTTGCCAGGGTGAGTGAGCGGTTTGTGGATAAGGCGAGAGAAACATTGAGGGGGCGGCAAGGGAGTGATAAGATAGTTCTCTCTTTGCAACCTGGTGGACATGGCTTCGATGTGGATGTGCCTTTGAAAGAAGGCTGGCTGAGCAGCGCCCTCCAAAGTGCTGTAGATGCGTGGTTGGAATAGTAGTTAGACCATTTTTTTCTGCATTATCGTTATGTCTATCGATATATATCAAATTTCTAAACAACGCCCGCAATCGTAACCTTGAAAACATCCCGCCGCCCTGCCTTGACCAATTTAAACGCCTCTTCTGCCTCTTCAAACTTGAACTGGTTTGTAACAAGTCTTTTAACATCAACAATGCCTTTCCCAATCAAGTCAATCATCGCGGGATAACAGCCCAGTAAATACCGAATAGAACCCTTGACCACCAGGCCCCGAGTGCAAGCCGCAATCGGGAAATTAACAACCTCCTTCCCCATACCCTCCTGGACAATGGTGGCGCCATGGCGAGCCGCGAAAACCCCCATCTGCACGCACAGCTCCGCACCAAAACACTCGAGCACCACGTCGGCGCCCTCGCCAAGGCCACATTCGTCCTTCAGCTTCCGTGCCATCTTCTCCGCATGCGCAATAGGGTCCGCCCCCGACTCGGGCTTCTCCGGCATAAACATATGGCCAACCGGGACTGGACGACATCGACGCCGACAACCGTCTTTGCGCCATACGCCTTTCCAACCGCCTGGCAGAGCACGCTGATGGGTCCGCAACCGAACGCAAGCACTTTCTGGTGAGCGCGGAGATCTGCAGCCTAATTAGGGAATTGCGGAATCTTTGTTGCTCAATTCTATACGAAAGGGCGGCAGTAGAAAATGGTGGATTGGAAATTTGTTTATCCACGGCGTAATCATAACTCCATAGGCGTATGAATGGACTTGAATCTGTGGATTTTCGTTCTTGATTCTTTTGTGAGGCTCTCTAGACCCTACATCTAACCAAACTAGATTTGATATCCACTTCTCGAAATACGGCAGGATCGATCCCGCGAGATACACCCTTCATGTACGAATGAATAGAGATTGAGATCCGCGGCGGTGTATGTCCCAGTCGCTCGGAATTGTTTGATACGACAGGAAGTAAGTCTATTTATGCGCATCGGTAGCCGAGAGACCAGCCTGTAGTTGCAGCAAAAATGTGTAAATATGTAGCCTAGGCCGCCCGTATCTTAGACAGCCAAGTAGTGACCTTGAAAAGCCGGCAACACATCGGTTCTAGCCGAAGGATGCGGCGGAAGCATTAGATACAGCTACCGACGCAAGTATGGTGCAATGCAGGGTTCTCATTCGAGGAGTTTATATGAGGGAAGACGTGTGGGACCTTTTCCTAGACACTCGATGGATCACGGAACTATATCCTTTTCTACAGGTTTATACGAGATTCCCCACTCCTTAGAGAGGTCCTTTTGGCGATAATCCGTAAACACCCCAAGGTCATCATCGACCTGTTGGAGTATGTCAAGAAGTTCCTGGCGTTCGCGCGCGTCCGCTAGACATCGACCGGCGACATACAGAGGTTGCAAGAGATATTTCCTCACGGTGGAATTTGGAGCCCCGCGCGCGATGGCAATGATTTTCATCGCCTGGAGGTGTAGACCTTGCTGCAAGGTGTGATATGCAGTGAGAAGATCAGGACTAGTGTGCGATTGTCGAAGGAAGGCTTCTACTGGGCGATGAATGAGCAGCAACATCCGACCCATATGGTAGAACGCCATAGAAATTGCACAGACATCCCTGGGAAACCAAGACTCATGAGTGAAGAGCTCCGAAGAAGAGGCCTGTGGCGTATCATCCGACCCCACGGCAGTGGCCCAGGAAACGGCGGAAGAGAAGGATAACGGGAGAATGGCTTGCCATCGGTCAAGCTGCTCGTTGATTGCGTTCCATTCAACTGAGTTATCCAAATCAGAGTTGACCAGCTGGCACATAAGCCGAATTAATGCTTTGAAAAGTATTGTTTCTCGATGCGCTTCATCTATGTAGCCGGGCATTAAATACCCACTGTCGTCTAGTGGCAGACCCATCCTACGCCAGATAAAGACTTTCCGAAAATCTAGTCGAGTGCTCCGCTTGTTCACATCTTATTAATTCGGAGAGTTAGTCGACAGCCAAAATCCAGCCGGTGACAAGAGCAAACTTACAGGCATCTAGCATGTCATTTAGCGCGAAGAACCAATACACCGCATTTATAGCTTTCATTGGTTGCGGGCCATGTGCAGCTGTTGGAAGAGTCATTATGTCGCTGAGATATGGCCGAAGTAGTTTGTGGATGCCGTGCAAATGGCCCGACCATGCCCTCATCGTAGCACTCAAATCTTCATATTGACACAGCATACAGGCTGCGAGAACCTGCAGCGTAGTTGCTGTGCTGTCATGGTCGCCAGGAAGGCTGAGGTCACTACCATGTGGGGTTAAACCTGTCTGGTATACTCCGTAAGGAGATAAGTGAGAAGTACAGCGCTCATCGTGGGAAAGGTGCTGAGCCAATATCTGGATGGCTTTGTCATAATACTTGGCTCCATACCACAAGAAATCCAAACGCGACTCCGAAAATGCTTGCAGCATGAATTTGTGGTTTCGTGTCTGCCGTACTGCACTTACTGGGTTTTTCATATAACCCAATTGTTTCGCTGCAAGGGCAACGGCAGCATATCTTACAAGCGGACATACTGAAGACAAAAGGACCACCTGCTCACTGAAGTACGGATGGTCGCAGCACACATCCATCCACCGACCGGGTTCCTCAGAAAAATAACGTAGGAAGAAAGCGATCTCGTAGCGATCCTGGCTGACACTTTCAGGGGTGGCGTTCAGAAGAGTGCACGAATCATTAGTCGGCGGTGTCCCTACAGCCTCCTGTTCATGCTGGGTGTGAGTGCTGATGAGGGCCCGAGGGCTAAGTTCTGCTGGGGGTGCGAGGCTGATGGGATAGGACAGATTAACCGTGGTGTCTTCTTCGTCATATAACCTCTCAGAATGCCGGCCTTCCGGTGTTCTTGTTGGGGAATGAATAGAACTAGAGTCTCCCGGCCGAGGTGGGGATACTGGCGTGGCCGCCTTCTCTTGGTGTCTTTCAACCGAGGGAACTACTGTAACCAACCCAGTTGCGCATTGTCAGTCAAAATCCCAGTTTAAAAGCCATATGTCTTTGGTTGTCGTACTTTGCTGTGGCGTTTGTGCCCCGCCCACTGGGCCATCGCGATCAGGGGTCTCTGCTCTCTGGGTGGTTTCTACAGAGCGAGGCACCTGATAGGAAGGGAGACTTGTTCGCTGCGACGAGGCCGATGCCAGAAAGGAATAAGTGTGTGGCCGAAATAGACTGTCGATAATACGACAAACTTGGCCACTTCGGCGACACTGGCCACATTCTGGCTTTCGTTCGTCACACTTAATTTTCCGCTTCCGACATTCGGGGCTGCTAGAGGTCAACAATACGAAGCTAATGCATGAAATTTCGGCATATACCAGCCCTTTCGAGATCGCTGTGGTTCTCGGCTCGGTGTAGTGGTGCCATTTTGCGATGAGGCGCGTGCACGGCCTGGCTGGTGCTGGCTTCTTCTATGCGGGGAAGACATGGAGTACACCCATTGGTCAAGGGAGATGAAATCTCAGGTCATGCAAGGGGGGTGAAACAGTGTCAAGCGGTGCAAGTAACCCCGGGGTGACGAGGATCAGTGCAGGAAGTTGTTGATACTTCGAGAGGAGGTGAAAGTGACTGGAGTGAGATGCTGCCGCAAATATTTCTCTTCTGGGAAATTTTGCCATAGACGGCTATATTGCTATTATCGGAAGGCCCTCTCTGTCATCCAACCAATGAAGCCCTAATTGCTACACCCTTCCCCCACCATAATCTCCATCTTCATCCCCAGAAGGCCCTGTTGTGTACCACCTGCAGTTATCAGACGCATAAATAATTCTTTCCGTACACTATAAAATGCCGTCCAATCGCCCTTTAAGTCTATCATCCATCATTCTACAGATTCATTGTCATAACTATACTCTCCAGTTTTCTGCCCTCTCCCCCTTAAGTTCAATCACATAAAATGCCTCTCTACCAGTCTTCAAACTTGCGTGAAAGCGTGCTTTCGCAGTTCTCGCTCAAAGGCAAAATCGTCCCGTGATTGGGGGCGCTCGGGGCATCGGCCTAGAGGTGGTGCGTGGTTTAGCTGAAGCCGGGGCCGACGTAGCCATGATCTACACCTCCAGCATTGATGCACCCGAGACTGCCGCTACAGTAGCCAAGGAGACGGGACAACGGGTACAGGCTTACCAGTCCGATGTTACCAAGCGTGACGTGATTGCAGCTACTTTAAACCAAATTACTGAAGAGTTTGGTCACGGGAAATTGGACGTTGTGGTGGCTAATGCCGGCGTGTGCACTAACTGCCCCAACCTTGAGTACACCGAAGAGAGCTGGCGTTGCGACAATGCCGTTAACTACGATGGGGTTATGTGGACGGCCCAGGCGGCTGGGAAGATTTTCAAGAAACAGGGCAGGGGTAACCTCGTAATCACTGCCTCCGTGAGCGCCATTCTGGTCAATATTCCTCAGACACAAGTCGCATACAATGCCTCGAAGGCAGCAGCTGTGCATTTGGCCAAGAGTCTGGCTGTTGAGTGGACTGATTTTGCGCGGGTGAACTGCATCTCGCCTGGATTCATCTTGACTGAAAGTGAGTCTACCCCCACTTCACACACGTATACTATGGAAAGAAGGCTGACGGTTGGTGTTTCGATAGTGCTTACCCAGCAGCCAAAGGAGCTCTTCGAACAGTGGCTCAACATGGTCCCTGGCCGCAGAATTTGCGACCCAGCCGAGCTGAAGGGCGTAAGTTGCCTATAACCCGTGGATCGTAAAGCTTATATACTGACCATTGGCCCTAGGCATATGTCTTCCTGGCTGGCGATGCCTGCTGCTATATGACTGGCGCCAATATTGTCATTGACGGCGGATACAATTTGACTTGAGATCCTCGTTATCCTCTTTGTTTGGTAGACTGTGCTTCATGCAATATTAATAAATTGAATTTTTGCTTGTTTTTACTTCCTGCTTGGGTTTCTAGACGTGAAATGCAACTGCGCATTGGTCACCGGAACACGTAGTCTTTTGCCTCCTCAGCACTAATTTTTGTCGAGACTTCCAAAGTGGTGTATTATTGTAAACCCTACTCCGGAACAATCGACTTGATATGACGACATGGCGTTTTCGTTCTGTCTGGCGACTCCTAAATTTCCTGTTTGGGGAAGTGGATCTGGATAGTTCGATGGGGCATCAACGAACACGCCGTCAAACCCAGCTGTGTTGTTTTCTTCCCCAGACTTCACCCCATGATTGAGAATGCGTTCGCCCCACAAGTGTCGCACGACGTCGTGGGGTGTTGATTTCGCTTTACCGATTTCGGTGATGTTTTCATCGGGCCGAGTATCGTGTATATAAAAGCATATATAGTATCGATTACAACGGTGTTCTCTCTATCTTGTCTAAAGAGTAGTCCTCTTCAATCTGTCTCACTCTCGGTAAGTCAGGAGTGAGCAGGAACTCTTCTTTTAATTTTTCTCGAGTTTATCTATTCAAGTTGCCCTTTATTTCTCTCACAATGGCTTTCCTTAAAAGAACTCACGGAAGGAACCATACGTTGGATTGGAAGAGGGTTGGCTGACCTCCTGGATTACCGTGAGCTCCTGTTCTATCAAATTCGAGTTTTCATTATAATACTGATAGATTCTTTGTTTTACTGGATAGGTTGCCTGTGCCACAGACATGAGCTTATTTGGATATGACCAGGGTCTTTTCAGTATGTTTCTCTCAAGCTCCTGACCCTGAGAGAACCGCATATGACACTAACAATTGTCCTCAAAAGGTGGCGTTATGGTTACGGAAGATTTCCTGGTTGTGCATGATCTTGTAGGACGATCAAAGACCAAGACTCTCTCCACTGTCACCGCCATCTATGACGTTGGGTGTTTCTTTGGCGCGCTCGTAGCCTTCAGCATTGGGGAGCGCCTCGGTTGAACGAAGTCAATTCTTCTAGGAACCACGCTTATGGCCACCGGCACGCTCCTCAAATGCACCTCATACAGCCTTCCACAGCTATTCGTTGGTCGAGTAATTCTCAGGTACGTCTACAATGAAGTGGTTTTTCACGATTTCCTTTTTCATAATTGAGATGATGCGAACAGTTGAGAGTACGATCCTATCAGGGGCAATGGCTGAACAATTCATTCGGAATATCAAAGCTCCGAAATAAATATGAATAGTGGTAGTTAAGACTAGCCTAGAGTAAGTTGGTTAAAAACTAATTCCAAAGTCGTTCGATTGGCCGCTAATAGCCTAGTTCCCCGCACTAGGTAAGATGAGGCTGTCAATCAATCAACCTTGTGGTTAAATTACACACTCTCCCTTTCTTCCCAGACTACGGATGGCCTGACCATAAACTTGACATCATGGAGCCTGTCGGCCTTGCAGTTGGAGTTATAGGATTTTTCGGGCTATTCAATACTTGTCTTGACGCGGTCAATAAGTATGAGTCATGGAAGGACTTTGGGAGTGAGTCGCAATCTTTAACCGCTCTATGTGAGGCGCAGAAGCTTCGCCTGGAGAAATGGGGTGAAGCAGTGGGAGTCGACCATGAGAGTCTATCGAGTAAGCACCATAGGCTTCTGGATGATCCAAGAACACGGTCGAGTATTCAAAACCTGCTTTTCGCTATCAAAGATACGTGTGGGGACGAAAATGTTTCCCCTTCGACAATCACCTCAGGAGCAGAGATTGACACGTTCGAGGGTCGAGTGTTAACGAAACATGATCATTCGCTCATCCTACATGAGTCAAAAAGGCAAAGACTCAAATGGGCGCTAAGAGGCAAGGAAAGGCGCATCGCACAAGTTGCGCAATTTTCGTCGCTTGTAGATGCCCTCCATAGTCTGGTCCCTATCAGTGGAGATATAGGTGACGAATCGAAGTATATAGAAACTGGGGGTATGAAGCATCCTTGATATCTGCGACACCATGAGAAACTGAGAGTTAGACTTAGGCAAACTTGGAGTCGAAGGGGCTTGGGCTACTGAGCTCAAGAAATTAATTGCGAAAATTGAACATGACAACGAAGGTAGATATGGTTTTCTTGTTTGGTCCTTGAATGCTTACTTATGAGTGAAGTTGAGACAAGGCGGCATATACAGCTCTGGCTTCTAGGTGATCTCAGCCCAAATGAACGTTATGAAACATATGTGGAAAGAAGAGTCAAAGGCTCCTGCCAATGGGTCCTAGATCGACCTTGGTTCCTCAAGTGGGCTTCCTCCAATTTCCCCTACAGCCGGGCCAAGTTCCTATGGATTAATGGTCCTGCGGGATTTGGAAAGTCTGTACTGTGTGCGAAGATAACCGAACATTTGCTGCTCACATTGAACACGCCCACTGCCCACTTCTTCTTTTCGGCAGATGTTGAACGCAGAGACCCCTTTCTGGCAATGAGACTTTGGCTATCTCAGCTGTTGTTTCATCCGGAGGCGTTTAGATTTGTTCGTGGAAAGTGGGAAACAGCACAAGGGCAGACAGCAGCACGCATGGATATTCTCAGCCTTCTTCAAGAGATTGTATCCGCTATTCCCGGATGCACATTCATTCTGGATGGGTTAGATGAATGTGATTGGGCGAAAGGAACCTGGCCAGGAAACAGCGATGACTCCATTACTAGCTTTCTTAGAACATTAAGACGAACGATCACGGGCACATCCACACGTATCATGATTATCAGCCGTGATGAGCCAGAGATTAGACATGGCCTTTCAAATGAAGGCCCCTACGATCCGGTAGTTGAACATCGGATCACGCCCGAGGATGTTCAAACCGATGTGATGGCTTATTCTAGAAGCATTGTGGAGGAGAAATTGTCGACAAAGGCCGATGAAGCAAAGGACGACATCATAAAGAGGCTCGCCGCTCGCTGTCATGGGCAGTTCTTATGGATCAGACTGCAGCGAGATACTCTGCGTAGTGGCAAAAGCCAAAAAAAGCTTGAGCAAGCCATCAACTCTACCCCGTCCGGGATTGAACACATATACGAACGAAACTGGATAAAGATCATGCGATTGGCAAATGAAGACAAAACCAGAGCCTTTTCCCTCCTACGATGGACCGCGTTCAGCCTACGTCCGCTGACAATCGGTGAGATATCAGGGGCGCTAGTCATCAGTGAGCATGATGATGAACTTCTACTGGATGAATTGCCGGACAGCATCGACGAGGACTACGTGAATACCGAGATAGTAGATCTCTGTGGATCTCTTTTAGAAGTCCGAGACCCTCCAGGCAAACGAGATGCCAGATTCAAGACAGTGCATCTGGCACATTTCTCAGTGAAGGAGTACCTGCTCCGCAATATCCCTACCGAAGGCAGTGCCCTGCAGCTTAACGCGGTGTTCAGCTCATCTACTGAGGTCATTGAGAGCACGATACTCGCCAAGAAGTGTCTTCGCTTTGTAAATAGTCAAGAAGCTTGGCTCAAGATCTCTGGAGTACAGGACGAAGTTCTAAGCGCCTTTCGAAGATATGCAGCCGGGTCTTGGTATCAGCATGCCAAGCTGGGAGACATGAGCGACGCCAAACTGGTGAGCTCTATCACTACCCTCTTTGATCCAAGCAACCCAAACTGGGCTTCGTGGAAGGCGTGGTTTGACCTGAATGACACGAAAGCTAAGGAGCGGAATACAACATGCGGGGTCGCAACAGCAGGCCCCTTATACTACGCAGCCTGGCTTGGGCTTACAAATATTGTGGAATTTTTGATCCATAAATTTAAGTCTAATGTGAATGATGGAGGTTATAATGGAGAGAGTCTCCTAGGAGTAGCCAGCGGTGAGGGGAATATAGAGCCTGTCAGAACCCTCCTCGAGCAAGGGGCAGATGTTACGATGACGGACATTAACGGACGGACACCCCTATATTTTGCCTCACACAACGGCCACACAGAGGTAGTCAGGTTGCTTATAGAGTCCAGTGCAAATTTCAACACTCCCAATAATACCGGCTGGACTCCACTTAACGTGGCATGTGTTCAGGGGCATATCGAACTCATAAAGCTACTCCTCGACCGTGGTGCAGACCCCATAGCCGATTCCGATGGATGGAACGCAGCCACTGCTGCCTCTGCCAATGGTCATACCGAGGTAGTAGAGCTACTTATCATGCGAGACACAGACATTAAATCTCCTAGCGGTCACGGTGGCACACCGATCGGAGCGGCCTGCAACAATGGGTTTATTGACACAGTAGAGTTGCTCCTCAAGCACGGTGCAGATATCAACATTGCAAATGCGCACGGATGGACGCCACTCAGTTCAGCCGCTGACAGCGGCCATACCAGGATAGTGGAAATGCTTCTTAAGCATGGTGCGGACACCTCTACGGCAACCAATAACGGAATAACCCCTCTCTATATAGCCTCGTTCCACGGCAATATTGAGATAGTAAAACTTCTTCTCGATTGGGGTGCTGACACTGAAAATGTCTCTAGCAAGGGAAATACATCTTTATCAGTATCCTCATTCCAAGGCCATACTGCTGTGGTTAAGCTACTCGTTACAAGTGGAGCAGATATTGCAACAAGGGATAATTCTGGAAAAACACCGTTGATTTCAGCCTCAGCAAATGGCCATGTCGAAATAGTGAAACTGCTTCTTGAACATGGTGCCAGTACTGAGGTGAAGGATACTCAAGGATATACGCCGCTGCTTTGGGCTTCAATATACGGTTATGCCGACATAGTAAAATTACTCCTTCAACAGGGTGCCAATACTGAGGTAAAGGATAATGCAGGATATACGCCCCTGCTTTGGGCCTCAATAAACGGGTATGTCGAAGTAGTGAAATTATTTCTTCAAGAGGATATCAATATTGGGGTGAAGGACGCTATAGGTTTTACGCCGCTAATGTGGGCCTCACGAGAAGGTTATTCCGAGGTGGTTAAGTTGCTTCTTGAACACAGCGCGGATGCCGCAGTAGCCTCATCTTCCGGTCATGCTGAGGTTCCTGAGCTGCTTCCACAGACAAGTGCGGATCTTACAAGCGTTGACATAACAGGAAACACCCCACTACATATAGCTGCATTTGGTGGCCATCTCGAGGTTGTTGAGATACTTCTTCGAATATCAGGCATCCATGTCGATGCATTGGATCGATGGAACCGAACCCCCCTATTTTATGCTGCGGCCCGGGGCCACCTCGATGTGATAGATACTCTTCTTTTGAATAATGCCAATGCGAATATCAAAGATCACTATCGTTCGACACCTCTATTTGTGGCAGTCAGAAACGGGCACAAGCACGTGGCCGAACGGTTGATCACGCTGGCTGAGTACCCAATTCACTTCCGAGATGACTTAGGTCGGACGTTACTCTGGTGGGCAGCAAGATGTGGGGATGCTGATATCATCGAACTGATCTGTCGCTGGGCCAAAGAACATAACGTTGAGTTTAATGAAAGTGACCTCCAAGTGGAAGGTTTTTTGGCCGAGCCAAGTGAGACTCTACGGCACTGTGATGCGTGCTTTCGGTTTCTATCTGTCAACAAGGCCTACTACATGTGCAAGACCTGCTGGAATTTAGATATCTGTTGTGAGTGTTTTTACTTGGGGGCTCGATGCCTGAACCTCTCTCACGAGTGGACCATTCACCAGCTCGAGGGCTAGCCTTGACATACGATGTTCTGGCTCAGTAGATCCAACCCATTAAAAGGAGACGAAGGAAGAACTGTTAACAAAGGGAAATTAGGAATAGAACCTTCATATAAAGAAATCATATTCACAAGAGATGGAACATTATGCCCTAGCACTTCTCTAAAGATGGTTGCTACAAAATCCCTACTGAGAAGCTGTTAATGCAGAATCTATGAGACTTACTATAGTTATAAGCAACAAAAGTCAGGGAGGAACCGCGCAACTCAGTGCGTTCAGAGCCCCATCATCCATCGACCACAGTGACACCCTATATATACTTTATATACGGAGTATCTCCGAACTTAGCTTGGTTTCGCACTCCCCAAGGCGAGCTGCACCAGGTCTATGGAAGTTAATTCCACAACTAGTATCCTGAATCGCGTCTTCAAGTGTCTCTCCATAGGTTCTGTGGTCCGGTGCTTTCCGAAGCCTGAGCGAGCTAATGCCGTAGCTCACTCCCTCAAAGCATGAAAAGATCTCACTGAGAGAGTAACTGCTCATTTCTCATGATATTTTCTTTAGTATTCCAAACAGTGATTTAATGTTTAGGTATGTATGGTCTACGACAGTATGAGTAACTGACTCGATGCCTAGATACCTAAGGTTGATCTGACGCGATATTACGCAAAACACAAGAAGTTTTCGCATTCACGTAGATGTTACCTAAAGGTTACGAAGCTCGTATGATTCTGTTGCTGCGAAAAAAAAAGAAAAAAGAAAAGAAAACTCCTCCTTGCTCCCCTCCATTAATTAATAATTGATGGTCTTAAGAACCCACTTCAACTCCAAGGCGTAAAAATAAGCAAGCCGGGTTGTGGGCGGTCCGTGCAAATGAAATTTATTCCATGCAACGAGAACGTATCCACTTCATTTAAAATAGCCCTAGTACTGAGATAGTCAGGCACCTCAACAGAAGCTGTCTCCCCTTTTTTTTTCCCTTCATCTAATTCATCAGAGGAAGGTGGAGTTTCTGCGGGTAGCTAGTCAGGAAAAGGGGAAGTTGGGAAAAAAATAAGAAGAAAAAAACAAGGAATTCTCTCCAAGAGTATCAGAGTTGAACCAGTGACGATATTTGATGCTTAGAGTTAGGGTTGGCCGTTGGATTTGCCACATTCAATCGGGACGATGACGGAAGATCTTCGGCGGTACCATGAATTTAAAGGTAAGAAATTTACGTCTACAGGTGTGAAAGAGAAGAGAGAGAGAGAGAGAGAAAATAAAAAAAGAGGAGAACCACAATACGAGAGCGCCATACTGCCATCTAGATAGGGCTCCGACCCTAGCACGGTAGATGAGTGTATGCCTAAACAATGCATTAGTTCAACGAGCGATCAATCCCCTACATACTAGTAGCCAATGCTAGATAGTTAGCATATACACAAAAACAAAAGGGGCGGAATGCAAGCAGAGGAACTGATGGCCAAACCACTATTGACTTTGAAGTAAATCAGTTCGTCATAGAGAATCGGCGATGCCCGGCCAGAAACAGAAGTTGTTCCAGTGGTCGATTTCCTAGTTGAACATTTTTCCACGAATACGTTCCCGTGCATGCGTCTTTTAAATATGAGGTTCCTTGGATGAGCCGTGCCAAATGTTTAGAAGCACTTGCGTCAGGACTTGGAGAGCGTTGCATTAGTCGTGCTCCACCGAAGGCATCGCTCCACAATGCCCGTGGGTCCACCAGCGCTTTGGCCTGTCGCAGAGCTTGAAAGTCCTCACCGGCCCCAAGAATGGGTTTTTGCCATCGAAGTGACCAAAGGCTCCGGACTCCATAATGACGAAATACTCGGCCGGCTCTTTTGTCTTTTACTTGTCCGTTCGGCATGCCGAAAGGGAATGCTCGGCGATCCAGTGGTGCCCATCTGGATGAATTTTCAGCTCTTTCAAATGAAACATCGGCAGTGCAGTTTCCTGTTCCTTTCCTATTCCCTTTTTCATGAGACGGTCAGGCCGGTTTGAAGTCCACTGACCCCAGCGCCTTTCTGTTGACTATCTTTCACAATGGCCGATCAACCCGCCAACCATGCCCCGCAAAGTCAGTCCAATAATTCTTTTCTGGACAGGTGAGGACCCTATTTTTCATGGTGTGCTTCGTCACTGTCGGCTGACACTCTCCAAGGCTGAAGGGGCTTTTCGGCTTTGATAACGATATCGACCCCGATAAACTGCATAACAAGAAGGATATCGAAATACACACTTGGAACGGCCCAAAAGATCCTGACAACCCGTATGTAACCATGATAGCTGTCAAGGCAATTACCTTTGTATTCTCTGACCGTCCCTAGGTTCAATTGGAGTACCAAGTACAAATGGCTCCTCACTGTCACCGTCTGCTTCATGTGAGACCCCTATCCCTCATCTTATCTGGTTGAGTGTGCGTATTAACCCCTTCTCCAACAGTTCCATCTTGACTGGACTTCCGGCAGGAACGTATGGAGCTGGAAATGACTGGATGGAAGAAAAGTTCCATGTGCAAAACTCCCCCTTTCCCAACCTTTACTGGGCAACGACGTCCTGGAATATGGGCGCTGCCTTCTGGCCATTGATCTTTGTGCCTCTCACTGAATCCTCTGGTCGTATGCCTGGGTATTTTGTGGCCTATATTATCCTGGTGATTTCACTATTCCCATCGGCATTTGCACAAAACTTTGCGACGCTGGTCGTCACCCGGTTCTTTGGTGGCGGTGCCTCCTCGGTCTCCATCAATATTGTCGGCGGAAGCATTAGCGACATTTGGCTCGGTGAAAAGGCTCGTAGTCTGCCCATGTCATTGTTCGGCTTCACCAGTGTTATAGGTATTGCACTGGGCCCCTTCATCGGCTCGTCCATCGTGCAAATCCACAAATCCGACCCCTGGCGTTGGTAAGTCATCCCTGCCTTCCTCATCTAAGAACCCGCCTCCCTAATTCTGAGCGTCACGTAGGATCTTCTACATCCAGATCATCTATAACGCTGCTCTTATCCCCGTATTCTATCTGATTCTCCGTGAGACCCGCCCGGATGTGATCTTGAAGAAACGTGCCCGAAAGATCCGGAAAGAAACCGGTCGACCGGTCTATGCCCAAGCGGAGTTCAACAAAGTCAGCACTTTCAAGCTCCTCCAGATCTCCTTCCAACGCCCTACCCGCATGCTCATGACCGAGCCTGTCGTCATCTTCTTCACACTCTGGATCAGTTTTGCCTGGGGTATCCTATATCTCTTCTTCTCCAGTGTTGTCCAAACCTACAGCACCAATTATGGCTGGAGTGTGATGGCCACTGGTCTCGCACAACTTGCCATCTCTGTGGGCGCAGTCATCGGCACTGCCATCAACCCCCTGCAGGACTGGATCTATCTGCGTTCCGCCAAACGCAACTCCGAAACCCCCGGCAAGCCCATCCCCGAAGCTCGTCTTTACACTGCCATTCCCGGCAGTTTGCTCTTCGCGGCTGGCCTGTTCTGGTATGGTTGGGCCAGTAGGCCCGACGTGCATTGGATCGTGCCCACCATCGGTATTACGGCCACCGGTGTCGGGATCTACTCCATCTACATGGCTGTGGTCAACTACCTTACCGACGCGTACGAGAAATACGCCGCCTCGGCTCTGTCAGCTGCGTCGCTGGGCCGTAACTCATTCGGTGCTTTCCTGCCCCTGGCATCACCCCAGCTATTCTCAAATCTCGGCTTCGGATGGGCCGGTTCACTCTTAGGCTTTATCGGTGTGGCGCTGTCGGTTGTCCCCGTTGTTCTGGTGCTCAAGGGCCCCCAGATCCGTCGTCGTAGTCCCTTCATGCGCGAATCCATGTGGACTTCGGACGAGGCTGATGACAAGGATGAGCCTAGTGTGGAGAAAATCCCCACTGCTGAGATCCCTTAAATTGGGAAAAAGGGGGGGGGGTTGGGTTTGTATTTCGTTTTATTTGACGGTTCAGCGTGCACGCGGCGATTAACTTCGGCCTTCTGCTAAACCAAATGGTTCGCTTGTTTATCATGGTTTATTAGCTTGATTTGTATATATTAAGTCCGATTAAAATTTGCATCGGAAGGACTACCTAAAACTGCATATGGAGAGTACATACACAAAACAATTTCTAGCAGGCCAAAAGGGCATAGCCTATGTCTTAATTACGGGGCTTACCTTGAGAATCACAGAGAAGTTTTTGACTATTATTAAAGTCCTGTTGCGAAAACCTGTCTTGTTATAAGTGTAGTAGTTATACATGGCCCCAGGCCTGACACGATAGCTACCCACGGCAGCAAGCGCAGTAGCCAAAGTTGTGGCTACCAAAGCGCTTGACTACAGGGTCAGTCAATTTGTGTCGGTAGCCTAGATGTGATAATATTGTCTCTTTCGATTCCTTACCGAACCTAGCAATGAAAGTAGATGCAGAGTCCAGCTGGCAGGACATGGTGTTGCTGAAAACAAAAACAATAGATTCCCCTATAAGCCTCGGCTATGTTCAATGTTCAGGGATACTCTCACCATAGTTTATACATTGTTGCAAGCAGGATCCCGGAGACAATGCCTGGGGTGACCCTAAGGAAAGCCCAAATGGCTGACTGTCCCAGCACTGTATTGACAACTGGGGATATTGTATTGGACTTGAAGACCTTGTCAGAGGTGGGGTTTGGCATGTCTGACAAAGAGATTTGAGTGGCAGCGAGGGTAATGACAGCAAGGGAGAGACGACGCTCGTAGTCAGTATGCCTACGGTGGTCACGGAAAGAGCCCTGGAGACGATTAATATGTCTGTTACGATGCCTCCTCTGGGGAGGTACGTTTCTCTGAAGATGTAGAATGACAACATACCACTCGACTAAACCAACTAATTGGCGCTTGGTCGTGCCTTAACCCTCCCCAACCATGAAACATTAAAGGCCCGGACTGTTTTTACTAGGTGGATGGAAGCCTGGCACGCTATGAGGGCCTCCAAACATTGAGGATGACCGCCTGAAATCCATCAACATTGAAGCAACCATTATCT
The DNA here is from genome assembly GCA_009193595.1 of Aspergillus bertholletiae. Lineage (NCBI taxonomy): Eukaryota > Fungi > Ascomycota > Eurotiomycetes > Eurotiales > Aspergillaceae > Aspergillus > Aspergillus bertholletiae. The sequence continues at coordinate 56,762 of ML736163.1, forward strand.
TAATATAGTGGCAGCAAACACAAACCCTAACGCCCAGAGTATATTTGGTGTAAAGCCATAGTGGACCCCCATAGCTCCAAATTAAAACCCCCCCTCAACCCAATTTTGAGAGGCTGGTCAGAAGTCCTCAGAACGGAAATCATCATAAGTATATCAGAAACGCCATCGACAAGGAAAGTGCTTAGGCAGTGGTAACGCGGGCATCATACCTCGTAGCGATAGTTTCTGTCATCCCCGACAGGGCGTGGCTACATGCTAGCCTTGCGCCTTGTCAGGTCCGGATGTTCTTTCCAGTAATCTGGGTCTAATCACCTACCTTATCACCACTGCCCATTCAGGATAGTAAGTACTAAGGCTGTACATGTAGTAGGGGATCTAGTATCCTTTGAGGGAGAGGTCTTCTCTATGGGCTATCGAGACACCTAACTATATACAAAAAGGGACCTACATAACTGTCATAAGTAGTGCTATTGCTTATAGTACCTATATATCTATATTACATGAAGTCATAATTGTAGAGTCCCTGGACTTATTCTATCCACTAGTACCCTTCATGGTCTTACGTGGCCTTGAATACTGACCAGGTAGCTCAGCAACAGACTTAGTGAGTCAAAAGTGAGCTTAGACTCTCCAACACACTGGCCGAATAAACGATAGACGGTCAAGAGCGCCTACCCATAGCAATATACACAACAAGCATATACTGGCCACAGCTGGAGGAACGTCTACTATAAGCCGCACCAGCAGCAACCAATCACGATACAGGTCACTATAGCACCCTCAATGCATGTTGTTAGGGCTGATAGCTCTTCAAGCTTCTCTCTATCGCGCATGTTACTGCTAAAGGTCCACTCAGGAAAGCCCCAGTTATAAGGGGCCTCCACCATGGGACCTATTTACAGAGGATCGACCCTCACTAAGCACCATTACTCTCTCAGTCCGTCCCCTCGCAGCCCGCCATCCTCCCATAATACCACCTACCTCGACTGGAGGAGGGAAGTGTAGGCAAACGTTCCCATGGCAGAAAGTAATTCTGGGGGGAGTGAATTTGTACATACAAAGTGGGCCCTTTTTGATTCCTTCAACTTTTTTTCTTTTAAATGTCAAGGGCGATCCACTAGAAGATGCCATTGAAGTTTTTCGAGGTCTGTGGACGTCTTCACCCTGCCTCAGACAGGATGAAAACGTTCTATGCTATACAGTGTCACATACTAGTATAGAGTTTTTTTTTTTTTTTTTTTTTTTTTTTTTTTTTTTTTTTTTTTTTTTTTTTTTTTTTTTTTTTTTTTTTTTTTTTTTTTTTTTTTTTTTTTTTT